>VWZY01009846.1:404084-514010 GCA_013399075.1 Chloroceryle aenea | reverse complement strand
GCTGCCTGGGGTGAGCCTGCGAGGAAGTTTTTTTTTTTCCAGGGCAGGCCTCGTGTCTGTTTTTTTGTAAAATCCTCCGTTGTCTTTTGGGGGCTCAATAAGCATGTGTGTGTTTATGAGCTCAACGCGTAGCTGGAGTCTTAAGAGCCTGGAGAGAGGCACAGAGGTACTGGGAAAATCTCAGAATAACCACTGGCAGGGATGGTTATGACTCCAGTTTTTAGGTGTGAGTCAAGTAGAGTTGGATTTATAACATCCTGTCAGCTCTCTTTTTTCTTGTCCAGATTTTTCTCTTGCATTTTTCGTACTCAGTTAATTTTATGTTAGCCTGTTTTGGTTTTAGACATGGGTAGATTTATGTAGATGGAGCACCATGGGGAAGGATCTTTGAAGCCTTGGCAGCTTAGCTAGGGACAAGTGATTCTCTTGATGCTTCAAAACACATACAGGTGAGTGAGCTTTGGGGATGGGTGCGTGCATCAGATTTAGAATCTTCCCTTTGCATTTGAGAGGGTGGAGAGGTGCATCTTTGGCAGAAGGGGTGGTGTTTTCCTACCCCAGAAACACAGCTTAGGAATTCCCTTTACTACCATATGTTACTGCGTTTGCAGGACCTCATTATTTAGATACTGCTGCTGTCATTGAAATTGTGCCAGCTCTGAGGACAGCTTGTTTGTCCAAGTGACTTCAGCTGCCATGCGTACTGAAGTAGGGACAGCTTAAGGTCTGCTCTTATTTTGAAAGAGTTTGGTGGTTTGCCAAAAAATATACTTAATTTTGAAAACAGAAGCAATAGGCCGCTGTGAAAATGCTGAAGTTTAGTGGTGATTGACATGGTCACTGAGACCTAGCTATTGATTGGATGCTATAGACAGTAGCTGGGTTTGCTTGTGGGCTTTGTGAGTGAAAGTTAGCCTTTAAGGAACAGGAAGAAACTGCCATATGGCTTTTGATGTCTGGTCTGTAAGTCAGGGAAGTCTTCTCGCTGCTTGTTCCTGCTTTTTCTTTGAGATTCAGAAAAAATGGAGCAGGAAAGGGACTGCAGATCAATGTGGCAAAAAGTAGCCTGTAAAGAGAATAGGTTGGTGTCTGATGGGACTAGGTTTTTTGAGGTTCTACCATGTCACATTGCTGTGCTTTTCAGCCTTGTGACCAGTGGTCATGAGTAGTGGAATCACTGGTTATGGCTCAGTGCCTTCATTAGAGTATGATATTCTAGCAGATGCCACTGGTCTAGTAGAGTTTAGGGAGATTATGTTTTGTTTTCTTTTTTATGGAAGTAATTATGATCCCATCCCCCTACCCTAAAAATGTTCTCCTTGCAATATTACTGAATCATCCCTGTGCTCTGGTTCCCATCCGATAATGCCAGACTAAAATAGCATCGAATCTGAGCAAACTGAGCTGTTGGTGTAGGTGTATGTGCTGGCACTTCTTCCATTCCTTCTTTCTCAAGTACTCTCCCAGTGACTAAGTGTTTTCAGGCCGTGCACCTCCTTTTCATGAATTTCCATTCAGTGTTAATACGTGGGGATCAGATTTGGAGCACGTTGTTGCAGGGAGTGAAATACTTGTCAAATACATTATTTGTTTTTATGATCTAGGAGATAGGACTTTTTTGATAGTGCCATTTTGTCAGTTTGTGTGTGAAACCCCGAGAGAATTTTTAGGGACTATCTTTTCTAGAAGTGTCTCACTTCATAAAAAGCTTCTGGCTTTGAATGAGAATTTGTTACTAATGTGCCTGAAGAACTTCTGTGTGAGAATCTGCGAACTAGAGGAAGAGGTGGCTGAAAGGCTCTCGACTGCCTTGCTCTCAAGAGTCATGGAGTGGCTCTCTTGGTCGTTTTCCCAGGGCAAGGTGTTGGATGGCTAGGCTGGCTTAGCCATCCCTTCTCCAGCATCCCCCACTTTGGGTAGAAGTGTGGATGTTCAGGCAGCTGTTTTGTCCCCTCTGGGGAGGTGGTGCGGAGATGAAGCGGGCAGCTGGGACTGCTGTTGGCAGCTTTGCCATCACAGACTTTGCAGGTCTAGGGTGAGTGCCTTCACCTAAGGAGTCTTGTTAATGTAAGTACCACCATGACATGAGGTGCACAGTCAGGCTTACGTTAAAGATACCTAGAAGTCTTTCTTAGGAACTTCACTGGTTTCCCTAGTGGTACTGAGTGAGAAGGATCCTGACTTTACATCTGGGTTTGAATTAAAGTAATATTTGCTGTCTCCTTTCTGTAAGTCTTAATTTCTAATTTTTTTGTTTTAAATCATTGTTCACTGGAAACTCTGTGCCGTGCATAGTTTTTGTGTATTAAAATAGAACCCAAAAGGAGCATTTCTATACAGCAGGCAGTTAAAAGCAGTTGTAACTTAAGCAACTGTTCCTGGCAAAACTGAAGTGAACAGCGAACTAAGTTACTTTTACCCTATCTGTAGGTCTGAGGTAAAAGGGGTGATTTTATTCCCTGCTGTTCAGTCTGGAGATAGTGCAGCTAGCCAGCTGGCTGAATCACTCTGTACTCTGGTAGAATGCTACTGAATTTATTTAATTTTTAATATTTTTTCAGAATTAGCTTAGTTGACTCGCTTGCAGTGCCATGTCTTTCTGAATGGCTATATTGTGCTACATATAATGGGAAAGCCTTGCCCAAAGTTTGAATTTTCATTGCCCTTTTTAAAGGACAAAGTCTTCTGCTACAGCTTTTTTTCTGATTTATCCCCTGTCAAGATACTGCACCAGTGCTAGTGCTAACCAAAGGAGAGGAGGGGAATGTGGAGGATGACTGAAACAAATCCTGTCAGTCATGGGCTGCACTTGCATCATCTTGAAGCTGTTGTGAAATGGCAGTTTAAGAACAATGGGTGTTTATAAACACAAGTGAAGTGCATTTAATTGATTGTCCATGAAGAGAATGTAGACAGATTATAAAATGACAACCAATTAAATAGATATTGAAAAAAAAAAGTTTTTAAAATTCCAGTGTCAGCACAATGTGGGTAATTTGTATGCAGGCTGAGAGTTTGGGTTTGGTTTTTTTTTAATTAAAAAAGGCCAGCTTTTGGGGGGTTGGTATGTCAATACATAGACATCTTAAACTCCTTCCCTTTGTAGTTGTAAATGTTGATTCAGTTCTACATAGGCATACTGAGATGCTTTAGTGAGGCTCTCTTTATAGAACCAGGACCTTCTTTGTTACAAATAATGCTGCAAAATCTTGTAGCCAGAATTAAATGACCAGGGCTCATCAGTCTCCATGGTTTGCTGTCATCTTGGTGCTACTGTAAATAATCTACTGATGTCTTCCTGTAATAGGGGAGTTGCATGTTCTTAATGAAAAGAAAGTAAGAGCTCGATTCCTGATAAAGTAGAACAGCTCTCTCTGCTCATTTGTAGATCAGCTGGTTCTCGGGAATTATGCCGGTAGCCTCGTTCCTTTTCCAAGGGGAAAAAAGGCATTAATAGCAGGCTGCTGTCATGAGATTCAGGATTAACACCTCTTCACCTTTATGAGATAAATTACAGCACAGCTACTAAACCAGCCTAAAACCAGAGTGTCACAATTATGTGAGGGAAGTACATCCTGCAGCGTAGCAGCGTGACTTCTCCCAGCGTTTTTAGTTTCCATGGTTTTACCCTCTGTTTTACAAGGTTAGCATTTGTTTTCTTGTCAGATTTCCATCAGCTAGGAAGAAGGTAATGTGCTCTTCTTGTAATATCAAGGTCTGAGTAAGTTTTGTAGTTTGAACCTTACCAGCCCCTTGCATGGTGCTGGTCTTGCATGTGTGCAAAAGAAAGGTTAGATGCTACTTAATGTTATGTTCTCATAAGCTTTTACTTTCACTTTAGATAACAGAGAAGTAGCTGCAGATTTAGGCCTGTCTTTCAGTCAGCTAGCCTGAAGCAGTAAGTTACTCAGCACTGCACAATACCAGGAATTTTCCTTTCCCAGCTGTTCCACACCTAGACGGCAGGATCGACTGGCCATGGCAGAGTTAGAAATGGTCCGATGTGACATCAGGCTTGCCTGCTTTTTGTGTCAACATGCCATGGATTCTCCACCAAAAAAACACCACACCAAAACCACTTGCTTGTTGGCTTCCCGTGCTGCAGAGCTGCCTTTCATCCGTGGGTTTATGCACACAGCTTCACTGTCTTCAGCAGCTTCCAGTTCCCTGCTCGTCAGGCTGCCAACTGGCCATTGGCTGTGTGGTTTATGAAAACTTGTTCACACTTCGGTTGAGATTGTCAGCAGTAGATGCACTTCAGCTCTGTTTCACGGGTTAGAAACCATTGGTGATGCCTCATTTAATTGCCACCCTAATTTGAGTCATGTGACGTTGGGTGGCTGCTCGGTTTCTGGGGTTTGACATGCATGCTTTCCTCTGTCGCTGTTATCTTGGCAGTGTGGAATATTCTCTGCCTCTGAGTTGCTTGAAAAATGTTCTGTGGTGTCTGGGAAACAAAGGGAAGGGTAAGGGTTAAATTAAAGAAGCCAATGTCTTTTATTTTTTCAAGGCAAAGCACAATTTGTGTGAAACTGCCTATGGTGTGTTCCACTTGTTGAGATAATAGTTTTGCTGCTTTCTCTTTTCTTCACTTGAAACAGAGATGTGTGGCCCTGACAGCACCATGTACAGGTCTGTTGGCCTGGAGGGTTTCTGGGTTTGTGGTTTGGTTTGTTTTTAGCCTGCTGTGTTGCTGTAAAGCCAAGGGAGAAAATGCTTTCTCAACAGATTTCATGCCTTTGAATTTTGTAGATCAAGTTTATCTGGAGATAGGTGTCCTTTCATAGGGTTTGTGCTGGGGTTTTTCATCATCTGCTGCTATTTAAAGGAGGAATCTGGAAGTTTTCAGTTCTTTATTGCTAAGTGAAAAGGGAACACAGGGATGTTAGCAATTTAGATTGCTTAGCTTTCCCATTGCCAAAATAGTTTTGACCCAATTCAGAATGTAATTATTACATAATACTCCAGCTAGGTATAGGTCAAAGTCCTTCAGTTGTTTCCCTTAGGAATTAAAACCTTTTGTGGGCAGTCAGCATAGTTGCAAACCCTTTTGTTGTTTCAAGGCAGTAAATTCAAAGCTAGAAAGAGAAAACTTCAGGATGTCCAGGCACACTCCAGTATAGATGGTGATGAAAACTGACAATCTTATTTGGAACTTCCTAACTGTGATGAGTTCCATGTATTTCATGTCTTTCTGTTGTAAATGTGGGAAGGGCTTTTTCTGTTTGTAGTAGTTAACAATTGGAGTGCATTACCTTGTGGCAAAATGCAAAGGATAGACAAAAAAGGATGAGTAATGGTAAAGAATGATATGCTAAAAATATGAGCTAGGAAAGAGTAGAAACACTGTCCAAAGAAAAAAAAGAACCAAATTTAGTCATAAAGTGATGATGCCAACTGAAATATTAGAATAACTATTCATGGTTAGTTTCCCATCCAGTATGAAGTGCCATCAACTCTTGTAAAGAAGGAAAGTTTCCATAACGTTCTATTTCACAGCTCTGTTTGCCAAAGTTTAAGTATTTATTCTTGAGAGGGTCTAAAAATGTTGTGCTGGAGATTGTTGCCTTTGTTTTGCTGGCGATGGCTAGCTGAGGGATTAGAGTGGAGAGGTGATGTTATCCAAGCTGGAGAGAGCATCTTTCCCCTTCAGAAAACCCAATGTCCTGGTGTCTAGGGTACTTCCCATGTGGGAAAAGTTAACAGTTCCCATCTGCTGACTTGGATTTAGGGCAGGAACTTTACTCTTGAACCAGACGTCACTTCAGGAGATGCAACAGGAGGAACTATTTGCCATCCAGAACTCTGTGCAGACATACCAGAGGAATAGATGTTTGGTTTTTTTTCAGTATTCAAATGGGTGTGCATTCCCAAAGGCATAAATTTCACTCGGGAAGGTGACATTCTGTAACATGAGGTTATGATTAGTAACTGTATGCTGTTATCTCTGCTGATATTGCAACATGCTCTCATCAGTGTAATGATTTTCTGAAGCAAATTAGAAATACTGCAATTAAAGTTAGAATGCAGTTGAGAGGGGGATTTTTATTGTTATGGAATCTAGACTTTGAAATGCACCGGGCAAATCATAGAATGGTTTGTTTTTGTTGTGGTGGGGGTTTTTTTGGTTGGTTGTTTGGGTTTTGTTTGTTTTGTTTTTGTTTGTGTTTGTGTTGGGTTGGTTTGTTTGTTTTTTTACTTCATGCAGGCAGGGTTGGTTTTTATCCAAAGTACAGCTCTTGGAATATTCCTTAGGAATGATCCTGAGGAATGATTAATGTTTAGTTGGCAAAATGTAAATACCTCTCTAATAACAATATTGTGATGAAGACTTTAGGAAGCAAATCTCTTCTAAAAGTACAGCTCTGTTGCTCCATCCAAGAGGTGTCATTCTTCTTCTCTGGAAGCTGTCACTTCAAAGTGTAATGTCTGTGGGAATGATTAATGTCTCTGATGGATATTTAATCTTCATGGTCCTTGTAATTAATCTTTGCAAAAATGATAGAGTAAAAATGGGTTGGAAGGGATGCAGAGGGGAAAAAAACCCCAACATCCCAGACAGAATCCAAATAGGACTACACCTTTTTCCTACAGGCCATTAAAGCAGGCTTTTATGTGTCTAGAACAATCCAGATATTCTAATCCCTTTCCTAGTGGCAATTTGTTATTACCTTAATCAGTTACTGGGCGAGGTTTACAAATAGTCTGAGAGAAAACACAGAACCTCTGCTTCTTCTGTCTTGTGGGTGAGCATCTTAACTGTTTGGTTGCAAGTCATCTGTCTGTCTAGTCCAGTTAATGCTTTTTCCCTTTCACAGAGCTTCAGTAGATGGCTGGAAGACTTTCTGACCATGAGTCCTCTGTAGCAGGATGAATAGGAGAGCTTCACAGAGCATGTACTGTGTGTAGCTGTGGAGCATGAGGGTGTTAAATCTGTTTGTGAATTGGCATAGGACTGTTACCCTGGGTGAATGAATACCTCTCGGCTTAAAAGATTTGGCTTTAGAGTTGGGATATTTTAAATTCTTTTTTTTTTAAGACTGGCTTTTACAGTGGGGTGCTCAGCTAAGTGAGGGTTTTAGTTGTGGATTTAGACTTGTAATTCTGCATCATTCACCTCGTGGGTGTGGACCCGCTTGCTTTAATGTCTCCATCATTCTTGCCTCCACATCAGACTGGCCTTGGCATAACCTTTAGGGCAAGGAAGTGACAAGTCAGGGAAATCCTCGGTAAGCCGTGGTCATACTGATGGCTCTGCAGCTGTGTAAGCCTGTTACATAAACAATTGTGATGTGCATTTAGAAAAAAAAGGGCAGCAAAACCTTAATTCCACTGTAGTGCAAAACCTTACCTCTCATCCCTTCAGCCTCCACGTAAGCTGAACGTGAACATGCAGTAGCCAGAGGTCCTCAGCAGAAGATTCAGTGCATTCAGAATCCCTTGTGAGGCCAGTATGTTCAAGCCAGTTTCTGCAGCACCTCTCTGCATATAAGAAAGGATTCTTCCAATCCCTCCATATGGCATTCCTTCTGTGGTTCATTTTGCAGTTTCATTCCTTTTTTCAGTGGTACAAAAATAAGCTGCCTAGAGGTTTAATGGAAGGTCATTTTGCTCCTACAGAACTGTGCCATCAAGTGCAGTGTTTCTGGAAGTACAAGAATGCTTTTCTGACTTTCCCTTCCCTGCTGTGGACACTGAGCACACACAATTAACATGTGTTCTTTAGGAAGCCAGTTCCTTGTATGCAGTGTGGCTGCACTGTCTGCAGTAGAACTGGCAAGGTACTATTCATGGTGTGGCTGGTAATTCATTTTTTTCATCAATTTCTGCTTCACCAACTAAGCCCAGATGTTTCCTGCCCCTGTGTAAACAATACATGATGCTATTTGCATGGGTTTCTGTAGCCCAGAAAAATGACTGATTTTAAGTGTAGCTGAGCAATGTATAACTTGAGAATTATGCACCCCTAGTTGCCAGATGGTCATTGTTCACTACAAAAAAAGAAGAGTGTTTCCATTTCCATCACTTAATGTTAATCATAAATAATTTTAAAATCCAAGCCAGAGGGTAAATAACTTAATTGAATTTGAATTTAACTTTGTGCTCAACACTCTGTCAGTTTTTCCCACAGAGAATTTATCTAATTGACATAAGACCCAGTGCTTTTTAAATTCAGTGGGGTTTTATCCTGGCAAAATCCTTCATCAGCTACTGCTTGAACCCTGAAGCACAGCTTACAAGAACTGAGGACACTTCAGAAGTGCTCTGTATGTATTTTAATATGCCATATAGGCTACACCTCCTTAAGACCCAGTGTAATTTATATCCTTAGGTTGAACCTTGTCTCCTAAAGAGCAGTTGCAAAATGATTTTCTGGAGATATTTGGGAATATTAGACTGTGTTGCTTATTGTTACAGAGTCCCTTACATAACTGTTCTATATTAACCTTGTTTGCCTTGATGATATAAAGCTTTCAACTCTGTGGTGTAGCCTCATTTACAGCTTCTAATAATTTTACTTTAAACGATGTTCTGTGTCCTAGTTGAAAGTCAGCAGGAGAATCAGTGTTCTGATAAGTTTTTGTCTAATTGTTTAAACCCTGAAGAGTTTCAGAAGGTTATTATTATTTTTTTTCCTACAGAAAATAATTTTTTTTTTATAGTCTCATATAAGTTCATCAGCATTTCTCCCATACTCTTAAACTGTGTTTTAGTCACTTGGGGTGTGTGTGTGTATGTATCATGAATGTATCTTAATTAGATAATTAGTGGTTAATGTATTTAATACTGTTTTAAATTCCTTCTGATGATAATAGAAGAAAATGAACTCTGTTACATGACACAGTAATAATGTTCTCTCTTTTTTTTCAGCTGTATGGGGAAACTTTGTCAATATGAGGTATGTAATTTTTGTCTGGAATATCTTTTTGTGAAATCAAATGAACACCTTTCCCATCAACATGCATCACTGTTGGGTGAAAACAGCACAGCAGCTCACAGTTGTTTGACTGCTTGCTAAGCAGTTTAATACCTTTTTATATCTATACACAAGGTGTTCAGTCTCAGAGCTTTATGTTTGCTGCAAATCTCACCCAGTATTTTACTCACACTTCAGCATTTGCCTTTGCATAAGTTCAGCTTCTGATTTGGGGATTTTTCCAGGCAAGTTGGTCCGTGTAGCTGGACACATAGGCTTGGATTCTGTTTTTCTCATCACAGATATGACCATATATATCTCAGTGACAATATAGGCTGAAATATAGAAGAGCAGCACATCCTGTGCTACTTGCCATGGTAATGTTTCTAATTCTAGGCACAGAAACTGGATTTTGAGGGTTTTTCCTCTTCCACAGTTAATTGGGAGAGAATCTGATGGTTTAACTGCTGAAAAGCACAAAAAGGCCTGAACTGTCCTTGAGAATTTTTGCCCTCAGAAGTGGGAAAGTATAGCATATGCATGCAAAATATGCTGATTTTCACAGCATTTCTGCTTGCATGGGAGTGTGCTCTGAGAAAATTCACCAGAAGACAACTGAAAAAGGTGATGAAGAGAATATGGGGAGAGCCTGTTCCCTACAACAAAGACTTTGTGCATAGAGGATGAACTATTTCACCGTGTTGTTTTGTTAATAAAGGGTATTGGTACTCTGTTGCCATGCTTAGCAGCTCAGAGTAAAGCAAGGTGGAGGCAAAGGAAGAACATGAATGGATTTTCAGAGACCTCTGATTCACCCAGGACAGCTTACCCTAGGATCTGTTCCTGACCCAAGCTGGCCTCTTTGCTTTCTTTTGAGTTTCCCACCCATGCTACAGAGTGCACAGCTGCTGAGCTGCTGTGGCTTACAGATGGAGTTATCATTTTAGATTACCATGTTAGCATGACCAGCAAACTATGGCAGCTGATCAGCTGTTTTATCAGCAGCTGAGCAATTCCCAAGGAAGGACAAGAACCTCAGAGAGGGGTCTGAGGAGGGCAGGTGGCCATGGGATCCAGCATGCTCATTCCTTGATGTCTTTAAAAATTCTCTGTTGTCAGCTGTATCTGACTCCTTATTTAAGATGTTTCCTTACACAGCTATCAAGGGGAAAAACTTTATTTCTGAAGGTCTGATGTTGGTCCTTAGCCAATAAGATTGTCTTTGTTAGGAGGAAGAGCTTATTAAAAACTACCCTGCAGAGTGCCAACCCTTAAGTTCCAGGATTTGTGAATAAACAATACTAAGAACCATTTCTGAAGGAACCTTTTTATACTCTGAGGTTTTCCACTTTTTCCTTGATCATTTAGCAGAGAGGAAGGGCTGTGTATTCCACAGATTGTTTACTGAGCTTTTTATAAACTTCTGCTATTTGGGAAAACATCTGGAAAATTCACAAGAATTATTTAATATTGCTTCCTTGTAGTCAATTCATACATTCTTAACTGGAGGATTGTTACTTTTCCACTACTACAATAAATTACAATTTGCTTTGAAAAGATAATTCAGGGTCTGTGTCTCTCAGTCTAGGAATTCACTGCATTCTTTACTGATGTGACAAACTGAATCTGGTCCATAAGATTTTTTTTTTTGCTTGGTAATAGACTGTACTGGCTTTTTAGTAAGAGAATTTTCCAGAGGGATATGAAGGAAATCATTGCTGTAGCTTCTAACAGTGTGGTATATGTATATATGCTTAACAAAGGATCTTCTGTTTCACTAGGTGTAATGACTTCAGGTCCCAAGTAAAGGAGCTCTGTTTTATTTGAAAGAGCTCCATTTTATGTTAGATACCCGTGAATCCCATCATATGCAAAGACTTACTACTGTAAGAGAAATAATTCCCCTTTTCAAAGGTTTAATTGAAAAGGATTATGCAAACTTAAGGAAAATTGCATAGGCCAGATGCAAGAGGTAAAATTTAAAATGTTTTAAAAAGTACATCTTCTGCATTTGTAGAAATTTACTCAAAACATTAACACAACTAATTAAGATACTTTACACAATTAGATGCTAAATGAGACCACACAGATTTATGCAAGAGCCTAACTTCTTAGACAGTATTCTGAGTTACCTTTACACAGAATTGTTAGGGTTGGAAAGGAGCTCTAGGATCATAGAGTCCAACTTCAACCCAACATCTCTCTGTCCACTAGGCCAGAGCCTCAACTGCTCCATCTGCTTGGTTTTTAAACCCATCCAGGGATGGTGACCCCACTACCTCCCTGGGCAGCTTGTTCCAGTGCAAAACATTTCTTCCTAATATCCAATCTAAACCTCCCCTGATGCAACTTGAGGCCATCATTCATCCCTGGCTTAATTTCAAACGAGTTAACATTTGTGTGAGAAGGCAGTATTGCCCATCAGATGGTCACTTAAGACAAGTTTTAATATAGATTTCCCCCCCACCAGCCCCATTGTGTTTGGAAAAGTTCAAAGGTAGATATATTTGCTCTCCTCTCTTTTTGATTGATATTATAGTTAGAGCCATGGCATTAAGGGAAGAGGTTTTGTTAGCATACAGTAAACAGAGGCCCTCAGAGAGACATCTTAGACATTTGCATCATGAAAGCTACAACCAAAACCATTTCTGCTGACCCTACCTTAGCACTTTTCTACAATGAAGTTAATTTTTCTCTGGAAAACTCGTGTTATCTTTATTGTTACTTCAATTTCCTGTGGGCTTGGTTCAGTTTCTGCCAAACTTGATGACAAGACTAATTTCAATGGGAATTGGACCACTCGGTTTCAACTGCCCCAGAGTATGTCTTTGAAATAATCCTCACTTGGGATACTTTGAAGATAGTCTTTTAATAGGAAAAGCATGATGCAGGTGAAGTGGAACAACTGTTGCTTACATGCAAATTACATTTCTTTCTTTTCTTGCCAACAGGTCTCTTCAAGAAAACGGGGAACAGAAGGTGGAAAGTAAAATAGAGGAGGTTAGTTTGATAATAGGTGGGGTCTGTTTTGTTTGAGGACTTCATTTCCCTCATCTTGTTATTGCAAGGGTGTATTTAGCTCTGTCTTATTGGTCTCTTTTACTTTGAACTGAAACTAATGCCTCTATTTCTGTGGCTGTGTATTCTTAACTGCTCTCCATGTAAGTAGTTGGTGCTGCTGCTCAATATAGATTGCATTTGACAACCTCAGACAGGTCCCTTGACATTTCCCTTTGCAAAATAGGAATCATAACATTGAAGCTCTTATCAACAGAGCCATGGTATTCATAACCTCGAGTTGCTCTGTTTTCATTGTGATTTCACACTGTACTAGGTGATTTGCTGTTTGTTGAAAAAGGTTCAAGGATTTTTTGACATGAAGGATGCTTTAAGGTGCAAGTTTCTCAGAGTGTCTTCAGCAAAGCTCTTCGTAGGAGACTGCTGTGATTTTTTTTTTTGCTCTAAAGTAACTTCCTATATGCAAGCTTTTTGATGTGTATCTTGCTCTATTCTTCAAAGTTTAAATGTTACTCCTTTGTTTTAGGCTGTTGCACCTCTAAGGGAGAAAATCAAAGATCTAGAAAAAAGGTATGTCTTTTGCTAAACTTGGGAAGCACTTAAAAAGCAATTTCTGTCCTGTAGTGGTCAGTTCTCTAGTTGTAGGCTTGAGGTTTTGCATATACTCACAGTACCTTTGGATTTTTATCATATCTAAGTGAGGATGGGGCTGTTAATGCTGCAAGACATTAATGCTTAAGGTGTTCAGGTGGATTAATCCTACTGAAGTAAATTAGGAGTGTTGGATTTTTATCAAATTCAAATCCTGTGGAGGGATTTGCTGCTATGAGTCCAGCTAGTGAACGTATCACCGTGGATTAAGTCCAGCTCAGGTGTGTGCCAAAACATATTGTTTTCAACTGCAAGAGACTGAAAATATGTTTTACCTCCCATTTCCCCCACTTGTTATCAGTTACCATGGTTCAGCTAACGTGCAGGGATTTATTTGCCTGTGAGCCTTCATCTGTGTGTGTGGTTTGGATGAGCACCAACTGACTCTCTACTCTCAGTGGTATAAGGGGAAGTGTTGTCTTGGATTAAACCGAATGATGCAATTGAGGAAAAGTAAGCAAGCTTTTTTTATGAGCTACAGGTACTAAATAGATGCTGTAGTTCCACAAACACCTTAAACTGACACAGTTAGCAAAAATAAATGTCCAGGCCTGATCCATTTCTCCCTTGCTGCTTGTGTCCACCTTGCAGCATCATTTTATGCAGAACTGCTGGAGTGCTGATAGTGAGATGCATGGGGAAAAACACCCAATGCTTTTTGCAAATAACTCCCTCATTCCCCAGCCTGGTTCTCTTTCTGCCAGATCAGTCCTCTCATCTGAGTGTCCTCATGGGCAGATGCTTTTCATCACAAATTAAGGTCTCTAATAGGGGTAGGAATTGTCAGCTCTGACAAGAACTCTGCTGCCTTCAACCACGATACTATTCCACAGGCAGCACTGTTGGTGTCCCAAGCAAAGAGCTAGCTGAAGAATGCTGCATTGTAAAGGGCCAAGTCTGGATTTATCCAGGCAGCACCAGTAAGCCTGTGTGGTTATGTATGGCATACTGGTGGCTGTGTGCTGTTCCTCTGGGGAGGGAGGCAGAATCCCATTGTTCTTGGTCAGAGATATGCTCAACACCTGCAGTGGTTTTGATGGTTTGAGTTTTGTCTTGTGAGTGAGCAGTTGCCTTTCCTCCTCCCACCCCTCCTGTGCTGTTAAAAATGATTAAAGTTTAAAATAAAGTTGTCAGTTATGTTTTTTTACAATTAATTGGAAGGATTCAGTGACCTGCCACATGCAATTTATTTCAGTGAGAATGCTGATCTGATTGCTCATCTCTTAATGCAAGAGTCAACTTCACAGATCAAACTAGGTGATGTTTTGGCAAGGGGAAACAAATCACCAACTGTATCACTTGCAGTAGTTGCATGTGATGCTGCCATACCAATTCCAACAAATTATAATGATTTTATGCTCGGATGAAATTTTTGGTGCCCTTCCCCTCTCTGTTCATTTGACTTGCTTAATCTTCATTGATATCCCAGTATGTCTTCAGCTTCAGTTGTTGGCAGTTGAGGTATTTCCCTCTGCCTTTCACAGAGGACCTTTGTGGGAGGATATCCTGATTGGCTCTTCTGTAATCGCTGTATTCTTCCAAATGAGCAGTGTGGGTGGAACCATTAAGTTAAAACTTCTCCCAGGAGCCATCTTAAATGCTTTTTTCTTTTTTGAGTAGGTTTTGCAGTGTATTGATTGATCTTGTTTCAAATGTCTAGCTGTGAGGAGAAAAAAGAATTTATTTTTTTGGTAACCTCTGTGATGAGCTGATCTGGGCATTATGCTCCCACAAAATGTGGGCTTAGGGGCTCTTACTGTTGTGGGTTTCTCTAATAGTGTAGCCATTATCTCTGCTGCTTCAACAGCATGTGGATTGTTGCAATTAATTTTTGAATTTTATATCTGTGTAAAGTGACAGTAAATAACCACTCACTGTCATATGCCTGAAGGCTGATCATGCTTGCAAAATGTACTCTAGTGTCAGGGGTTGTTTTTTTACCTCATAAACTGATAAAACCTGAAAGCAAGCCATCATCATGCTTTGGGGAAGCAGGAAAAACAAGATTTCTTTAATGCTAGTCTCATGACAGGAGACTGTTTAAAGGAAGCTAAAGCTGGAAAGATTTTATTAGTAATTTGCCCAGCAAAAGCATTGCTGTGTAGTCATCAAAGCAAGTGTTAGGTCGAGATAAACTCAGCGTTGTTGCCAAAAGATGAACATTCATCTGGATCAGTTCTGGACTTCTGCCCGCTGCTTCTAAGCTAGGCCTTGTGTAAGGAGCAAAAATGGTTGGGAGGTCCCTTTGGCAGCAGTATGACTCCATGCTGGATTAATGTGACCTTAAAATAGTGGCCTTCTAAATGGAGAAGACTGACATTTACCCTGCATCAAGTTATTTGGCACCTCTTTTTTAAAAAGAACCTCTTTAAGCCTCTTACTGCTGTTGGTGGATTTGCTTTTCTCTCACAGGAAGGCTGTGCCTTACACGCCTGCATTGTACCTGTGCACTGATGCTTCTCACTGCTCCACCTTACAGAAATAGGGTCACTGTTAGTGAGCTGTGTAGAGATAGAAGGCAAGTGTAGGTTCACAGTCTCTCTGCAGTGGTAACACTGGAATATTTCACTGCACAATTTCCCCTCTCCACGAAACTCAAAGCATCCTTCACTTAGGGATGAAAGATTGACACCAAGTACGAAAGTGTCTGTGCTTTGCCTCTGAAGAATTGCCGTTGAGCCAGTACTGCAGGCTAGAAGCAGAGGAGGTGCTTCAAGATCAGAGGTGTAGGGCCAATTCAGTCAGAAGCTCTTTGTGAGCAGATGAAAACGTAAACTCAGGGTGAACTCCTGGCTTATGTGCTTCCTGTGTGCTACATGAAGTTGCACCTCTAGCATGTGGACTTAGGAGAAGAGTAACCACAGTTTGATTGCTGTCCAGTGTCACACTGATATTTAGTTAAAAACCTGACCTAGTAAAATATTGCCAAGACTACAATGATAATTACTGACATTAATAAACTAAAATTCACACCTTTTTTCTCACCTCCCTCTGGAGGAGATTGAAATATTAAAAGAGCTTCTTCAGCATTCTGATTATAAACTTTGTGTTGATACTGTGAAACTTTAAAGGACAGTTAGAACTTTATATTGTAACACATTGAAACTATAAGGATAAATGTTTGAAGTCAGTGTGGTAAGTCAACAGAACTTGCTTTCTTTTCCAGAACTTTTGATAAAGTTGTTTGCTTTTTAAAACTTGTTAAAAAAAAACCCCAAACCCATGTCCAAGGCTACTCATCTCTCGTGATGTCAGGCATGGCAGCAGTTCTGTTCCTAAAAGGTATAAGACACGTGATTTTATTATAGAAAATAAGTTAAACAGAAATTTTAAAAGCACTTTCTGCAGATCAATTTTGATATTTCTCACAGTGCTTTTACAAAGCTTGAGCATTTTACTCATGTTGGCTTAGATTCTCCTTTAGAAAAAAGGACTAAATGTACTCTTAGCAGAACTTTAAGAATGGGAGGATGTTAGAGTAGTTTTTTATATTTCAGAGACAGATATGTGAAAGAAAAAGCAAGGCTGAAACTTACGTGGTTTCTCTTCTTTGTTTTGACATGTTCTGTAGTTTCACCCAGAAATACCCACCAGTGAAATTTTTGTCAGAAAAGGATCGTAAAAGAATCCTGGTAAGTTGGTATTTACTCAGGGGTTGGTTTGGGGAAATATAAAAAAAAACAAACCAACCCTATATCTGTAGAGTATAATCAATCTTGAAGGATTAATGAAAGGCATGAGCAGGAACGAAGAAATTGCTTTGCATGTTTTGGGTACCACACAAGGTTTCGAGCAGTGCTTCACTTACTTGATGTGCTCAAACTTGGCACATGGATAATAGACTTGGGCTCTGGTGTGGAGGTTTGACTTGCCAAATAAGCTCCTGCTACTGATTGTAGCATCTCAGGTGTGCATTGCTAAAGGGGCTTTGTGTGTGCTCCAGGATGGCTTCAGCTTGCAGAAACTGGGAAAATTTATAGGCACATCTCGATAGAAAGCTTGTGTGACCAAATTGGACAAAATCTAATCATAAGGCTAGAAAAGCAACAGCTCTGCAGCAGTAAGAAGGATTAGACTGAGGGAATGTTCATTTCTCTGTTCTATTTTCTGTTGTTTCTGGTATTTTGAAGCATCATAGGCATTTTGGTGTGGAAGGTTAAATTAGGACAAATAGTTGTCCCAGGCATTCTTATCCTCAGAGAACTGTGCTGCTGCAACATCAGCTTTCCAGTTTTGTCCACAAACAGTTTTGAAGTTAGCTGTGTCCTAAATTTTCCCTTATTTCTGCCTGTCCTGCGTGAAAAGAATTGTCCCCATGTTTTGAAGGGGTGGAGAAAGTCACGTTTCCTATGGAAGTGAGAAGGTGCTTTCAAGAAAAGTATTGGTGGAAGCTGCTCATAAGTTATGAACAGCTCTTTAAGTTTTAGACTTTGTCACTGAAAGATACTGGATATTTTGTGGAAATCTGCTGGTTCAACAGAGACAGCAGGTAGTTGCAATAGGAGTGTTTTCTGCTGGCCTGGAGGTGTCTGCCTTTTTGGTGTCTGTGTTTTTGTAGAATTCAAATTCCTGAAGAGAAAGACAGACAAAAGGAGGAGTGACTAGTTCAGTTGTTTCCTCACTGTTGGGGTAAGAGATTAGTTGAGTGTGACCTCAGATGAGCATTCATTCACAAGCCTCCTGCCCCAGTGGGTTGTTCTGTTCCAGTGTTGCTGTCATAATCCTACAGGATAATAATCCATGTTCTTTTGAGTAGCTGGTCAGCGTATGAAGGCCTTGTGTAGGCCTCGTGTGACGCTTGGAACTTTCTCAATAATTTTTGAGTCAAGTGAACGTTGATAGGTGTTTTGCTTTGTATTTTGTTGGTTCTGCATCTTTTCCTAGAATCCATTCTCATTTCAGATTGATTGATTGATTGATTTTCCCCCCTCTGAATGCAATCTCCAGCTGCAGCCTGGAGATAGCCACACCACAGACCTAACCGGACAAGAGTTCGAGCTGTTATTTTTATTATACCTCACCTATTTGGAGCTCATTACTGGTAGGGTGGTATTTCAGCAGAGACTAGATACTCTGGCACCTTAGTTAAAAAGAGCTCGGGTCTTTGTCCTGTTGTGCAGGATCTCTCTGTTCTTTGAAGTGACAAGGCCAGAAGCTTTTGCATGCAAGACAAGGAATTCTGTTTGCGTTATGGGAGAGAGAGTTGACATTTGTTCAGTGTGTTGTGCTGGTTTTCTGCATTGAATATGGTGGACTCATGAAAGTATAAAATAAAAAATAATATAGTTTCCATGTAGGATATTAGTTGTTTTGAATCTGGTTGCAGACAGCAGAAATGAACCTGTGTAACAAATACACAAATTTTTACATGCCTTTAGTGGAGGAAATTATCAGTAATATTTGTGCCTTTTAGTAGATGCCAAAGTTACCAAGCATATTGGCACTACTAAGTAATGAAATACATTTCTTGATGTCTTATTTAATAATGCCTATTTCAGGTGCTGGTCCTTCAGTTCTGATACAGAAACAATTCCTGTGCAGTGTATAATTTTGTAGATTAATATGTGATTGGGATTTGCAGGAAGTCATATGTAGAAATGCAGTATGTTGACTTTGCTTTTAGGAATGATTACAGGAAGGTCATACAGAGAGCTTCAGTGATAAATGGTATTTTCTTTTTTAATGTAGCCAAGTAATGATTAAAAAAAATACACAGTTGCTTACTTTACCAAGGGAAATTCAGCTCCTTTTCCAAGTGGTTCTTTAATACCTAGGAAAGTGATATGTTTATAAAGCTAATGTAGATTTATTGTAAAAACTACTTACAGGTTTAAAGTAATTGGAATCTTCTTTCCGGACAAAATTGGTTTGTGCTTTTTTGATCTTTTTTTTTTGCTTGCATATAGTGTAGAAGAGTGCTGTAAGCTATGCCTGGTTTGGTCATGGTTTCTTCCAAAAGGGAGATGGGAAAGAAGAGACTTTCTTTTCCTGCACCAAACGCATACTGTGAGCGTTGCTTTTGTCTGCTCTGGAATCCTGGAAGCAGACGTAGCAACAGAGGATTTCTTTGAGCCTCAGTTGAAGGAGAAAGGAAAAACCCTTGGAATATTCATCAAGGCTGCAGCTCACTTGCAAGTCAGGATAAGCTTCTGGCAGTAGGTTTTCCACACATACTATTTTTCCCATAGTAAGTGGCGTTACCTGACAGAGGGCTCTTCTCCCTCAGTTACTACTACTCTTCTCCTTCAGGTTTGTCAAGAAACTGAATCACATAGTAAATCTGCTACAAGGAAGCCCTGACAAAACAAGAATAATACTAGTTAGGCCAAATAAATGATTCTTTTATTAACGGCTACTTAAAATGTCTTTGACATACAGGTGGCCCTGGATTTTTAATAAGAAAAACAAGGGTGAGAGTACAACAAGTGGACATTTGAGTTTTTACAGAAGAAAACAGTTGTAGCTACTTCTTTATTATTATTATTATTATTTATTTCAGGTTTGCCTGGCTAAAAAAAAAGGAAAAATTAAATTCTTGCTTTTTTCAATAGTGGATGATGGGGGAGTGAACTAGATAAATGTTTAGGCTTAGACTAAGTGAAAGAACTTCACGGCACTTTAATGAAGGGATGGAAACAATAATAAATTCCTGCTTCATCTTTACACCTTTTCGTGGTGTCACCATAGCTGAAGATTGGAGATCAAGAGCTGAATCACTTTAAAAGTGTATCTTTGATCATATAGTCATCTAATATAGGTGATGCTACATGGGGCTTTCACGAGAGCCTTTGTTCTGTGAGTGGTGGTCTGTGCTGGCTGTGTGTGTTCTTGAAAACAGCTTACAAAGTGCAAAGTAAATAATTGCTTCCATGTACAGGTCTCTCTGGATGTGTCACACAACTTGAGGTTCTACTACTTACTGTGTTGACTGCTTCTATACTGAGTTAGGGATTTTTTGTTTGTTTCTTTTTTTGCTGTTAAAGGCTGAGGTGCAGAAAGGGAAAAAATAATTTCCTTGCTGCTTCTACATCTGGAATGCAACAAGAGTACAAGGTGGTTTTTTTTTTTCTTTCTGCTTACATCTTTGTACTGAAGTGGGTGAAGTTCCAGAACAGGCAAATGCTGTCTGTTGGAGCTAATGGTGTAGAATAGCTGGAAGGGACCTGCAATGATCATCTAGTCCAACTGCCTGACCACTTCAGGCCCAAATGATGTGGATTACAGGATGTGTTAAAACACAAAAGGAATAATTTTGGTTTTAGCAGATATTTCAAAGACTCGATCTCATCTCAATACCCTTCTTTCTTCTCTGAAGGGTGAAAGAATTTGTGGTACTTGGGACACCCATCATGTCTTCCATTTAAACCAGATAAAAGCTGGGTTTGACATGCCTGAAATTATAAATCTACATGAAGATAACCTGATATTGTCATTTTTTTTTTTCCAGAGAAATAGGAATTGCAGAGAATTTTACTTTTTTTGGTCTTGCTGTCACATAAAAGGGCACAATCCAATTTGAAGGAAAAAAAAAAAAGAGAATCTAATCTGAAAAAAAGATTTTGTTTACGTGGATGATTAGCTGAACTTCTAGCCTGACAGTTCTGAAACATGTCAAGCATGTCTCGGAAATTTTAAATGCTGTAAATATTGGAGGGGGGGGGAAGGCATGGAAATGGAGCTGTTTCCCTTGGAGTAAGCAAAGATCTGAAAGCTGCTGTTCTTCTATCTTCGTGTTTGTAGACTTTGTCTGGTGTTTCTGTAAAAAGAAAAAGAAATTTATACCAACTGTCCTAACGCAGATAACTGGAGGAGCAGGGTTTGTGGGTTCTCATCTTACTGACAAACTAATGATGGATGGCCATGAGGTTACAGTTGTGGACAACTTCTTTACGGGCAGGAAAAGAAATGTGGAGCACTGGATTGGTCATGAGAACTTCGAACTGATAAATCACGATGTCGTCGAGCCCCTGTACATTGAAGGTGAGTGATCTCTGCTTTCCTATCTGCACTTTCTTGTTCTTTAACCTTGGAAGTAGATGGGGAAAATAAATTTCTGCACTTCTTTCTGGATTGATCTAATACCTGGACTTTTTGTTTATTATTAACATATTTTCTGTGACCAGTGTGGAATGAGAGTTTTAGAGCACTTTTATCTTTGGAATCAGTTCTTCCTTTCTGAAGGGATTGAAGGAAGGAAATCTTAAAAACTTCCTAAGATGACTAATTTTGTGAGAAAACAAGATGGCAATGGGTCAGTCTTTGTCCTGTCACTGTCCCCCATCCCTATGTGCCTGCTCAGGCTTAAGCACGCAGAGGCTGTGGTCGAGATACGTCCTGAGCTGAACAGTTTAAATCAGGGCTGCAGTTCCAGTAGGCAACATGCATCCTGCGCCTGTGTATGGTCAGCTGAAGGGAGACTAATCTCTTTCAGAGGGCAAGTCAGCTCCTGCTCCAGGTACAAGCATTCTGCAGCCTCTAGAAAAGGAAAATGACAACACCGAAAAGAAAACAAAAAACCCTAAACAAACAAAAAATCCTGTATTTATAGACTTCTTTGGAAGTATCTAGTGAATCAATGAAAATACATTGCTCACATTACACTGCAGTTCTCATGGGTGTTCTCCATCCCTTTAAAACTCTGTAGCAATGCAGTTTAAACAAAAGCAAACGTCAACAATTCTGAGGTTGTGTTAGGTTGTGTTTTTATTCTTGCTGAATTCTAATGGATGGAATTTAACAGGGCAAATCTATAGCAATTGAATCTCTTACTGCTTGTTTTGAATTCCTGAAAATACTACTGGAACAGTCCTGCAGACACAGGCTCCTTCTCTGCTGTGACAGTGCACTGTTTCACAATTGCCTGTTGTTTTATTTCAAACTCTGCTTCATCTGACAGGGTAATGAGACTAGGATCTTATTAATTGGCTCCAGGTTCTGGTAGCTTAGACCTTAGTGAGTTCAGCTTGCCAGCTTTCCTAATCTTTCCCCTGTTTTACCTTTGTCAGAATGGTTACACTTGAGACCCTCTCGGATAATTTCCATCATTGCTAATACTGTTGCCCAGTTAGGCACTAATAAATGGGAATTCTCAGATCCTTCAACTACCTCTTCCGTGTTCTATGTAATTAAGACACCAACTTCCCATTTTGTACCAACAACAAATCACATGTTATTCAGTGTTTAAGTCTCTTCTCATCCTCCAACAGTATAAATTATAAGTTGGTGTTGCTAAATGTTAGAAATAACTTTGATATAATAGTCTAGGAACAGAAGTGATTTCACTGCAGGTTATAAACCAACATGGTGAGGGGGAGGAAAGATGAGGAGGCAGTGAGGGGTAGTTATTGTAACATTAACATATGGACATATGGATAAATACTTTTTTTCTTAGTCCTGGTTTCTTCTTTTTACTTGTAAATAGAAGTTGGAATGACTGTAAAGTCATGGCAGAATAAGGTTTGTGTCTACAGCATTCCTGTTTATTTGCTGTCCTGTTTAAACAAGGTCACATGAGGTTGTTCAGCACTTAAAGTCCAGGGAGACTAATCAGAGCTTTATTTCTGAGAGACACCTCATTTCTGGTTTAGAAAGAACAGTGTTTGCACTTTTGATGTGGAAAGTGAGTTTAATCTCAAGATGAGTAGTGCTCACTGAATCTCTTGATGCACATGTTGGGTGTTTTTCTTTTCTCTTTTTTTACCTTCACAGTGATGCCTACACACAATCTGCCTTGTCTGAGTCATTATCTTTTGATCCATGACACGAGGTGGCACTCAGCATTCTTGCCTCTTTCTCTAGATGGTCAGAGACAATAAGAGATCAAAGATCACCTAAACATACATTTTATTTCTTAGCCCTCTGATACCTACATTTAGCTGTAGTGCTGCTGAATGACTTTCACCTCCTCCACTAGGGTCACTAGGGTTTCCTTTCTACTTGGAGATGTTAGTAGAGAACTCACAAGAACATAGCTTTCACTTAGGCTTTTCGAAGGAGAAAAACAAAGGCTTTGAATTCTTTAATGGAATGAAGGTAGTTTAGGAATCTTGACAGAAGGTAAAAGTAAAAAAAAATAAAAATCTGAAAAGAAAATTTTCAAAACTTTGTGTAATAGCTGTATTAACCCATTTTTCTAATGTGCTTGAGTTCTGTTAAAGTACTTGGGGCTTTTGAAGAGAGTTTCATTTCAGCCTAACTCTCATACTGAGGTTTAATCCACTAATGGGATTATTTTTGTCACAGAGACAGTTTTCTTTCCTGAAGGCTGGTCTTTAGAGAAAAGAATCACTTGCTCTTTTTTTGTGTTAGCAGCAAAAAAAGTATAGAAATCCACCTTTGCTGCCTCTCATTCTCTGTAAAGTTTTTTAAGAATACAAACTCCTGAAGAAGGTTCCTTGAGAGCACTGGTTCGTGTTCCTGCAAAACAGATATCAGTTAGATAACAAATGCTTGATCTGATGTTACTGCAACTTACCCCACTTCAGAGGCACCGATAGAATTGATTTAAAAACTACTAAATGAAAGGTTAAATAAATGTTGGTCAGAAGCACTTAGTTTACATAGTGATGACTCAAGGATTAGGGCTGTCTTGTTTATAGCCACTTTTGCATTAGAATAGTCTGTGTGTTTGTAGTAAAAAAGTTTGATTTTTAAATCTTTTCAAGGCACTGAAGTCTGTATTTCTACTGTGAAATACTGTGTTTGAGTAGGTGTGTAAAAAACAAACAACAAAAAAACCCCAAACCATCTCACTCCCAAACACAAAAATACAAGCCACTTCAAGGTGACATCATAAAATGGCAATCACACCACAAACTGGACTCCTAAAAAAGCAAGTAGTGCCTTTCAGTCTTGAAGTCTGGCATTAGGTACACACACCTTCTGTCAACAGCAGCTACAGCAGTTGAATAAAAGTGGAAGAAAACACCAGATAGATATGCACAGCCTCTGGCCTTCTAACACTGGTGTTTCTTCTTCCTACTTTCTTAGCAACCTTTGGAAGCCTTAAAACTATGTTTTATAAGGTAATACCCACATCTTCCCTTTACCCCCTGCCCTCTCCTGCATCTGAAAGATATCTTCCTTAGCTGAACTGTTTCACAGTTCACACAGACACATTCAGGCCTTTGGTTTCTTTCAAGTTATTTGATTTTTGGTTTACTTCTCCTTCCAGAAGTTTGAAACAAAAATGGGTCTGAAAATGCTACAGGTTTACAACTAATAGTGGAAACAGTTGACTTAGTTGAACTGTTTTCCCTAAGCACAAATGCACAATAAGTTTTGACTAGTCCATCATGATATCAAAAAAAGTGGTGTAGCTTAAAGATCCTCTACCCCTGGAAAGATGTTCACAGTAGTCCTCAAGGGTCATGCTTTTAGTCACAAAAAGATTTTTCATCTTCTTTCCAGCTTAATTAGATGTCACTGCCCACTTTGGTTTGGAACTGAGGGAGCACAGTTGCAAAGTAAGAATTTTGTTGATGGCCTCCAACGTGTCACTGCTTAGACAGGAGATTTTGGTAAAATACCAGTATAAGGCTACTACATTTGCAGTCAGGCAGCTGAAGGCAAAATAGGTTCTTTCTTTTTAGGTCTAGTGAAGAAAAGCTCAGTTCTGGTGCTCTAAAAACCAGACTGTTTGAAGATTACTGCCTTACTAATGTAATCTGAAGTGACAGAGAAGAAAGTGTTCCTGTGTGGTATGTCACTTGTGAAATCAATTGGAATAGTTGGCGTGAAGGTCAGTTAGATAAAGTTGTTCAGGGTTGGTTTGTGTTGTGGTTTTTTTTTCTTTATTCTTAATACCAGTAATCCAGTTTCTGGCAAAACATTTCTTAAATGTCAGCTGTATTTTCAGTGACTCTTGTGAATGCAGAGGTACTTTGGGCTTTTCTGGCTGTCACTGGAGAGCTTCCAAACTGGTAGAATAAAACCACATTTTGCAAGTTGGAAGAGGTGCTGTAAGCATGTAGCATCCTTATTGAAGAGGAGGTTGGCTTGCAGAGTTTTCAGAAGGTATGAAGTTGTTAGTAACAGGCACACAGGTATATAAAATAACATCAGTTATAGACCTTTAATAGATCATTGGCTTGATTGGTACTAAAAATACTTTTATCTTTATGGACTTTGGCTTGTGGCTCTGAATTGACTTGAAGGCTAAAAGCACCAGTCTCAGAAAATTGGCCAGAAGAATAGGCTGTAGCCTTCCTGACAGTAACAGCCTTCCAGAAGTCGAGATGATAACATTTTACTGAACACTGTTCTGCAGTATCCCAGAATTTTTCAGTCCCATGGAATTTCACAGGTTAACTTAAGGCACATACAAATACAGCTTCTGATTTTTTATGAATGCCTCTGTTCTAGAGGGAATGGACTAAAACTAGAGAGAGGTTGATTCAGGTCAGCATTGGGAAGAATTTCTTCACCATTTGGGTGCTGAGACACTGGAACAGGTTACCCAGAGAGGTGGTGGAAGCCCCATCCTTGGAGGTTTTTAAGTCCAGGCTGGATGGGGCTCTGAGCAACCTGCTCTGGTGGGAGGTGCCCCTGCCCGTGGCAGGGGTGTTGGAACTGGGTGATCTTTAAAGTCCCTTCCTACCCTGACTATTCTGATTCTCTGATTCTAATACATTGCTGTTTTGGCTTCGATACTTCCATCTCCATTTCCCCCTCCCCCCAGTCACCATTCCCTCTGCCAGATACTTAATATATCCAACTTGATGGGTTTCAGTTGAATGATACAGGGGAAGTTATGTCAAGACAAAAGATAACCTATGCTACTTAATTTTGTTCAGAGCCAAGTAGAGTTTGTGCCTGTGTCTCTGGTCAAGCTCTCCAAAACTGCTCCAGTATGAGCAGTATGTTACATCTGTATAAAGTTGATGGAATTTATTTAGCAGTGAGGGAAACACAAGGCTGAACACGTGCATCCAGATTTGGGAATAGCAGATTCCATGTATACTAAATTATAAGGGGTTTTTGAGCTTGTCACATAGAAAAGGGCACAACTGACAAATGTTAGTTGCTGTTGATACTGCAGTATGTTACTAAAACTTCAATCTTGGTCGTAGATTTCTGTTTGTCACTATGTACCTGAAGGCTTGAAAGTTTATGACAGCTTCTATGTCTCTGCTAGTTTGAAATTTATTTCATGTTTTGCTTTTTGGCAGTAAAATTGTAGCATGAAAAATTTGTTTCAAGTTTCTTTACCACTAGTCTACCATTCTGTGCTTAGTAAGCTACGTGCTGCTGTGCTCACAGTGACTTAGAGAGTTCTAGCTCCTGATCTGACTTACACAGAACTTGTAGAGTTTTGTTATCATTTGTTCTTCTGTGGTCCTTATCTACACAAAGCATTGCACAACCTTTTTGCACAGTAATTTTCAATTAATTGCACTATGGCTTAATTGCAAAACCATCCCAAGGTTTCTTAGTGGGTGAAATTAAATGTTGTAATTTTTTTTTTTCTTCATCTCATCAAAAAGGAAGAGTTGTGGCCATCAATTACAAGATGCATTTGTTGCTATCCTGTAGTAGAGGATGTCCCAAACAGTTAATTCTCTGAAAAGTTGTAGCTAGGATAGTTTTCCCCAGCTCTAGATTGAAGAGAGTTTCAGTTTCCTGCTGAAATTCTGAGACAAAAACATGTCTTTTTTCAGCCTGACAGTTTAAAGAAGGAAAGTGGAAGGAGAAATGAGTGTACTTGTCTCAACATTCACAGCTTGATGGCTTATATGTGGTCATTGGGGGCTGACACTTATCTTCCACCCCTTCTGAAATGGCCAGTGTTCTCTAAATGTTTGGAAGACTCTGATGGTTTTGGAGTACCGAGCTTGAAAGCAATTAAAGATTTCTTCCTGGGTGAGAGAAAAAGGTGCTGGAAGTACCTGGCTGTCTTGTCCTTTGATCTCCAAATGCTCCATCTTTCATCTTGCCTCCTAGTTCTGCTCTTTCCAAACCTATACATCACTGAAGGCTCTTTTTCCTTTGTGCATAAAGAAGTACATTGAGGCAAATCAGACCTGGCCAAGACTGTCTCTCTGGCAACAAAAACCTTCTCTTTCCCCCAGCTTTGTTTCATTTAAGCAATTGCCAGCTGGGAAACAGAAGGACTAGGAGATTTTCTTTTCCTTTTTGTTTTCTTTAGCACTGTCCACTACACTACAATTTGAAGCTTATAAGAAACCTTTGGGGTTTTGTATTCTGCTTGTGTTTTGTTTCTAGCTAAGGATGATAGAGCAGTTGGATAATCACAGGGCTGGCTGCAATTTGATGTGGCAAAAGGAAGGGTAGTTTTTGGCCCTGTTCATCTGCATTGCCACATGCCATTAAAGGAACTGCTCCTGTTGGCTCAGCAGGTATTTAAAACCCAGCAGAAATGAAGTTGCAGGAGAGAGAGGCAGGAAAGTGATCACTTCTGCTTTGACAGGCTAGGATTGGGCAATGAATTCCTGACAGAGCACAGTGTTTTGCCTGTGGCTTCTCTGAACATTTCTTTTGTCAGCTTCCAGTCTACCCTGAGATGCATACATTCAGAGGCATAACTTGAGGCAGTCATGTATTCATGTTAAGGGCTCACCTATAGAAGGTGTGTCAAAAGTTCAACAGACCATATAAATTTTACCCTACACTACATCTTTTATATTATTTCTTCAATACAAGAAATCCTGCAAAACAATTTGGTTACATTTTATTCACTGCTTAGGTTTACAATGTCAACAATGACCAGTATAAGGAGAAATTATTCCAGCATTACTCTGTCAAAGAGTAAAACCTGGGGTGATGGATTCATACAGGTTGCCTTGGAAGTTGACCCTGTGTTTCTATTGATACTTAATTGCTCTGTGTGATGAGGTTGGATGCAAAATAATTTCTCCTTGTTTTGGTCACTGTTGACGTTGTAGATTTTGGCCTGTTACAAAACCAAAGTTGACTGAAGTCCTGTGTGCTTGTATTCCTATTGGTACCAAAGAGCAGTTACCATCCCCATAGGTGTCTTCTGAGCTACCTTGGCAGAAATGACTGCCATGCTTGTTCTGGAAATAGACCATTTAATGAAAATGGGAACAGAGCTGAAAAGAAACAGCCCGACTGCTGGATGGATAGACAGCAAACCACAGGTCATTTAAGACCAAAATAAACTGAAGTAGAAAAAGGAAGAGGAAAAAAAGAAGCCCTGATGGATGATACATTTGGCCTTTGAACTTAAACTCTGTTACAGCTTCAGTTCTCTGTTCTCTTTCTGTGCTCTTGTGCTCAGAATAATTGTTAAATTAAGAATCCTGGGTTTTGTTCTAATCCACTCACATGGAAATGGTGTGTTTAGTTTTATTGTGCTAGTCTCTTCTCTTGCAGTTGTGTTGAATATTTCCTAGGGGTGATTTGAATCTCCAGGTTTGTTTATGCTCCAGTCACAGAAATGCAGCAAATCTAATTAGTTAAGATTGGGACTTGTGCTGTCTGGGCAGTCTGTTGCCAGTAGCTGAGCTACCTCATTTTCAGTTAGGTTAGGCATCAGTACACCTTCAGTGAATGTAAGGTGCTGTCTAATTAGATTTCATAACTTGGGAGGCTGGTGTGCATGCTGGAATCTCTGTACTGGGACTTTTTTAAAAGCTAAATTGCTGTATGATCCAGACTAGAGCATAGAACAAAGGTAACAGGGGAAAAAGGACACAAGTTGCATGCCCATATCTTGGCATATATATTTTTAAAATATAAATATGATACTCATTCCATTAATATTTCATCAATAAGTGTCTTACAAATAAAAATACAGTATTTATTTTTCCCAAAAAGGCTCCTCCTGGTATTAAAAAATGTTTCTACCATATTTTCCTGGTATTCCTTTAGAGAAAGCTGCTCTGAAGCTGGTAATCACTTAAAAACTTGAGAGTGATAGAATGTTACATATATTTTTGCAGCTTCTAAACTCCTCTGAAGTGCTTGTGACTAAGATTTTTACAAGTGGAAAGCACCAACACCCACACAGACCTCTGTCTGTGACAACAGTGTTGATACATACTATGCTTTAGTTTTTTCTTTCACTAAAAATTAAGTCTGGCTTTGGGTTACTACAAATTTGTATGGATATCATCCATAGGTAGTCATATAGGAAGCGCTGGGATGCAGTGCTAGGGAATGCAGAAAGTAGTGTTTGTTTCTTGACTCTGATGCTTTCTTTCCCCATGTTCTCTGGTTTTCTCTAGTGGATCAGATCTATCATCTGGCATCTCCTGCCTCTCCTCCAAATTACATGTATAATCCTATAAAAACATTAAAGACCAACACCATTGGGACATTAAACATGCTGGGTAAGTGGAAATTAAACACGTTTGGTAAGTGGAAATCTCTTTTCTTACTTAATTTGGTTATATATGATACAACCTGGACAGGATCTGGGGGCAAAGAGAGGATTGAACAGATGAGTTGTGCATTTTACAAAGTTGCTTCTTTCAAAAAAATAAGGATGGTTTCCCCCCAAGCCTTGAGGATTTTTGTACTTTTCCTGCAATATCTGCAGATGAACGTGAGCTTGGCTGGCAAAGCACAAGATTCTTCAGGGCTGTGGGGTGTGCAGTAATTACACAAGTCATAGACACCATTAAGAGCATGGGGGTTGTGTCCATGACTGCACTTTTCACTTTGGTGACTGGAACATTCCCACGTTTGCTGTGCATGGCTTGTTCCTTTCCACCACAGCAAATGCTGAACTAGGTGGAACTGCATGGGCTCTGTAACCCCTGAACATCAAGGGTACTGCACCTTCTGGTGTGTGCCTTGGCTGGCAAGCTCTGCAAGAGTATTACAGACAATTGCAAGGCAATATTTTGCAATTGCTAGACAATTACAAGGCAATATTTTCAGCTTTGTTTATTGGGTTTGATGCTGGAAATGGACCTGTGAAAAGAAGACCTAAAGCCTTCCTGCTTTTTCCTCCCATCTCTGATCCATTTGGCATATGCTGCAACTTGAACTGTATGTTAGTGATCCTAAAAGCTGTTACAAGGCAAAAGAAACTCCTGAGCATTAGCTCAGCTGAGTTTCTCATTTGAGTGATTTTGTAGTGAGTGCAGTTCAGAGAACTAAGTGATTTCAAAGCTGTTGTATGGCATAGATGAGCTGTCTTTGTGAAGACCAGAAAATCATTGGAATGGGGTGTAGAATAATTTCAAGTCATGGTTAGGATCATCCAGGCAGCTTAAAGTGCCATAATAAAGAGAAAATGATCAGTGTTTGTCCTATAACCTGCAATTCTGTATCAGCTTCTTTACGTAGCTTATCTGTTGAAGTTTTGGTAATCACAATATGGTTTATTGTTTCAAGATCCCAGTTTCCAGACTGGGATGGTTAGTGCTTCCTTGACCTTTATTTAAAGTATAATATATTAAGTTGTTGAATCTTGGTTCAGTGTAACTTTTAGCCCCAGAAGCAAACACATCACACGTGGGAGTTCTGCACTTCTGTTTCTTGAGTTTTCTAGCCTGAGAGTGGCAGCAGTGGATGTGACTTGCAGCTAGATTTATCTCGAGAGAGAAATTGAGCTCTCTTTCAAGTCATGTAAGACTGGATCACACTAAAGCAGTTCATGTGACCAAAAGCTTCTTACACTTGTTCTAATTACGTTGTTCTTTTCTCCTTGCCCAAAATTTAGGGTTAGCTAAGCGTGTTGGAGCACGGCTGCTACTGGCCTCTACATCAGAAGTATATGGAGGTAAGAAGGATAAAACAGGGTTTAGAGCTCTTGAAATGTGACTGTGTAAAAAGGTATTTACAGACTTCTTATCAGATGACAGAATGATAGATTTTCACTACTGTCCTAGCTCGATTTCGCTATCAGATGTACTTGTCCCAGTTTAAAATGTGGCCATTAGTACAGGCTTTACATCTCCAGTCAGAGTGATAGAAGGTGGCTCAGACTATTGTCTGTAAATTTCCTATGTCTTAGTTTGTGTCTCTTTTTTTATTTTCTAAAGGGCATTGTGGGGGAATTTTGAGTGTTTAACTCTCGTTAAAATCCAGACGCCATAATCAAAACCTGTGAGGAAAGATAATTTCAGCAGTAAATCTGTATCTCTGTTCCCAGCCACAAGTTGTATTGTTACAATTTACCAATCACCCTGGTGTGGAAGAGACAAGGGAGTCACCTCCAAGCTATGAAAATAGTGATTGTGTGTGCAGGTTCTCGTGGTGTTTCTTAAAATGCAATACTCAGCAGCAGCACCTTATCTCTCCATCTTCCTCTGACTGTTACTAAGAAGTGGTGAGAGAATGACTGATAGAGCTGCTAGCTGGATGCAGTGAGAAGCTTTAGCACTTCCTTAGGGTGTGTGACAGACACTGTACCTACTGGAGAAATTTGCTGCTGTTCTGAAGCCTTGCCTAATTGATAAGAGCGGCGTTGCAGGATTAATGGAGATAGGCAGGCATAATCATCTGCTCAACATCAGTACTTAGGAGATTCTAGGCTTTAAAGAACAAACAACAAAAATATTTGTCTGTGCAACAAGATACAAAGCTTTGTGGGCAAGGACAGGGAACATGCCTCAAGGAGTATACTTCTGGGGGAAGAACTTCAGTCAAGAAGATTCCAAGTAAATACCCAAGCAGAGATCACTAACATGACCAGCCAGCCAAATAAGCAGCTTGGGCCTGTGCAGCATTCTTACTGCCCCCCTTGCCTTTAACCATTGACAGTCAGGCTTCACAGAAAAAAAATGGTAGTCCCAAGTGTAATCATTATCCTGTAACACTTCTGAGTTCTGTAGTAAAGTGTGCCAACTTCAAACCCACTGTGGTGATGGTACTTTTGCAAGCATATAGAATGCACACACACAGATTCCAGGATGTTTTGGTTGACTCTGTTTTTTCCTAATCAAAAACTTCTGTACTGGATCAATCCAAAGATTATTGTAACAGGTTGGTTAGCTATGCCCAGAGACAGCTAGTAAAAGTGCTTAGGATAAAAGAAACAGAGCACTGTAGTCTTTCTCCTTTGAGAAGTGGAGTTCTCTATTTTGCCCATTTTTCTTTCCTTCTGTGTATTTTGTAAAATTTGAAGGTGCTTTGCTTTCCTTTTTTTCCAGATACAGTGAAAGAGTTGAGCCTGACCCTCTGTTTGCACACTCTTGGGGGAAAGCAGATGGTGGCTGTTGCTTGCTCTGACTCGGTTGCCTTTTTTTGTCTCCCATCCCATAACTGTCATTTTTCAGTTATAGTAAATCCCTGTTTAAGGAATGGTGTGGAAACTGGGTATTTTTTAAAGACATAGTGCAGAGATAAGCTGTAGAATTGTATAACACCAGTGATGTGATGAAAGATTAGTTTTATCTAGTTGCCTTTTACATAGAAGATCATTTAAGATGTTACTTTGTGTTGTTTGTTGTTTTTTTTGTCCCTAGATCCTGAAGTTCACCCTCAAAATGAGGATTACTGGGGACATGTGAATCCAATAGGTCCAAGAGCCTGCTATGATGAAGGGAAACGGGTTGCAGAGACCATGTGCTATGCATACATGAAGCAGGTATTAAACTTGTCTCAGATTCAGTGGCTTTTCTTTAATTAATGAAGGCCAAATGCGTGGCAAAACTGAAATAAGTGTATTAGGGGTAGGAAGGCAAAAAATAATATCTTGAGTAGCAGCACTCACACTGTAGCTGTAACATCTTTTACTTTAATGCAAAACTTTCACTGCTCCCATCTGCTGTGTGTTTTCAGAACAGTGCTCCTCAAGAAAATGTGGTTTAGTCATCTTAATAGGCATGATACATCTTTCTGTGTCGTAGACAGACTAAACTGAAGTGACTGTGCTAATTTAGGAGCCAGATGAGAGTTAAGTTGGTGCTCTGCTGAGAAGTGCTTTGCAGAATAGGGCTGTTGGTGATAAATGGAATGTTTAATGAATATACAGGTAAAAAGAAGGAAGCTCTTCAATGGACACCTATATAGGAGCAAAGTATTTTTAATCACTTCAGAAATGTCTTTTATGTAGGTATAAATCTAGACCTTAGCAGAAGATAGGACTGCTTAGCTATATAATGCACTTTTTCACACAAATACAGTAAGATGAGGACAAAAATGCAATTTAATGGTAGTGTGTGAAGTGATACGTGCCAGTTTCCCTGGATTTCATCATCAACAAACAGAAACTCATCAAGAGCTAACCCAGCATTGACTTTACCTGTATGTCATGGATTTAATTGTAATGTGATTGATTTAATTGCTCTTTAGCTAGCTTCTGGGAGACCATTTGGTCAGAAAAGAAAGAAAATCATACCACTATTTCTTGGTGTTTGCAGCCTTGAGATACAAAGTTATAAATCAAATGTAGTATATTCAGTAGAATTTTAAACCTTTAAAGGATAAAATGCTAAGTGCTCTTCAAAAACTTGAAAACAACCACAAACTTAAGGGGTAAGAGTATAGGGATAGTAGTTCAATAGTAATCTTTTCTCAGCTGCCAGGCAGAGAGTCAGAGATTCATGTCCCCTTTGTTCCCTTTTCAGATCATTTCAAGTCCTACACGGCAGTACTGCTGTTGTTCAGGATGATATCTTCCATACTTTACTGGAGCAAAATACTCCTCCTGGGTCTGGAAATCCATTTGCAGTTGAATATTGTAGTTTTTATGGGAAATTCTTGTGCTGTAGGGTACAGAATGTTTAGCAAGTTCGTGGTACACGCTGCAGTGTTCTTTTAGAAGGGCAAGACTGTAAGTGATCTTGAAAATCATGGGCTGTATCTTAAAGATGCATGATATTACCCATCAATTTTATGCAGGATTTGCAAAGGTTTGTAAGGTGAAACTGCAGTGTACACACACATTATGTGAAAGCTCATGAGGTGAATGAGCTCTCTGCCCTCTGTGAGATATTTTGTGTACATTATTATGAATCAGTGAAGTCTGCCCAAGCCTGTCCCACATTTGGGTATATTCTGAAACACTTTTCATCTGCTTTATTTTCAGAGTTTAGATGCAATGTTGTTATCAGTGGAAGAAACATCCTTTGCTAGCTGAAATGTCTGACTTGGTGCTTTTAAGAGGGTTTTCAAATCAGAGTGATTTATATCAAAACAATTGGATTTCAGGCTAAAGTATTTCCAGAATCTTCTCAGCTTCAACAAAAAGAAGAAACAAGCAAACCTTTTTCTGCCTTTTTTTTATTGTCATTTTTTTTTCCAGAGATGACTGTTATCTTTACATCTCTCAGAGCTCCTCAGTAGCATGTCCTGACCAAGACTTTTTTGGTGCACATTTTTCTGCTGGCAGCATTGTTTTGTTCACTTATTTTGACCTTATGAATTAAGCATTTCTTGACTTCTATCCCTTCTTTCCAGCTCCTGTCTTTCAGCAAGTCCAGCAGTACTTCCTTATCATGGAGTCCAAGGGCAGTAGTAGCATCCAGTAATAGAGAAGCATCTTGCTTGAAAGGAGAGTTGGGGAGTGAAATATTTGCTGCAGAAATGCTGGGCTCACAAATTCATGTACAGATTCATCTCATCCCACGTGAGGCACCCGAGGGTGTGGTTTTGAAGGATAGTTGCTATAGGTTTTTGGGAACAGCTCGTGGGACATTGTGGGGCAGTGATGGGAGTGGAGGGAATGGATTCAAACTAGAGAGAGGTTGATTCAGGTCAGCATTGGGAAGAATTTCTTCACCAGGAGGGTGCTGAGACACTGGAACAGGTTGCCCAGAGAGGTGGTGGAAGCCCCATCCTTGGAGATTTTTAAGACCAGGCTGGATGGGGCTCTGAGCAACCTGCTCTAGTGGGAGGTGTCCCTGCCATTGACAGCGGGGTTGGAACCAGATGATCTTTAAGGTCCCTTCCAACCCTGAGAATTCTATGATTTTGTACTCTTGTTATCCTTCTGCCCATATATATAGAAGCAAATGGAGTTATCAGCAACAAATATTAAGTATAACCTTTAAGTGGACAAGTGTTATGCTTTGTATTCTATTCTCTAACCAGGTCTGTGAAGACTGAAGTGCCAAAAAAATCTTAATAGGTAACAGAAGAAAGGAAAGATGTGTTAGAAGTAAAGGTTATTTTATTAATCTGAGAATAACACACACAAACTGGTGTTGAAATCAAGTATGCAATTGCAAGACTGTAATTTTCTGGTTTATGTTGTGTTGTACCTTCCCCCCTAATTTTTAATTCACAAATTGAGTTGGTTTCAGTAATCATAAAAAGCTTTTATCTACAATGTAGGGGTAATGAAGTCTTGATTGAATTGCAGCTGAGAAGGGATTGAATAGTTAATAAGAAGGTACTTCTCAAGTAATTAGACAGAAAACAATTAGGTGTGTTGAATTAGAGCAGTTTAATGTCCTTTGTCCTGTATTCTCTCATCATTACACTTTGTTTTCTTTCCTCGATATTCAGTCTAAATTACTCACAAGCATGCAGTATTTTTGGGTGTTGGCATGTGAAGTTTGCTGGCAGTTTTCTTAAGAACTTCCACGTGGGAAGTTCACCTCCATGTGAGGAAAAACTTCTTCACTGCAAGTGTGGTGAAGCAGTGGAACAGGCTGCCCAGGGAGGTTTTGGAATCTCCTTCTCTGGAAACTTTCAAAACCCACCTAGATCTGTTCCTGCATGGCCTGCCCTGGGTGAAATTGCTTTAGCAGGAGGGTTGGATGAGATGATCTTTTACAGTTTATATATCAAATACCTTGGACCAAGCCTCAGGGTAGAGCCTTAAATACATCACGGGTGGATCCTGGTCATGACTGTGGTTAGAATTCTGCTGCAGATACAATTCAGGGCTTGGGAACAATTTTAAGATGTAGTTAATAATCTCTGAAACACATGGGAACAAATATGAATCATTATGACCAACAGAGCAAGGAATGCAGACAGCAATCTTGGTAATTTTAGCTGAAACATTGATAAAGACTTCTCAGGTCACAGGGATATCTGTGCAACTCTCTGGGTTTTTCCTGGCAGATTTGTTTTTAATCCACTTGTCTGCTGGAGAGAAGACAATTGCAGCTTTCCCACTCCTGGTTTTGTGTATAGGGAAGTCTAATTGATGCTGGCTGTTCAGGCAGAACAACAGAGATTAGGAAGAAGGAAGCTCAGCTAATCAGTAAGAAGCTTGCCTGATACCCTTACGAATTACAGCCACAGCATGTGTTCCAGAACCTCTTGACATTTGAGTTGTGTTCTCTATTGATCTGTTTTCTGACACAGCCAACACAAGTTAAAATGCCTTTTAAAATTATATAATCCTTGATACTCTAGGGAATGCTAATGCTACTTTTTTTGACTGACAGCTGTAGAATAATCTGAGTATTTATTCAGAAGAGGTAACTCTGTAACCCATTACAATTTTCTTGCATCTTTGCTGTATTCCTTCTTTGTGAATATGTCCATACTGGTAAATAATAGATTGAGCTGAAGCACTTTGATAACCCACAGTGATGCATTTTATTAGCTTCCTCCCGGGCTCTGTGGATTGCTATAGGAACTCTCTCTCTGATTAATCTGCTGTAGGAAGGCATAATCTTAATCCAGGAGGACAGAAGTCGGCCGATCACGTTTCATCTTGGCATCAGGGATTAGTCTCAAGCTCTCTTTAGCAGTATAAATGTGGGGCAAAGAAGTTTTTCTCCTTTCTCTAGGCTATAATAAAATATTGTACATGACTTACTGCCACAAATCTGGGGAAGTAGTTGGCTCTGCTGGTGTTTTTCTTTGCTAGATTCCTTGCTAGTTTCCAGGCAGTACTGGAAAACAAGGCTGGTGCTGTAGCTTGTGCAGTACAAGAGAGGCTTTTTGGTCAGCATTGTTTAATGAGTTATTTTTATCCTAAAGTACCAGCTTCCAAGTGCCTCATTTTCTGAGCTTGTTATTAATGGCAATATCTGGAAAGCCCATGTGAAATCCAATCCATCCCTGAAGGAGTCAGTGTCCTTTTAATACAAAGTGCTGGGCAGAATAAAAGAACAAGCAGCTCTGCCAGAGAATATATTTCCAGATAGAGTGAAGACATGGGGAATGGCTCTGTGATATGCTGCTGAAAGTGTGTGTTTGACATGCTCCACTGATGTGTGTGTTATAGCTAACAGGAAATACAGAGTATGTTCCAAACTGATTCATTTTGCATGGCAAGGGACTTTCCAGGGTCTCCCAGGAGGGCCAAGTGGATGTTGTGAGGTTCTATTTTTGGCTCTGTTGTGGATGCAAGCTTGTTGTGTAACAGAGACCCAAGACTGCTGCTTTTTCTACAGTGCAATAGTTACCTCCCTGGTTACTGTTAACTTACAATTTAGTTGCAGATATAAACACCACCTTGTGGTAACTGAAACCTTCCCAGCAGTTAACAGAACTGGATGTTGTTTGGCCTTCTCCACCCTGGGAAGCATTGGGCTTTACCTCTACTACTTGGCATTTCCCGTTTCTTAGCATGAAGTAAGAGCAAAAGTATTAAATGTGCCTTTTGCCTCTCATCTGTAAAAACCAGATGCTGCTGGTTTCTCTTGTACATGAAGCTACATCTATTTCCAAGAAAAATATGTTTCTAGGTCTCTTCTGAGTGGTGTGTGTGAGCTGTAGCCTTCAGCTACCCTTCTTCCACACACTCTTGTCTTCCAAGAAAAGGGCAAGCATTGGTCTAAGCCTTAGTAAAAGGCTTTGAGAGGACAAGATGTTCTGGATATCCTCTGAAGGAATAACTGAATGTTTGCAACTCACACTGTGCTTGCAACCTCAGTTGCATCAGCTACACAAAGTTTGCTTCAGATGAAAAGTGTTTCCTCTGATACAAGGATGGCTTTTTCTGGGAGTGAGGAGAACTAGGGAAGATAAGGATGCATAGGCTTGAAGTTGACACCTTCCTCCCTGCCTGGTGGCTATCACTCACAGGGTAGCATCTATCTGTGTATGCTATACCACACTATTATCCAACTTATCAGGAGTCACAGAATTGCAGAATGTCTTTGGTTGGAAGAGACCTTCAAGATCATCCAGTCCAACCTTCAGCCCAACACTGCAAGCTCCCCCCTAAGCCATGTCCCTGAGCGCCAGGTCCACATGCCATTTAAATGCCTCCAGGGATAGTGACTCCACCACTGCCCTGGGCAGACCATTCCAATGTTGGATAAGCCTTTCAGTGAAGAAATGTTTCCTAATACCCAGCCTAAACCTCCCCTGGTGCAGCTTGCAGCCATTCCCTCTGGGCCTGTCACAGGTCACCAAGGAGAAGAGGCTGTCCCTCTCCTCAATCCAACCTCCTTTCAGGCAGCTGTAGAGAGTGATGAGGTCTCCCCCAGCCTCCTCTTCTCCAGCCTGAACACCCTCAGCTCTCTCAACCACTCCTCACAGGACTTGTGCTCCAGGCCCTTCACCAGCCTCGCTGCCCTTTCTGGACACACTCCAGCACTTCTGTGTCCTTCTTATAGTGAGGGCCCAGAACCAAACACAGTGTCCAAGGTGTGGCCTCACCAGTGGCGACCCCAGGAGGACGATCACCTCCCTGTTCCTGCTGGCCACAGCATTTCTGATACAAGCCAGGATGCCGTTGGCCTTCTTGGCCACCTGCACGTGCTGCTGACTCGTATTTAGTCGACTATCAGTCAATGCCCCCACGTCCTTTTCCAACTTGCAGCTTTCCAACCACAGATCCCCAGGTCTGTAGCTTGCCACAGGGTTGTTATGCCCCAAGTGCAGGACCTGGCACTTGGCCTTGTTGAACCCCATGCGATTAACCTTGGCCCACTGATCCAACCTGTTCAGGTCCTGCTGCAGTTTTCCCTACCCTCCAGCAGATGGTCACACCCAGCTATCTTGGTGTCATCTGCAAATTAGCTGAGGGTGCACTCAATCCCCTCATCCAGAGCATTAATAAAGACATTAAAGAGTACTGAACCCTGGGGAACACCACTTGTGACCAGATGCCATCTCGCTTCAGCTCCGCTCACTGTCACTCTTTTGGCTTGTCATCAGCTCCATAGAATAATTTGGGTTGAAAGGGACCTTTAAAGGTCATCTAGTCCAACCCCCCTGCAGTGAGCTGGGACATCTGCAACTCGATCAGATTGCTCAGAGGCATGTCCAATCACACCTTGAGTGTTTCCCACATGGGGCATCTACCACCTCTCTGGGCAGCCTGTGCCAGCGTTTCACCACCCTCATCGTAAACAGTTCCTTCCTTATATCCAGTCTCAGTCTACCCTCTTTTAAAGTCATTACCCCTTACCCTGTTGTAATAGGCCTTACTAGGAGGACTCTTCCTCTCTTTCTTAAAAATCTCCTTTAATTATTGAAAGGCTGCAATAAGGTCTCCTTGGAGCCTTCTCTTCTGAAGGCTGTACAACCCCAACTCTCAGACTGTCTTCCTAGTAGAGGTGCTCCAGCTCTGTTTTTATGGCCCTCCTCTGGACCTGGTCCAACAGGTTCCTGTCCTTCTTGTACTGAGGACACTAGAGCTGGCCACAGTGATCGAGGTGAGACCTCGAGTAGAGCAGCAGAATTGTCCCCCTTGACCTACTGGACATGGTTCTTTTGATGCAGCCCAAGCTGCTGCTTGACAGGACCAAACATCCTTCTTCTAGGCTTCATCATGAAGTGTGTCCAACTGAGTCTGTCAATAAACAGACTGTGTCAAAGATGTATCAATAAACAGCAGACACCTCAAGAGAGATTACTTCAATCCGTGGTCTCTTGGTGTTAAAATATTTTCTCCAGCCAGTTTCAAGTATATGTCACGTTTTGCTTTGAAAGTTTGCAAAATATCCTGCAGAAGGGACTTCTGGGAAGGATAGAATTTTATCTTGAGGAAAAACTAAGCCACTGAATAGACCTGGCTTGTAATGCAGGTGTTTACTCAGCCCAATAAGTAGCAAGGAGCTAAGAAACGTTGTGGCTGTGGTTATAAAGCTACTTCATAGCTCAATGGAAATGCTACCTCGGTACTATATCTGGCGAGGGGCTTCACTTAGGAGCAAAAAATGTAGCCAAGTCCCAGGTGAAGTAAGTTGTTGTTGGAGAGATCTTAAGAAAAATCTTAAAATTCTTTTGGGAAGAAAATGAGTGTGCTGAAAATGATCCGCTCTCCTAGCCCTGCTTCAGAATTTACAGGTACTGAGAACTGGTGTAAATTGCCTTGTTGTATGCACTGCAGTTTCCAGGAGCATTGACAAGAGGTTAGAAGTCTTTGGTGGGGAGAAAACAATGCCTCTTAAAGCTGAAAGAGGGATTCTTAAGAAATCTTTTGGACAGGGCAGTTAATTTGCACTTGTAGCAAGAAACACACTCTTAGTAAGGTAGTACTATTTTTTTTTTTGCCTACAGGAAGGAGTTGAAGTGAGAGTTGCCAGAATATTCAATACCTTTGGTCCTCGAATGCATATGAATGATGGCAGAGTCGTCAGTAACTTTATCCTACAGGCTCTCCAGGGAGAACCACTAACAGTAAGTAATGACCTCAGTGATGTGAACAACTGTTCTTTATATCCCATCCTTAGGTGCTATGAAACAGCATGGATTTTAGAAAACAGACCTTCTGATAATTGAGCAATACAGACAGTGTCTGACCTGCACCCTGATCCTCTTTAGTTTACTGTTATAAAATAATGAGAAGATTTAAAATAAATGAGGAGACATCATCATACACGGGGAGAAATAGTTTGAAATCTGAGATCAGTTGTGAGCTCATGTAGGCATTTACAGTTTGTGATGTACCACAGAAATTTCATGTAAGTGTTTGTTGCTATTGCCTCACTTGAAAGAGTGAATTGCCAGGAAATCACTTAATGGCTTCTGCTAAATAAACAAAAATGTTACTAAGTGCCTCCACAGGGCAGCTGTCTTGAGACTGAGGCAGTATTCCTTCTGCTGAGGACTGTCAAGTCCAGAGTTCAGTCAGGAAATCTTGGGTAGCTGACAAAACCAGTGAGCCCAGCTTGCCTGGTCTCTACCAATGGGAGTCTCTTCAGCACTGAATAGGCTAATTGCACAACTACAGGTATTCAGTACCTATTATTATTATGAGAAAATCACTCAACTTCCTGCAGAGAGAGTCATTTTCTTACCCAGTTGTCTCCCCAAAACTGCAAGTTGAGGCTGATTCTGTTTGTTGCAAGGCACTAAGCAAGAAAAAGCAGACAAAGATGATGGAGCTTCTTGCTGTGATACTCTTGATCCTTGTAAGGCTTATTTGCATCAAAATATTAGTGTCTCCATCTCCTGGTTTGGTAGTGTTGTATGTTCCAGGGATGGCATCCTGAGGCATAAAGGCTGAGCCTCTAAAGGCTGTTTAGCAAGCTTTTCTAGCCTGCAGAAGCTAAGAAGGGACTTCTATTTTTCAAGCTTGTTCCCCAGTGCCTGTGGTGAGCTATTGCAATGTTTGGCCTCTCAAATGTTGTTTTCATTCATGCTTAGTCCCTCATGTTTTATTGAAGAACACTAACTGTCAGTTTTGTGAAGCTTATTATATGAAGTGGTTGCTTGTTTTAAAACATAGTCCATGGGATATTTCAAAGGACCAGGAAGAGTCTGGAGTCAGTGCTGTTCTGTGGAAGGGAATATTGAAAGCTTGCTCTTTTTTTTATAAATAATTTTGCCATGATGTCTAGACTTCATCAGGAATGTAAGAGGATAAAACAGAACACTTTGCCCAACTTCACTGTTCTGCAGGGAGGAGCTATCTGATACTGAAAATTAAATATGAGAAGATCTAAGGGGAGAGTTGTTTAGTTGCCCAGGTCAAATAAAATGTATTATCACTAATAATCAGGAGCTGAGACCAGAACTAATTTTACCCTTGTGTCATCACAGAATTTGGCTGACTTGTCAACCCTTCCAACACTTGGTAGTGTTGACCTTTTTAGACAATGTATTCCATCTCTTTTTTTCAAAGCAGTTGCTCAGGGAGAGTAAATAAACTCTAGAGAAAACAATCTCTTTAATTTGAAGGAACTGTAGCCTATGAAGAGAAATTGGTTGCTAGTGAAAGAAATTGGGAGCAGGGAACTGTGTTGTATTTTCCAGCTGCTACCTGCATGCAGGAAAGGTAACCACAAGCATGACGTGGCAGAAACCATGCACAAATGACATAGTCCTGTAAAACTCAGCTCACAAGCTAAAAGTAAACAAGCAGGAAGGTCTGTGTACATCCATAAAATCTGCTTCCTGTTTTCAGTGTGGTTTTTTTTCTGAGCCACCATTTGTTGGTCTCTTTGAAGTTGGCAGCTGTTAATGAATGAATAAAAATTACTTGTCATAACCACATCTTAGTAGTCTGAGGTTTGCCTTAAATTTTTGCTGCTCCTTTCTGGCTGAGTGCGTGCTGCAGCCTCTTCCAGTGTTCCAGGAGAAGATAAAACACCACTCTGTTCTGCATCACTGAGAACTTTTGCTACACACAGAGTTCTGGCTAACAGCATGCCGCAGGATATGTTTACTGGAGACACCTCCAAGGGGAAGAAGACCTTCAAAGAGCTGCTACTTTGCCAAAGGCTCTGCAAGCACATCTTCTTCCATTCCTGTAGCATTGAATTTGTGTCTCAGGTGTTTCTTCTTGGGATGTTTTTCTAAACTGCCAAGGAAAAGTTGATTGGACTAGAGAGGACTTCTGTGTTTATGTAACTTCTCTAATCTTCATCTCTTTCTAGGTCTATGGACCTGGAACTCAGACGAGAGCTTTCCAGTATGTCAGGTAAGCCTTGTTTGTACTGATACCTAATTCACTTGAGGGTTATTTGAGTTCATCCAGCTTTGCATCCATCTGCTTTTTAGTCTAACTTTGTTCATTCTTAGGCCAGCTTTACTCGCAGAAGGGAGACACTGAAGTTTTTGAAAGTACCAGGAAACAAAACTTTTGTCAGTTTAGAACTTGGGAGCTGAGATATTAATGTGTTCTTCCCTTGAAGGGACAGTGGGTAACAGGTAGGTAAGGCAGTAAAGCTGAGCAGTTTGTCACTGCCAGCATCTCAGTGCAGTGCTGCCACCGTGTGTCTTTGGCAAGGAGCTGCTGGAGAGGGGTGTTCAGCTGTAGCTGATATTCCTGGTGTAAGCAACACCAGAATGTGCTTTCCCTAGGAGAAAAGTGAATCTGCTCCTCGGAATATTTTGTTCTGTCGTGCTAACTGAACCTGCGTGGCTGGTATCTGGGTTGTTCTAATCATGCTCTCCTTGGAAGTGTTCTTTTCCTCCGCTGAAACAGCGGGGATAGAGGCTACAGGAATTCCATCTGTTCAAAGTAACCACTCCTTCCTTGATTATCAGTGATATGAAAGGGATCTGGATTTGTATGCCTACAGCCAAGCTACTAAGTTTGTTGCTGATAATCCAAAATAACTTTGGGTTATTTTGCTGTGGGGAGGAAATGCCAAAATACTGTTTTTTTCATAGATTTATAGAATAGTTTTGTCTGGAAGAGACCTTCAGGATCATCAAGTCCAACCTTATTCCCAGCCCTATCAAAACCACTAAACCCTGTCCCCCCATCTACTCTTGAAACACCTTCAAAGAGGGTGACTCCACCACCTCCCTGGGCAGCCTGTTCTGAAGCCTGACAACCCTTTCAGTAAAGAAAGAATTCCAACAACAAACTGCAAAGCAAATAGTGCTGTCATGTGTCTCTCTATTGCAACCTCTGATTGAAATGTGTTGGAAGAGGGCTTCTGAATATGCTTGGGAACCAGAGGCAAGAGGAAGCCAGTATATCCCAAAGATAACCACCCTTTCAAACTAACTTCCAGTTCAGACGTGTCTGATCTGCTTTCCTGGAGCTCTGAGAGGCAGCTCTATCTTTTTAGCAAGAATATTATTTGTAGGGAAGTGGAAATTGCCTCAATCTGTCCTTTCCTTTTTATAGTGATCTTGTGAATGGGTTGGTGGCCTTGATGAACAGTAATGTCAGCAGTCCTGTCAACTTGGTGAGTGCAAGAGCTCCACTCTACTGGTTTATTCTGCAGTGGCCAACATCATCTGTTTTCCTCCTTAGCACTGACACTGATTTGTAGAAGAAATAAAGGGAACAGAAAAGCTTTTTCCATTATGACTATTATATTCTTCCATGTATTTTCTTTCCAAAGAAGAAGATGAATCACCTAGAGGTTGAGATCTTGTAATTCCAAGAAGAGAATAAATTTTTCTAGAGATTTTCATTTATTTTAGCAAAAACATTTATGTGATTAGGTTATGGAAACAAACAAACAAACAAAACATTAAAAGAACAAATTATGAGTTGGGGAGGGGACACACACCCCCCCAAATACAAGAAAATTACTGAAGTCTAGTTATAATGAAAAAAAAAGGGGGCACTGAAGGAATAATTAGCTCTAAATAATTACAAATCACTTCATACTAGCCTTGATTAGGGGAAATGGGACTGCATCTGATGGCATTCTTTTTTATATTGATTAAGGCTGCGTAGATTTTACATTTTCTAAGAAGATTTTTGTTCTCTCCCATTTGTTGTCACCTTATTCTCAGCAGTGGATATAAGAGTAGAATAAGGATGCATATTCCAGGTCCTAGCTGTGTGTGCCAGCTTTTACCAAGTCAGATATCCAACTCTGCACAGCAGTTGTTTGCTAGATTTGTCCATTTTGCTGTGGCCATGAATTCATTTCAATGTTTCTCTCCAAATGTTGAGGTTTTCAAATGCCATCATATGTTTTGTCTCCAGAAAACAGTGTTTCAATCTATCTACACCTAAATGTTCAGCTTTAACTCAAAGGAGTTGTAGTAACAACAAGGAGAGCTAGGTATGGACAGAACTGAGTCTGAAGAAGCTTTCAGTGTTTTGTTCTGAAATGCTGACCAAGAATTCAGATGCAAGTTGGTTAAAAAGAGAGTTCAGGAAAGGTATGTTATGTGGGAACACATGTAGTCTTTACACATACTGATACATAAGCTGTACTAAGTGCAGAAGAAATAGTTTGCAGCTAAATTAATTTAGTTTCCTAACTTTGGATGAACTGAGAATTTAGCAAACTTCTTCATGTCATCTGTCCTCAACTCAGCAAAGTCCTTGAACACAGGTTTCAAACTGGTGATGTGCATGTGTGGGCTGCTGAGTGGTATTTCCCTTTCCTATGATTGAGGTGCATTTCCCTCTTCTTCACAGACAGCTTTTTGGACACCCCCCTAATGCATTGAATTACTGAGGCAAATGTAATGGAGGGCAACTTTCTAATGACTAGGGAGCTTGTCCAGGTTAATTCCTTTTCATCCAAGTATGAATAAGGTGTAATGTTTACTGCTTTCAGAGTTTAACATGACCCTGTCAGAATCATCTGGAGTCAGTAAGCTGGCATGTCATAAGGGGTTTAATTGTTGTTTTAATGGATTTCCTTTCTGTTTCCAGGGAAACCCAGAAGAGCACACTATCCTAGAATTTGCCCAGTTAATTAAAAAACTTGTTGGTGAGTATTAGTAGTTCTTAGTAAAGCATGTGAAGTGCTTATTACCATTAGATGACTATTAGTTGATTAGTGTGTGTAATATGCAGATAATTAAACAGTGTTTGGATTTCTTAATGACTTTATCAAAGGCATTTAACTGTATCCTGAACATATAATTGAATATTAGAATCACAGAATGGTAGGGGTTGGAAGGGACCTCTGGAGACCAGCGAGTCCAACCCCCCTGCCAGAGCAGGGTCACCCAGGGCAGGCCACCCAGAAACAGATCCAGGGGGGTCTTGAAAGTCTCTAGAGGAGGAGACTCCACAACCTCTCTGGGCAGCCTGTGCCAGGCTCCATCACCATCACAGGAAAGAAGTTTTTCCTGATATTGAAGCAGAACTCCATGTGTTGGACCCAGCCCTCCAGATACATCTCACCAGTGCTGAGTAGAGGGGGAAGATCACTTCCACTGATCTGCTGTTAGCACTCCTGCTATTGCAGCCCAGGATACCATTTGCCTCCCCTGTGGCAAGGGCATGTGGCTGGCTCATATCCAGCTCAGTGTCTGCCATGACCCACAGATCCTTTCTTGCCAAGCTACTTCCCAGCTGATCGGCCCCCAGCATGTACTTGGGGTTGTTCCTCCTCAAGCACAGGGCTTTTCACTTCTCCTTGTTGAACTTTGAGTTTCACATCATCCCTTTTCTCCAGCCTCCTTTCTTGAGGCCCCTCTGGATGGCAGCACAGCCCCCTGGTGTATCAGCAACCCAGTATTGTCCCCTGGGTACGCCAGTAGTTACCAGCCTCCAACTAGACTTGATGTCACCACCCTCTGGGCCTGACCACATAGCTGCTTCTCAATCCACTTTGCTGCTCATCCAGCCCTCAGGATGTTCCAGGTGACAGTGTCAGAAGCTTCACTGAAGAGGAGGGAGATGATACCCCCTGCTCTGCCCTTGGCTGCTGAGGCAGTCATTTCATCACAGGAGGTTATTAGATGGGTGAATCCATGCTGAAAGCTTTGTGAAATGCTTTGTGGGTCCCTGTTGCTGTGGGACAGCTGGCTCCCCCAGCTCTTGCTTTCCATGGTCACAGCTACACTGTGTGCATTTCAGTGGCAGAATTGTGAGGCATAAAGCTTTCAGGAAGACTTGATGTTCCAAGAGGTCGGGAAGACGTAAACGCAAACCGTACTGAATTGGGAGTTACAATGCAGTCTCTTGTCTAACAGGCAGTGGGAGTGAAATCCAGTTTCTCTCTGAAGCACAGGATGACCCTCAGAAACGAAAACCCGACATCAGAAAAGCCAAGTTACTGCTTGGCTGGGAACCTGTGGTACGTTCAGCTGTGTAACTGTTGTTGTGTGCAGAAACACAGGGAGGCAGAGGGAATGGGAGAGGACCACACGTTTCAGTTACCAGAATACCTGTTTAACACAACCTCCAGGTGGCTGGTGAAGAGGCTGCGTCTCTTATGTCTCTCAGGCTCACAATTCAACAACTGCTGGGGAAGACTGTATGGCCTCTGCTGTGCAGAAGAGCATATTAGCATTTGTTATAGAATTAAATAGAAAAAAAAACCCAAAACAAACCCACATTTTTAGGATAAGCATTTTAACTTTTTCACATACCTATTAGGAAGGATCTACCTCTCTGTAAGCCTGAGGAATCCTTTGAAATACGTAGTTCAAGGAGCTGGTGAGCTTGCTGTTGCTGCAATCCTCCTTCCTGATTGTTTTGCTGCACTAACATGCATTATGGAAAGAAAAAAATTGCTTTTAAAAAAATACTTGTAGAAAATCTTTGCAGTAAAAACAGTTGTTAAGATCATCTGTAGCATCATTGTAGCCAGAAAGTATTTTGGTTTAATAGGGAGAAATCTGAGCACCAGAAAAGTGTTCTGATTCTTAGAGTTTGTTTAGAGGGAATTATGTAAAGCTCAGGCAAAACACAAGCAAGAACTCACGAGGCACCAGTTAGGAATGGGCTGTGCCTGTAAGCACAAGGACAATGGCAAGTGTTCCAATCACAGAAGGTTTAAAACAGTTAACTTTTATACTTCTGTCCTTCTGTGTTTGACACATTCAGTACCAAAACTTACTCTCAAGTAGCAGTACAGTGTTGGTACATCAAGGCAAGTAGGTTTTGTGCTGCTGTTTTATCTTCCTCTACCAATGATGGCATCAGCAAGCATTTCAGAGCACGTGGCTCTTGGGAAATGTAGATAAGTATTGCTGTTGTTTCTGTCTCCAACTCACAGTGTTTAAATACAGGCACAGAAAATGAAGAGTCACAAATATTTGTATAGGATTTCAGAATATTTAAGTGAGATACTGGGTGATAAATTGGATCAGCTTTTTCTGTGTATCAGTGGAGCACTGAAGAAATAAAAACCTCAAAAGAAAAACACACCCAAAAAAAGCAAACAAAAAAGACCCCAAACAAACATAAAACAAAACAAAACCACCCACCAGCCACTACCTTTATACTTTTCTGTGGTACATACCATTCTGTGAAAGAGGATCTTTAATTAGAAAAACCAGAAGGAGCTTAAATTTCCATGTGCTTATCTCTCTCAGGGTATGACAAATTGAAAGCTGAATTATGTAGGTCTGTTTTGATCCTAACCAGGCCAATCACAACCATCTGATGAGATACATTTACCGAGGTCAAGTCAAAACACCCAACAAATTTGTATCTGATGTGTGTTAGCAGCACAGAGGTGTAACCAGAGGTGTAACCAGCGTGTGGTGCTGTTAATACTTCTGTTGGCTAAGAGTGAGGCTTCCTAGCGGTCCTTGGATAGCTGTACTTAAAAAGATAGCATTGTGAAAAGAGCTGACACGAACTTAAGAGTGATAAGATTCTCTCCTCACTTCTGGGAACAGGTCCCCTTGGAAGAAGGTTTGAATAAAGCCATTCATTACTTCCGCAAAGAGCTGGAGTATCAGGCGAACAACCAGTACATTCCCAAACCAAAACCTGCACGGATGAAAAAAGGAAGAACAAGACATAACTGAAGACTGTCAGTTGGATGGGAAGTTCCCTGCTTGACATTTGACAGATGTAATTTTTTTTTTTTTTCTTCTTGGGGTTGTTTTTTTTGAGAGACTTTGAAACAGGTGTCATGAAGAACAAACTGGAATTTCATTCTGAAGCTTGCTTTAAAGAAGTGGATGTGCCTAAAAATAACAAAACAAATATTCCCCTTCCCCTGCAAATCTTGCCTTGCACTTTTTAAATCTGTCTTTTTATGTAAAATAGAGTAGAAGCATCTTTTAGTATCTTCCAAGTTTTATATCTTGCTGTGAGATCATTTTGTTGTGACTGTCCTTGACAGTTTTATTTACTGGTTTCTTTGTGAAGCTGAAGATAAACACAAACGGGATGGAAAATGCCAATTTATTTATAAAATGGGTACTATAAAATATGAGAAGTTCTACTATGCATAAGAAAGTGGTATTGTCAGATGAGACACTGACGTCTAAATATAGAGGAGTTTAAAAGAATTCTGTATGAGAGCTTTATGTATTCTTTAAAGGAGGAGGTTTTTTTTCAAAGGTTTAGTTTTAGTTGTACACTTGAATTTGAGATATTTTCATTGATTACCATGGATAAGGATATTTTGAATCACTACTGTGTTGTGTGTACTCTGGGAATAAAGTTAATGTATTATTGGTTACAGTGGTTGAATATGCTATTTTAATAAAATATTGAAACTTCTAGTTACTGGTTTCAGGGTCTCACTGTGGGCACTTCTCTGGCATTACACTTCTGGGTGTTTATGGTTTATTAACTATAAAGTAGCAGTGTTAATAATGGGCTCAAAGTTAATAACACTTGTGTTTCATTGGCTGTCTCAACAGGTACAGGGCTGTGGGATGTCTGTTGAATACACTGGGCAAAAACATCCTTTGCTTCAGTTCAGGTAGTTGATGGTGATGCAGGAGTAGAAGATTTTCTTTAAACCATGAAGTCAGACTCCTAAGGGAGGGAATGCTCCTATTTGAAGCACATACTGAAGTGCTGGTGAATGCTTTTGGCTATGCCTGTCATCTTAATAGGAAAAAAAATCCAAATAAACAAACAAAACAATCCCATTTCCCTTACTTTTAATAGTTCCCCTTTGTTTTTCATACTCAAGACTGGATACCTAGGAGGAGAGATTGGCAGAGAGTTTTGCAGAAGTACTTTGGTTCAGTGCCACTCAGAATTGAAAATCCTAAATCTCATCAAAGTGACTTGACTCACTAAAGCTTGATGTCTTCTTAGCTTTCAGGCCTCTAGGCTGCTGGTCAAAGTGGGAGTTCCCTGTAGTGATGACTTGATGCCCAGACTCTGGGTGCTCTTGCTCTGGTGTGCTGTTCTGGGCCCCCTCGTCCAAGCGTGCCGTCCCCCAGAGCCTCCTTGGGTTGCAAGGCTTGGCCTTGCCCAGTCCATCTAGTGAGGTTCCCTAGAATTCCAGCAAGGATGGGGCTGCTGTGTGTGTTTGTGGGCTGGGGCTGCAGTGATTCCTTAAAGACAAAAGAGTTTCTTTTCTTCCACTGGGGAGCTTGTGCCGGAAATCTGCCGTGCAGCCGAGATGGGGAGCCAGGGAGCATTTCCCTGTCTGGACTCCGATGCAGATTTTGGGTATTACACTTCATCTTTTCACAGCTGAGCAGCTTCAGGTCTGCATTTTGTTTGAAGCCTGTTTTGAAGTACTTGATAGGAGCATTTATTCTGTATTAAACTGCCTGCAAAGTACACAGTGGTGTGCATGCTCCACGTGGGGCTGTGACCTGTCATTACTGATCCACTCGCAAAGCACAGCCTCTCCCTGCACTCAGCCCCCCAGCTGGATGTAGGGGAAGCTAGTGCCCACTCCTCTCACAGCTCTGTGTTGAGAACTGTTCACCAGCTCCCAGCAAGGGGGTTCTAACCTGGTGCTCCAGGTTCTATCTGGGGGAAGGTGCTCGTTCTCCTTGTATTTTACTGGTGTGGGTTCTGCCATCAGATGCCAAAGCATCTGTGCACAAGACTGCAAGCCTAGTCCAGCATTTAGAGCAGCCATCGAGGATAAATAGGAGCTGTGGGTGCCATCTGTTAATTCCAGGGTGGTTGTTTATTGAATTCAGTGACTTCAGTGCAAAACACATCAATGGTACTGGAACAAGCGTGCTTCTGGAGACTAGCACAAAAAAAGTCAAGCCCCTTGGGAAGTCTGAATGTTTTGATACTACAGATAGGAATTTACAAGCTTTTCAGGTTACTTCACAACCCCCTGATCTCCTTCATAAAAGGGGCAACTTGGAGAGAGGGCAAATGGCTGGCACCAGCACAGCCCATCAGTGGGTGCGTGGCATGCCTCCCGTGGGGCTGGAGTGACGGACGCTGTCGATTTGCTACTGTCCTGGTGCTGTTTCTAGCTTTTGTTTCAGAGGTTCCTGCTTCAGTTCCTGTACTCTTTCTAAATAGCCTCTCCCAGAAGCAGCAGCTGAGGCAGCTGTTGCCCTCTGTGTTGGAAGCCAGTGTCTGACTTGAGGTGCTTATTCAGTCTCTGTGATCCACGTGAACGGGCAGCTCAGCTGATGCTGGATGTGTCCTCCTCTCATTAGGGAATATAGAATGGAGCAGAGGTCTGGGCTGAGCTGACCAGCTTGGTGCTGGCAAGTGAGATCAGCTTTCCAGAAGGAGAGGTGTGCAAGGCACCCACTGCTGTGGATTCCTTGAACCTCACAAGGAGGTTGTCACAGTGTCAGGTCCCCAGCTGGATCTGGTTATTTTAAACATTATATACTCGTGCTGTGTTTCTGTGTGTAGGCTGCTCAGAAGCACTGTAAACCACCCTGCTGCTCTACAGACAAGTTACGTTGGGCTTTGGAGACCTCATTTATTTTAAGCAGTTCCATGAACACGTAGCCTAGAGAAGGGAAGCCTCATGTCTTTTATCTTTAGGTTAGTAGTTTTGTTGCTACATGGGGAATTCATGTTCTGACAGTCCTGAGTCTGGAGTGTTTGCAGTTTCCCTTAACCCATCTAGAACCTAACAGGTTTAGTACCACTGAGCTCGCCACCCTCTGGGCACTTATGAATGTCTCCTGGTGATGTAATTTTTTCAATAAATTTTTAGAAATGTAATCTATTGGAAAGAAACACCTCACTTTTTCCAGACAGAGCTGGAACTCTGTTGAGTTGAAAGTTGAAAGGAGAGAAGGGAGGAAGGTGAAGGTATGAATACAAATGCATACATTTGTTGGCCTTGGAGAACAGGCTACAGAGGGCAAAACGGGGCTTTGCTTGGTGTGGTGGATTGAGCCAGTCCCCAGTCTTACCAGTATTGAGTTTAGTGCTACTTGAGGCCAAGAAGTCCTAGAAGGTTGTTAGAGGCTGATCAAAGACCTGTCCACAGGAAGAAGATGCTTTCTCAATAGCAAGGGAAGCGTGTACTCAACATTGCTGGCCCTAACATCCAGACATCCCCTCCCCGAAACCGGTGGGAACACAGCCCACCATGAATGCTCTGTTGTGGTCATTTCCCCACGCTTGCATCTCAAGTGGCAGGAGAAGGGACGGCCTTACTTGTGCCTCTGACTCCCCAGAGCTACCAGGAACAGCAGCACTAGCTCTGGAGAAAAGCACGGCTCCTTCTGTAGGGCAGGAGGTTCCCAGATGCAATTCTGTGTCTATCAGCAGGGAAGGTGAAATAACAATTCATATTTCTTGAAAATAAAACCCAAACAGACTCCAGTTTTCTGCTCCTCTTCCCAGTCCTTTCCTTCTCTCACTTGCCTGTTCCATAATGGCAAACTTGGCAACAACTTTTCATCCACCTTGTTTTGTGACCATTTACAGCCTGGAACAAACAACAGTGGGGTCACTCTTACTGTGCTTTCCTTAGTTTCAGCAAGGTGGGAGATCCTCTGAATACCTTGGTTCATGCCATGGAGCTATGGGGTGGCCTCAAGCACCGCCATGGGGCTCTGTGCACCCCACCACAGAGAAGGCTGTTTTGAGCAAGGCAGCCTCCCTCTTTCCACCTGGGAAAGAGCCCTGGGGGAAAAGTGCCCAGTCCACCATCCTCACCGTGGTTTGTGTTACAAGCAGGAACTTGGAAGGAGTGAAAGCTGAAAAATAAAGACTAAAATAAATGTATGGATAAAATTGCTGATGAAGACACTGGATTTGGGGAGAGGAATCTCTGTCTAGACTTGGGGGAGTGTAAGAGATTGGCTCTGGGGGCATGGCAATAGCACTTCCTACTTTGACACAGAAGTGTTACCTTATGAGCAAAGGAAGCAGGACTGTCCTATCAGCCTGACTGGCAGGTTTGCCCAACTGGGGGATGTGGGAGCATTGGGTCTTGAAATATGAAGGGCTGGACCATGGCCAAGCTGTTCCCGTTGTGCAGGGAGCCACAGTGAACAATGGCTGCTCTTCTGTCTTGGTGGAGAGCTTGTATGATGTCAGTGCCGAGCTGGCTGGGGATGGTGATGATGTGATGGGCTCTGTGCTGCCTCCACAGAATAGAAAGGCTGAGAGGGGGTGCACAGCTTTGTTTGTGTTTTGGGACAGAAATAGTCAGAGGAAATGAACTTTGTTAATGTAGTTAACTCTGAAGCACTATATGCACATCTAACCATTATCTTTTTAATAGTTTTCCTCCCTTTGCCCAAACCTGTGAGGGCTCACACTTGCTTGCTTGCTTTGTAGCTTCTCCTGTGTGCTTTGGCATCCTTGCAACTGCTGCACTTCAAGGCAGGTGCAGCTCTGAAGAAGGAAGGTGCCCTCTCCTCAGAGCTGTTGCCTTGGGGTAGGCTGACCCCAGCCAGCAACCAAGTACTCACACAGCTGCTTGCTCCACACCCCAGTGGGACAGGGAAGAGAAGAAGGAAACCAGAAACGAGCAGACTTGAGGGTTGAGACAAGGGCAGCTTAATAAGTGAAGGAAAGAAGGTAAAAAAACAAACCCGAAGTGGTGCCAAGGCCACTCACCATCCCCTGAAGCAAGACTGATGCAGGCACTGCTCAGCAATAGCTAAAACATGGTGCTGCCAACACTGGTTTAGTTACAGATCTGAAATACAGCACCATAGGTGTTGTTATGAAGAAAGTTAACTACCCCAGCCGGACCCAGAAAGTGGTGGGAAACTTCAGCATTCAGCACAAAAGGAGAAGTTTGGTTTGTTTTTGTTTTTTCTCTTAAGACAATCCAGGGAAGAGAGAGAGAGAGAGAAAAAATAGCCTTTGTTGTGAGCCTGCAAGGCACAGAAAGCTGCTGGACTGAGTCAGCCTGCAGGAATGGGCAGCTTACCACGGCCCAGGGTGGGACAGTATTTATTTACAGCACCTTTTTTTTTTTAATTCTTCCTTATTCAGCAGGTCTGAATTCCCTGTTGTTAGAAATTCTGGGAAATGATGGGAACTATCAGCATGGTACAGAGGTTGCCAAATTCAGTGCACTTTTTGTGACAGGACACGAAATGGAAGTATTCTTCTAGGAATAGTTGTTTTTCAACTGTGCCAAAGTGTGTGTGCTTGACTCAGAATATGAGCATTCCATATTTGGAATAAAGGGTCTTCTGCTGAGGGGATACACCAGTTTAAACCGATTCAACTGGCAAGGATTCTGCTAAGAGCAAGGGGTCCAAAACCTAGGGGAAAGCTGATTTTTTGGAGCAGTTAGGCTGGTGAGTATCTGTGCGTGCAGAGAACTGGCTAACACGGTTGTTCAGTTTTGCTCCCTCAGCAAAAAGCTGTCTCCCTGGAAGTGTTCCTGCAGGGATAGTGGGATAGTGCAGGGCTGCCTCTCCTGGACCCCAGTCCATCACACAACACGAGCTGTAAGTGAAAGGTCAGGCAATACCCTCAGAGTTAAGAAAGAATTGACAGGGAAAGAACAGTGTTGCCATGATCCACGCTTTGGAAATTCCTTGCAAGTTTTAGATGACAGACAGCTACAGCATCCATGCTGTCTTCTCTAACTGCTAGAGTTTGCAGTACACATTTTATCTCTCCTTATCCTGATTCTTCTGCTCCAGAAGTCAGGGAGCAGCCAGCCTTCCTCACCTGCCCCTTCCCAGTCCTCTACGCTTGTCAAACAAGTCCTATTAGGCCGAGAATTGACACATATTGTGTATAGAGTCCACTTTGAGCTAGGGGTAGAGAGAACTTCATGGTAGGAAATCAGGTCTGGGGACTGTGTTGGATGCTCTCTGATGCTAAGTTAATTTTAAATAGCTTGGTTTATTTTATTCATCGTTTCAGGCTCAATGGAAAGCTTGCAGCTAAGTGGAAAGAACACAGAAGGGAGCATTCATCAAAGATAACCTTTGGGTTATTGTGCTTGGGAGGGCTTGGGGCCACTCACAGAATCTGACTGGGTTGGAAAAAACCTGTAAGGACATGAATCCAGCACTGCCAGGTCACTACCAAACCATGTCCCTAAGTGTCACATCTAGATGTCTTTTAAATACCTCTGGGGATGGGCACTCCATCACTTCCCTGGGAAGCCTGTCCCAATGCTTTCTGTGAAGTTTTTCTTAATGTCCAGTTGGCCCTGGCACAACTTCAGGCCATTTTCTCTTGTCCTGTAGCTTGTTGCTTGGGAGAAGAGACCAATCCCCGCCTGGCTACAGCCTCCCTTCAGGGAGTTGTAGAGAGCAAGAAGGTCTCCCCTGAGCCTCCTTTTCTCCCAGCTAAACAACCTCAGTTCCCTCAGTTGCTCCTTACAGGACTTTGCTCTCCAGGCCCTTCACCAGCTTTGTTGCCCTTCTCTGAACTCGCTCCAGCACCTCGATGTCTTTCTTGTGGCGAGGGGCCCAGAGCTGACCGCAGGATTTGGGATGTGGCCTCACCAGTGCCCAGTACAGGGGCACAGTCACCTCCCTGCTCCTGCTGGCCATGCTATTCCTGACACAGGCCAGGATGCTGTTGGCCTTCTTGGCCACTGGGGCACACTGCTGGCTCATGTTCAGGCAGCCACCGACCAACACCCCCTGGTCCTTTTCTGCCAGGCAGTTTCCAGCCACTCTTCCCCAAGCCTGTCACGCTGCAGGGGGTTGTTGTGACCCAAGGGCACAGCCCCTTCTCTGGAGAGTCCTTTCTCGTCACGGGTTTTGCAGGTAGGTGAGCTCCTCTGTGATGAATTTATGTTTTGTGACCGCCTCTGCCTTTTCCCCAGTGGGAACTGCTGAAGTTCCACGTCACCCAAGTTTGGAGGGCTCTGGGCAGTAGGTATAGAACCAGCAGGCAACAAGGCAGCGTTTCAGTTGAGAGGAATGGTCTTTTTTTTTCCTTTCCCCTAGGAAAAATTGCACTTATTTGTTGGCATCAGCCTGAATGAGAAGGCATATCTGAAATGTACTCACTTATATCATGTATTCTATATGCCAGACTAGACAGTGTAATGTAATTTTGCAGTAGATTGTAGGAAAGCAAATGAAAAAACCTTTAAAAAGGAATCTAGTAATACACTAGGAACAAAACTTGCTGTTACAATAATGGCAGCCTGTTTGTTTTATCAAAAAAAGCTTTATTTCTCTAACACTTTATATATAGCACACTACTAAGGAATGATAATTAAAAAGAGTCATGTTGCTTTCTTGAAAGTCTGGCAGCTCCTTTAGTCTTGCTGTTTAACATGGCTAGAACAAAGCAGGGTCACTCTGACCAAGGAGGACTCAGCCTCACCCAGCACAGCCCTATAGGCACCGGCTATAGGAGGAGGAATGCCCTTAGTAATCATCGTAGTTGACAGCTGCTCCGTGCCTGAAGGTGTGTGGATTTCGTGGGCCAATGGGTGAATCTTCGTCGTAGTGGTGTTGGTAGTGCCCACCATAGTACTCATTCCGAGCACGCCCTAAGCTTGTCCAGTAGGACATGTCATCTTCAAATTTCTGCCAAAAAAAGAGAGAAAACGCCCGCTTTCCAAGCCTGAAACTTTACAACAGAGGAAGTGAAACAGGAGTGGTGAGAGAAGTGCCTTTTGTCTCTTTCAGAAATTCAGATGCTTTGCGGATTTGTCAGAATGAAACCTTTAGATTATCAGGGTCCCGAGTGCAGGAATTGTCCTGCTCAGCCCCACCTGGCACCCTCTCCCACACCCTCTGCCCACTGCAAAGTGCCTAAACTTGCCTCTGCAAATGAAATTAATATTTCTCTTACCTTTGCAGTAGTAGTGGACCAGAGAAACATTTCAGTCTTTTGTACTTAACAAATCTAAAGGTTTGGTTCTCCATTGCCCTGTGCCTTTAGTGACAACATCCCTGACAGCAAAGTGAGTGCAACAGACTTTTGCTTTATGCCTGTGATGTTCTGCACCCATTTTGCACGGGTAAAACCCAAGGTACAGTGCAGCCTCCTGGCTATGGAAATGCAATAAGCAGTCCAATTCTGCTCATAACAGCAGAGGAAGAACAGTGTGCAAGGATATCAAATAGTTGCCAAGTCAGAGCCTTTCCATCTGAATGATTCTTTGGAAATATTTTTGNAAAAAAAAAAAAAAAATAAGTTTTTCAAAATACACAATGGGTAAGTATGGCCCAAGTCCTTTGCTGGAACAAACAGTTATTTCATTGTTAAAACTGTGTCTTAATCCTCAGGAAAACCTACTAAGTGGATTCATTGTATCCCACAACAGCCCGAGCTCATTTCAGTGTTGAAATGCACACAGGTTTGTCCTTGTTACCTCTTAGCATTTGCTCCCAGTGTTCAGTTTCTGAGGCATATAACCACTTTTCCTCCTTTTCCTATTGGAAGGAGGGAGGGCGATACAGCCATGCTGTTAAAAAAAGTCATTTTTATCTGCATAATGTCCAGGAGCAACAACAACAAAAAGTACTGTTCGTTCAGTCCAAGCAAAGGATTATATTTGCAGTTGTTCCAGCTTCAGAAGTGAACACACTCCTCATTTTCCAAGCAATCCACATAGCACGGAGCTCCAACACGTACCCCAGCTCGCCTGCTCCAGTGCAGTCTCATTAAGCACATTCATGGAGCTGAGGCAAGCCAAGAATTCAACATCTATAACCATTTTTACCTCTTATTAATGCAGAAATGATTCTACATGTGGGCTGCAACTAAACACACGTTTTTCACCCTATTTTGGTGGCTGTTGGTAGAGCTCTGTGCAGGGACCCCTTGATTCCACTCCAGTGTTTTTAGAAATGAACTGGTTTTAAGAAAGCATATCCTTCTGATTGGAAGGGAGGTTGGCTATGTGCTATCAAGTGGTTTTCCTTCCATATTTGGAGTCAAGGCACAGCTGCTGGTGCAGAGCTGCCCGCAGCACGGAGGCACACGCATGCATTAGGTACGTGCTGTTAGTGCAGTTTCATTGAGGACTGCCAGTCACAGCCAGCTCGGTGTGGATTTCTCAGTGCCTTTAAAAGGAAATTGATTAGGTCGAGGCTGCCAAATTAATTTCCTGAAATACAATTGATTGCTTTGGGTCTGGCCGCCTGTTTGTCAAAGCAAACTTTGTCTAGTGCATCCATTTGCAATTTATTAAGCTGAAAGTTCTGTAGCAGACAAGTGCTCCATGCAAGATTTTAATGTCATTTTTTTCTCTATTAAAACAATGCAGAAACCTCTAGCAAATTACCGAGCTGTGCAGCATCTGCTACTTTAAAAAATCAAACCAACTGTGAACAGAAGCAGAGCAGCTTCCCCCTGGGTACCCCCATGGCTGTGCATCCACGCTCTCAGCTTCTCCTCTGAAGCACTACCAACCCTTGCAAGCCTTACACTCACCGCCTCATCGAATCCCAGGTAGAGGAACTGCTGGTACCACTGCTGGACGTCGGGCTGGCTTCTGTCCCACAGCTGCCGCCTCTGGCGTCTCAGGCTGCTTAGGAACTCCTTGGCTGACGTTTCTTTCACAGACACCTCAGGCTTTGTGGCAANAAAAAAAAAGGCGTGCCAGGGAATTTTTAGTCAGTCTGGAGCATGCTGCTTGCAACTAGTAAGAAAATGCTTCTTGCTTTGTGCTTGGCAGGGAGATGCATGTAGCAGCAGCAATAGGAATAGACCCAGGAATCATCAGTGTAATAGGATTTCTCAGCTACCCTCATGCTCTTGGATTTTTGAAGAGCTGTTCTGAGCTCAAGGACAAAAGGTAAGTGAGGAATTTAAATAAATAAACCCAAAGAGTATGTATGCACCATGTGTTTGAGAACAGGGAAACTGGCCTGCGTGCTGCTGTTGCAGAAATGGGAATGGAGGTGAGAAGTGAAGTTAAAAAGACTGAAGAAGCTGGGGAAATGCTGATGACTTGTTAGGGTGAAGGGAGACACGCAGAGGAACACAGACGTTTGAATCTGGTGTGTAAAAATGTAGCTTTTCAATAATGAGTGCTACTAAATGCCCTCTACATCTGAGAACAAAAGCCCATCAGGCTTTCATAGCACAGTTCTTGTTGGATGCATGGGAACGCCCTCAACTTGCCAGAGCCAGATGTGACATCTGGCTTGCCAGATGACTAGGAGGCAGTTCACAGTGGCCGCTAAAGAAATTCATGTAGCTCTGAAAGGTATGGGTGTGAGGACTGGCCATGCATGGACATGATAAAACATGGTAAGATATTTGGTCTTCCCATGAACAAGAAGTACATGTAGGAGTAGAAGGCACATCTCAGCTTCAGAGGGTTTACTGCAATGAGGGAGAGGAGACATGGGTGTGGATGGTGATTTTCAGAGGATGCTAGGGGAAGAGGCTGAGACAAACAGGGAAGTCATGTGGAGATGTGGAAACTATTGAAGCAGGAGCTGGGCAGACTCACAGGGGAAGACAAATGACTGCAGCGGAAAGGAGACTCAAGGGGTAAAAGATGAGTTGTTGTAGGAAGAGTGGGAAACAGGAGGCTGCCCTGTGGGGGTGAGCTGGAAACTGATAACTCACCGTGTGCTCGAGCTGGGTGCTATTACTGGGAAGCCAGACAGATGGAAAAATGTCATGTGAATGAGCCTCACACAAGGGACACTGCCAGCAAGGGAACCAGTTGTGTACTTAGCCTGCTCGTCTTAGTGCACAACATGAAATGGGGAATGAGGCTGGAATTAAGGAGCTGCATATTCCCTCCATCATCAGATGGAGAAGCTCTTCCTGGTCTAAGTCTTTGCAGCTCTTCCTGGTCTAGGCCATGTTGTCTCTGTGCTCCACAACCTTCCCTTTGGTGGTTCTTGTCACCAGGGGACCTGAACAAACGGGGGTACTGCTGCTGGGGCACGGGGAGGGTTGATGTTGCAAGTAGTCACTCCTATCTGCAAGTATGCCCTACCAAATAGTGAGGTAGGGAGCCCACGTGCAATGAGTACAGCCATGGATGGGACACACGTTTGAGGGCTGGCAAGAGGTCATGGGTGATGTCAGGAAAAACCCAGTGAAGTTAGGCAAGCTGGCATAAAGTGGGAATCCCCTCTGGGAAGGGTGTAAATTCCTTGCCTCTGCCACAGAGCAGGCTGAGGAGTGGCAACCAAAACTTCTGGGGTATTTCAGCCTGCTCCCCATCTGATGCAGTGCTGCTTGTCTCCTGACAGCTCCGTTTCCATCCCCTTCCCTCAACCATCTTCCTGCTCATCCCTTGGCCACCATCTCTCCAGTAGAGAGTCTTCCAAAAAGGGGCCAATAGGACAAAGAGAACAAGTCAACACATCATGAATAAGCCCAGTTTGCCAGCAGTATTTCCTTTGGTATAATTCCTTGGAAAAGCTTGTGGCTTTCCAGAATAAACCAGCTAAGTGCCATGTCTGCCATGCATACCCTGGAAAAGGCAGGTGCTACACATGGCACAGAGTAAAACACAGAGAAAAACTGACTGCCTGAGGCTGGTTTTCGGAGGGGGCTGTGATAAGCAGAGCCACCAGCCTGGCCAGTACCAAGAGCCAACTGGACCGGCAGGCACGGGCTCCACGTGTGCAGGAGGTTTTGGTGTGGCACATAGCAAGAGTGGCTGAGTGTTCCCAGCATTGCACTGGGTGCTTGTACACTGCTCCTCTGCCCGTCTGCTTTGAGCTGGAGATGGAGTGACAACACCTTGGTGGCTTTGAGCAATAGCAACGGGCTCAAGGGAAAAGTAAGGAAAAGCACGTTGCTGTCTCTCGCTTACCTTCGCGTTTCTGAAGCATCAGTTTAAGCTTATTTCCCCTCGAAACATCTAGACAAGTAAAAATAAAACACGTGTACCAAGAATGAAACAAACAAACCATGAAAACACAACAAAAAAAGATCACATCTCCAAAAACCACCAAAATGGCTTTTGTCATAGCTCCAGCCCTACAGGCAAAACTCTGCAGCAAGTTTCTTCCAGTACCTCCCTTTGCTCCTCTTTCTATGCTTGAGTGCAACACGCACTTCAGGGAAGCTTCTGACATTCCAGCATCCTCTCCCCAGCTCTTCTTGGCAAGAGCATCCTGATACTGGCCTTCTTTGCCAATTAAATTATTACCATTTTCAGCAGAAGACCTCAGCTGGTGCCAGTACCGTGACCCAGTGTCCAGGGTGACACAATAACCCTGGAGAGCCCTGGTGACCGAGCGAGGGGCACACACCCCCCAACTGCAGCCTGTCCCAGAGCACAGCTAAGCTGTCGTCCTGCTGAAGCCCTTTCCCAGAAGGGATCCAAGGCNCCCCACTCCTCACCACTCCCTGGCCATCCCAGCTCGGTCCGGCACGATGCCACGGGGAGGGGCAGGGGCAACCAGGCACCGGCAGCCGTGGGCTTGTGCGCCCTGAGCTGGAATGTGGAGGGAGACACGTTTTGGCAGGACAAGGATCCAGCCTTTTGCTTGGCGTGGCATAATTTGCCAGTCTTTATTTGTCGTGGTTCCATGTAATCCCGTGCAACAGGCAGAGACCTTCCAGCAACTCCTGCAGGCTTTTCTTACAGGGCAACTTAAAAACCCCCTAAATAGCTGTAGCGGGTCATTTAACGGTTCTCTACAGGCAAAGCCAGTTTGTCAGTCGCCTGTAGCAGCAGATGGAAATTGAGAGCTTGTCTTGGTGGAAAAACGAATCAGAATCAACCAAAGGTGGCTCAGTTCGTGGGGTTTTTTTGGTTGTTTTTGGTGTTGTTTTTTTGTTTGGTTTTGCTCTTNTTTCTTCCAGTACCTCCCTTTGCTCCTCTTTCTATGCTTGAGTGCAACACGCACTTCAGGGAAGCTTCTGACATTCCAGCATCCTCTCCCCAGCTCTTCTTGGCAAGAGCATCCTGATACTGGCCTTCTTTGCCAATTAAATTATTACCATTTTCAGCAGAAGACCTCAGCTGGTGCCAGTACCGTGACCCAGTGTCCAGGGTGACACAATAACCCTGGAGAGCCCTGGTGACCGAGCGAGGGGCACACACCCCCCAACTGCAGCCTGTCCCAGAGCACAGCTAAGCTGTCGTCCTGCTGAAGCCCTTTCCCAGAAGGGATCCAAGGCTTCAGCCCATGGCTCGCCCATGCAACTGGAGCTCCAAAAAGCTTTGGTTGTTGGGAAGCGAGCTCTTTCAAAGATGCTCAACGTGCCCAAGTGTTGGCGTTACCGAAAGCATTCACCCACGCGTGGTGCCGGGGGAAGGCTTTTTCCCACTCCCTGGCATGTTCCGGCTTAGGTTCCCCCTATCACCCCCGCACCCCGGCGCGGGCGCTCACTCACCGGGGGCTGCGCAGAGCAGNAGTTCGTGGGGTTTTTTTGGTTGTTTTTGGTGTTGTTTTTTTGTTTGGTTTTGCTCTTTCCAAGTCCACAGAAAACTGCAAGGTAGTTTAACTGATCAGCTTTAAAAAAGGATTTGGATTTCTCTTTCTACATATATTCAGGTTTAGCTTATAGTAAGAACTCAGAGACCAAAAGCCAAATTCCCAAACTAAAAATCCTTGCTCAGCAGGATCATAACTGTAACGGTGCCTAAACTTTGTCTTTTCCTAATTCAGACTTAAACTCTCCTAAGTGAATTCAACTTCTCTCAGCTTCTTCCCCTGCAAGTGCCAGAAACAGCCAGATGAAGCCAAGTGAATTCCTTGCCCGTCCTCAGACACAAACCTCCCTCCTCCCTTGCAGCAGAGCCCCACCACATTCAGGAGACCGTTATGGGCACAGTGAGGAGCACGGAAGGGATTTAGGGAGGGGTGAGGGTGAGCGAGGGAGAGCCAGGTTCTCTCTGTATCCTACTTGTGAGAACTCTGGCAAGCGCTGGCGTCTTGGCTCACTTCATCCAAGGACTGTTTTTCATCTGCTTGCAGATGAATATACACACACACACAAGCTGTAGATACTGTATATAGTGTAATTACACTATAAATAAGTCTATTGAATACCTATGTTTACATCTACGTGTGCCCCTGTGTATGGTGAGTGAGCCACACAGAAGCAGCACCAGCATGGATTGGGCCCTCAGCAGTTCCCCAGCCCCCACTCTTGCTTCAGGTGACTGGCTCCAGCTGCCCCACGCATCTCTCCCCTTGTGAAAAAAGTTCTTGGAGCTGCACCCAAAGCCATTCCCCTGCCTCCCCCTGCCCAGCAGCCTCAAACTAATGCTCAAACCTCTCTGCTCATCCCAGTTGAAGCAGCAGTGGAAACACTTTGAAAAAGAGATGGGGTTGCTCCAACCAAAGTGGCCCTTGCCCTCAGGGGGAGCAGTACCCTCCTGAGTGGAAACACTCCCACATGAGGCAGCTCAGCTCTCATGCAGCTGGGAATGACAATTAGTTTGTCCTCTCTGCCACTGCTTTTGGGCGGTTTTCCTCTCTAGCTCCACGTTTCAGGTGTCAGCAGCCCCAACGCCCCTTCTTCCAAGTCAATGCACCCTTTCATCAGCTTAACGTCGACAGCCTCTCTGCTGAAACTACCGGAGGTTTCTGGATAGCTAGCTGCAGAATCTAGCTAGAAGGGACAGAAGTGAGGAGCACATACATAAGGCTACATGAAATGGCTGTGATGTAGATCATTTGTAAATCCAGGGTGAGATAAGTCATGACTATTTATGGTCTACTGCTCCATTGGTATTGGCAAAGGGTGTTCTGTTCAGCTGCTTGGTTTGTAACAAGCCTTCTGCAGAAGCTGGGGCTCTGCAGAACTGCAGGTACTTGGTGCATCTGGGCCGAGGGATTACAAAGCACAAAAGCCTCCTCCAGATACCAAATTTATCACCATGACTCGAGAAACTGCCAAGATAAAATGCTATCTGGTGAAAGCCAGAGAATGGATTGACTCGAGTGCAAGGTTATTGTAGAAAATTATTGCTCTAGTGGTGGAGGAAGTGATTGACAGAAGAATATAATGCTCAGGGTTAAAATGAGTGCAGTATCTTCCCAGAAGAGGTCACTTTCTCAGTTCAGGGCACAGAAGTTTTTGACACAAAGTAGAAAAAGTGGTGTGAAAACATAACACTACTTCTTTTCAAAGGCAGTGGTGAAAGGTGACTGGTGTTTTTACGTAGCAATCTTTATTTTTATTCCAGGTTGGTTTAAGGTTGTTTATTGCCACACATGCAGGGCCCCTTTTTGCTGTTTGCCATGGAAAACCACAGCTGCTGTGCGCAGGACTTGGAGGCTGCAGTGGTTTCCTGGGAGCTCTCCATCACCAGGGGATCATAGCTCTCTTTAAAACATCCCTTTCTTCAGCGTGGAGGAGTTTAAGGCTTGTCTTAGGGCTTGGTTTACCTCTCCTGGCTCACCAGTGCTGGGGTTCACTAACTGGAGGAGTGCCTGTGGCAGGACAGCGAGATGGAGCTGGTGAGATTTGCTGCTACCTCAGCATGGCTCTGGGTTATGGTCTTGTGTGTTGGGACATAAATCTGGGAGTAATCCAGGAGAAAGCCTCTCTGAGCCTGAGTTTGAGAAACAGTGGGCAGGAGCCAGGCAAGGCTGGAGAAATCCTGATCCCTGAGCCTCCTGCCAGCCCGAGTAGTCTTTGGAGCCTGCAGGAATGCGCTTCTGTTTTTTGGGGTGAGCAAAGGAGGTCTTAGTGGACATCTTAAACCGTTCTGAAGCTCACTGTACATCACTCAGGCGACCCTGTTTCATCTGTGTGATCTCTGAGTTTACACACAGTGTTTTTAAGCCCAGTGGCTTCTGATCTGAACTAAATAGGGAGGGAAGAAACCTCTGCATTGAAGCATCACTGAATTTTTAAGTGTTTGAATTTTTTTCATTAATATTGTACATTTTGCCTACAAAGAGGTTCTATCTCTGGTTTTGTATCTCATCACAGTAGCTGTTGAGAGGACTGTGTTTTATTCATTAAGTGTAAGAGATAGTATCAGTAATAGCCATTCAAGGATATTCAGAAATTCAAAGCACCAAAAAATCGTGTCAAAAAGATTGAACTTGGTTTCTTTCCTTCTTCCTTTATTAAGCTTCATGTTTTCAAGAGTTTCAACACAATAATGTTTTTAAATAGAGTGTATATGAAATACTTATATAATCACAGGACTCCCAAAGCTGGATTTTCAAGGAAAAAAGACCACTAAATATAACAAGACACAGTGAGAAGCAGATAAGTTCAGCAATGTTATCTGATCACAACTGCTTTTTTTCCACAGAAAGAAAAAAAAATTCTCTCTACAAAAAAACAACTTTCTTCTTTTTCTCATCCACTGCCTTCAGTATGTTTTTAGGATAAACCTGGAATTATATAGCATGTGTGTGAGTCAGAGCTGTCAGGAGAGGAGATGGAGGGGGACTGTAGCACATTACAATGTGTCTTTTGACCATTGCCTGATTTCATTCAAATCACTCTTACTGCTCCCTCTTGGGACTCTTTACGCTTCAAAAGATTTTTCCTGAACTCTATTTCTGAGTCATTTTCGACTTGTTTTTATTCCTTTATATTATTATTCACATCCAGAATGCATGCACACCTGGCAGTGACCAAGCCCTTCCCTGAAGACTGTCCCATACCACCACCAGCTGCCCTGTCCTGGCTGCCACAGTTTGACCATCTTCCCCAGTCCCCAGCCAAATCCTCATCATGAGAACATTATTTCGTCCCTTGTATTTCACCAGAAAGCTGGTTTGAGGACACAGCACCATCAAGTCAGCAACAGCAAGGCCAGGGGAAGTTTCTTGCAAGCCCAAGCACCTTCAAAGACGTGGACACCTTCAGCACGACTGGAGGGATACGCCTCACTTCACCACCTCCAGCCCTGAGCCTCTTCGAAGAACAGTGCACACAAGTCTTCATTTCTAAAGAGCATCACCAGAGGAGCCAACCTTTCCAGTTCAGTACTTTATGATGAATCCAGCACAAACTGAAGGATGGCTGGAAACCAGGTTGTCCTTCCCAAGATAGCTGTCTTACCCTTAAGTGCTTAAGTCAATGTGCTGGATTGCTGCCATCAAGATGGGGAAACCCCTCTGCCCCCTGCTTCCTCATCCTCCCCTCCCTTACCACCTCTGCTTTAGTTCTTTTTGGAGCCAATTCAGTCAGCTAAAAAAGCAGGCTATATTTATTTTTGCTGGGTTAGTTTTCTTCAGGACTAGTGAGCTGTGATGGCTCGGGTAGGTGGTTTGCAAGAGCAGGGGCTGAGCAAGCAGGAAGGGGAAGAGTATGTCCAGAAGTGGGAATGGGGTGAAGCTGGTGAAACAGAACTTCTGGTGTTGCTGGAGGGGGATATATTATGTCTACTGCACCCTGGGGAACAGCCAGGGGCCAGGCTCACTTGACTGTCCCTGGTGCAGGTCACTGCAGAGAAAGGGGTGATCTGAATCCACAGGACCCCATCCCACCCTGGTTGGATTGTTTTTTCCTCCTGTCTTCCTTTTGAGGCTTTGGAAATGCCTAAAACTGGTTCCTGCAGGCCAACCTGGTGTCTCGATGACCCCTGAGTGATGACTCAGATGCTGTTATATTTAGCCATCTCCAGAGTGGAGTTCTGCCTGTGCAGGCAAGTTTACTAGCAGAACAAGTTTGCTCGCTGAGGAGCAAAGGGCTTGAGACAGTGACAGGCTCTGCCTAAGGTTCCTTCCCCATGACTCAGTCCCCTCAGCCTCAGCAGCCTGCAGCAATACACGACAGCCTGGGTGGCAAGGCAAGCCCTCCACAGCTCCACTGCCACCTCACCAGCATGGCTCTTTCACTGCCTCCCTTCTCAAGATCTGCCATTACAAACCTTTGTGGCCAATGTATTTTTTTTTCTTTTCCTTTTTTCCCCCCCTTTTTAAAGAAGACTGCAGTGATTTTTGCTTTAAAGACCATTTTCCTGGTTTAACATTTCCTCAGGCCCTGCACCAGAGATCATTAATTATTAGCTACAACACAGTGGCTGTAAGTCAAATCCATATTAGCTGAACTTCACTGGGAGCCGGGGAGGACCTGAGCAGGGTAACTGAAGAGGAGATCTCTTTCTCTCCCACGTGTGTCCAGGTTAGGGTTTAGCCACACACAAGTGAGTGAACATGCAGGCAAACCCTTGAGGACTCCTTGTACCTTATAGAAGCAGCATGAGCACAGTGATGACTACATGGTAGATCAGGAGAGGCCACTCTGTGGTTAGTAGATTATTTTCACTCAGGTAATAATTGGGTTAGGAATATCTTCTGAAAGATGAACATTTAAACTTTTCTTTTTCATTTTGAGTGATGCAGGGCCAGCACACGACATGTAATATAACTTTGGTTAACAAGTGACTCCCAATAGCAGAGACACTAAGATTGTAGAATCACAGAATCGTTTATCATTATCATTATTAAGGTTGGAAATAACCTTCAAGATCACCAAGTCCAACCACCTACTAAATATTATCAGGAACACTAAACCATGTCGTGAAGTGCCACATCTAGACGTTTTTTAAACACCTCCAGAGATTTAGATTGGAAAAGACCTTTAGGATCGAGTCCAGCCACAAATCCTACACTGCCAAGTCCACCACTAAACGATGTCCCCAAGTGCCACATTTACATCTGTTTTAAATACCTCTGGAGAGGGTGACTCAACCCCTTCCCTGGGCAACAGGGAGGAGATAGCAGCAAACAGGAGACTTGCTGCCTTTTCTTTTCTCTTTTCTTTTCTTTTCTTTTCTTTAAGAGGAAACTGGGGGGAGCACAGATCAGTCATACCTTGATGTGTGCAATACTTCATGTAGGATGTAGGAGCACATTTTTCAGACACCTAGCCTGGCCTGCTGCTGAGCACTGTTTTTAGACACCCAGGCAAGAAGAATTCCAGTCTTCTTGATTCAAATGCAACACTTGCCCTTGGGTTTAGTTTTTAAGGTTTTTTAACACTTTAGTGCTCAAGTTGATACTTTACCCTTGATTAGTTCACATGAAATTTTTATCATGGGCTTTGTGTTGGCCGCTTCATGAGAAATAGTGTTACAGCAAGAAGAAAAAAAACTAACCAAACAATACAACCAAATCATTGAATCGTTGCAAAGCCACTAAACATGCCTATGAAAAAAACTTTTCCACAGTAGCAATCTTACATGACTTCTTAATTTACTTTGTACCAAGCCATCCTGAAATGTTCAGAGGGGAAGGAGAAAGGTCCAGAAGAAAGAGAAGAGAACTATAGAGCAGAAAGAAGGGAGAGAGGATAGCATTGCAGAGAGAGGACTTGTTGTCTGAAAAAAAAGGAGCATATGTTATAAGGTATATGTTTTTGTAAAGAAGCCAACCCCCTCAAATCTCCACTACTGTCACCATTCCTATACTGTTCCCATCAAACTTACAGCCTCAATATGTGAAACAATCCATCAGTCTCCCCTAGCCATGGAGAAATCCTGCTGCCCAAGGCACAGATTGATTTTCCTGTGAGCGCACAGACAACTCCAGGCTAGGTTAAAAAAAAAAGCAGCAAAGTAAAGCAAAGGCTGACAGAATACCTTCATTTTCACTTCATTGTGGACAAATTCCACCTGTTCTTAAGTCATTAGAGATTTCCCTCCCATATTCATTTCTAGTTTCCACTTAAACATCACATACTTCCATTTAAAACCGAGCTCTCGCACACAGAGAACTAAACTCTTATATGTAAACAAACAGTGCAAACCAGGAATATTATTCAAAGCTCCAAGAACATTCTCTGCATTGCAACACATTGGAAAATGTATCTGCCTTTTCCTTTCCCAGACTATGTGAGCAGCTTCAGGAATAAATTATCGAAAACTATCCGAGGCTGAGTTGGTGACAAGAACAATTACCATTATTCCTATGTATGTATTTTGTTCCCTAATACTTGAATTCTGTGCACAGGCTGGAGCAGCCTCTCTTCTGGAGTGCTCATAACCTAACTGGGTCTGTAATGGGCTCAGGGTCTAACTCCTGAGGGAAAATATCAGCTGGGTGTTAACTAGTGTGTGGAAGGCATAAGATTTTTCTTGGATAACACTGGAACAACTTCAGAAGGACTGTCTTGGACTCTGTGAATCTTTCTTAATCAAGGGAGGTTTTTTTGGTGTAGCTAAAAGACAGTCTCTGTCACAAGCACTCTTCTGGCCCCTGAAACCTAAGTTTGTACTGGGATGTCAGAGGATCTGAATTATGCAGGTGGTCAGCCCAGAGTGACATCTTCTAGCCTTAAGATCAATGCATCTCTCTCAGATATGAAGAAGGAATAAAGTGGTAGCATAGAGTTTGTACATTTACGAATCACCAGCAGAACTGATTACTTCAAACTGATACAAAAACAGTAGCTGAAAAAGGACTATGGCTGATGACAGTGCTACGAGGAGCAGCAGGGCTGCAGGAAAGCAGCAGAGCAGGCCAAGGGTGGTAGCCTAACAGATCAGAAAGACCAAGAGGCAAAAGTGGAGCTTGATTCTGCAAGGCCTTGAGAAATACATTTACTCCCAGAAGTTTAAATCTCGTGCTTGTGCCTTCTGCTGAGGATGAGAGCTGTGTGGCGAGTAGTAAGAATATTCTCTACACTCCCAGCCTTCACAAAGCAGAGTAACAAAGATGTGCATTGCTACACTGAGACCCCACCATCAGACTGGCTGACTGCCATGTGGAACGACTGACATAAGGGCTTATCCTTTCTATAACTGCAAATCCAGGTCTGATTCATGCTCTGTTAACTGCTCAGTTCCAAAGGCTTCACCATCTTTTCTCAGTAACCACACTTTGTGATCAGTATTTTCAGGGGCCATTGACACAGCCTTCAAGGCATCCCATCTGTGTCTGCTGTTGAAGAGCTTCTCTGAATAGCTGCGTTAGAATTCACAGGGAATGGAATCATATTAAGAAATGAATAAAAAAATAAAGAAGACATTGAGTGTAAGACCTCTAAATAATACCCAAGTGGATTTATTACAAGTGTCAGCGTGTTGCAACATCCAAATGAACATTCAGGAGAGAAGTCCTGGGAAATAGCAGACCCTGCACAGTTTCTTTCAGACAACCCTTTCGTACATCATTAAGTCTTGCCTATAGTCAGTCAAGCCAAACACAGCAGGCTCACATTTCTGCATTGCAGCCTGTGCTAAATAAATGTTTTTTTCCTATTGTTTTTTAATGACAGATGCTTCCCTTTGAAGCTTCGTATGCTAGCATAAGTCATTCTCCTGACTCCTTAAAATCCTCTATGTGCACATGAATGGAGGTGAAAAACAGCTGTGGTCAAACATGCAGATGTGCAGAGAGACCCCTGCATGACAATTTCTTTTTAAAACAGTGTCTGTCCATCACTGTTCCCTGCACTCATTAAGCAACAATGTTCTTCCCCCCTACCCTTGTATTAAGAACTTCCCTAACCCATCCAGATTCCAAAAAAATGACCAGAGTCAGACTTACTCAGGAGAGCTGCCCTCTCTATTAGGCATTTGTTTGAGGGCAAGAATATAGCCTAGCCTGAAACAAGACCTTGGCAGACAGTGGCAAGAGCTCACTTCAAAGATTTTAGGAGAAATCTGTTCCTGATTTAACCTCGTGCCTCCAACCAGCAAACACCAAGCAGGCTCCTTGCCCCACATCCCCCCGCCCTACCTGCCAGCACAGCATTTTCCTCCACTTACTCCGCGTTAGTCGGGGATGTGGTGAATTGTCACATCTGACCATTTTCACCAGCCCAGCCAGAGGGATGCCATGGCTGGGCTGGGACATGCGTGCCCCACGGGGCACCACGGCTACAGCTGCACCTCTGTGCTGGCAAAGTGCTCCTTCTGCAGACCTGGCTTAAATCCTCCCCTTAGCTGGACTATGAGCTGATAAAAGCAGTCTTGTGAGGGTGTAACCACCTTCACACACATAGTAACTCATGATACAGTTGAGGATTAAAAGTATACCGTGGCTGCTGCCTTCATCTTCCTTTCAGGAACGACAGTCAAGCCGAGCTGTTTAATTGTCAAGCTTGCTTTTGTTAAAAATACATTCCCTTTTATTCCCCAAACATGGCATTCTTAATTGCACCTATAAATTACTTCTTCAGTACTGTGGTGTAGCAGCACAAAAGGCAAGTTTTGAAATGGAATCTGACAAAGCTGCAGAAGTACATAAACCATAACGCATCCATGCTGGAAACTGAAGCTTCATTAGGGATTTTTTTAGTTGTTTCCTCATTGATCAGTTGCAATAAATAAAATGTTAAGAAAAATACCCAACCAACAGCATTACCAGAGACTCTGCTGATATCCCTCTATATCCACTCACTTCTAACATTTTCAGCCATTTCCTCCACCGTGGAGTGTGCATTCACACCCCCGTGCACACACACACGTGCACAGGCAACAAAGAGCATCTTTTCTTCAAGAAAAATACCCTGCATGGGGCTACAGACTCGAGCAGGCTAAACCATTTCATATGGCACCCCCCCAGTTGTTGTCAGGGAGGACGCCTCGATATTTTATCCTAAAGAACACTGAAATGTTTTTGACATTCCTCCCCGTCCTCCAGCAAACAAATATTTTATCAGTTTACCTTTAAAATAATATGCTTCCTGTCTCCTTCCCAAGTGCCTGGCCAGAAGAAATGACCTTTCCTGCCACAGAACAAGTTTCTCTTTATTTCAGCCTGTCTTGCCTCTTGCAAGCAGGGCAAGAAGCAAGCAAGGCTGCGAGCGCAGGAGCCACGGGACTGCCTGGGATGCCGGGAGTGAAAGGAGCATTTATTCTGCCTCGCCAGAATCCCAGCCCCTGGGCTGCAGGCATCTGTGGAGTGTTCCTTGGACCAAGTGTGGAGAATCACATTTCTGCTTAATCAGGCTGGCTGCCTGGAGAAAGATGATTGCAAGCAGATGTACCCGTGTTCTCATCTGAAAGGAATTCAGGTTTTTCTGTTGGGTCTCTGATGAGCGACCAGCTCTGGGGAGTAGTGCACTGTAATTTCTTGCATGTGCTGTGAGCCAGTGTGCACCAGTGCAGCAGAGCTGAGCCCCAGGATCCAGGAAGTGCGTGGAGGGGTGGCACACCGAGGGTCAGTAGGAGGGCCAGGGCTGGTTTAAAGAAGCTTTCAGTGCAGCTACAGCTGTATTTTGGAGGCACAGTATGTATTTTTAGTGCCAGAACATCTCAGACAGATACATATCCAGGCATTCAGTGGAAATGGCTGTACCTTTTGGACCATACCTCAGGATATCTGGCCACACAAGGGTGAATATTCGTGGCCACAGCACGTACCTAGGCACACAGTGGTGAAGCAGCTGTACACAGTTCAGATGATCCATATGGGGCTCACCTAGAGCCAGCCAGCCACACATCCACATTCATGAGGGGTACTGAGAAGTGAGGCTGTATTTACTGCTGCCACGTGGAAGTAACATGATCACAAAGATCTCAGACATACCACCACTGTGGCTTGCTATTTACTGTGCAAAACCCAGTCCACCCAGAGCAGGCATTTAAACCTAAAAGAACAGGAACTGGAAGCCTCTAAAATGTGAGGTTTTTTCTTTGCTGACTCGAGAGGAAAGCACTTACTCAAAGAGATGCCCTCATAGGAAACTAAAATTTAGGTTCAGGTCTGGTCCCTGAAGCTCCAATGCAGGGAACATTTCTGAACAGCAGAGATGGGTTAAGCAAACCCTGCCCTACCTTTTCCACACAGCTGTGTCTGCCCCCACAGCTCATCATAAAGCCAAGTAGAGATCTGGATCAGGGAAGCAGCTTGGGCTGCAAGTACACCATGGGAAGAAAGAAACAACCTTCCCATCTCTTCACCAGATCTCCTGCTCCACCCTGTCACTGACTGAATGAGCCACAGGACAGAGGACAGGAGGGCTTGAGGCAGGGATGAGAACCAGCTTGGATGAGACTGAGCCACCCTGCTGTCATCATCACAAATACACTCTCTTCTCCCTTCATCCCTTCCAGGAGCTCCTCTCACTGCTTACGCCAGCATGGCTCCAACAGTGCATCTCTTCACCCGGCCCTGGAGAATAATCCATCAGAAGACTAACCCAGCAGTGAGGGAGGTGGGCTGCCCTCCCATCTGGCTTTGTGACCGTGATGTGCCCAACAAGCGTGTGACGTGGGACCAAGGAGGATACAGAAACGTGCAGCTGAACTCAAGTAATGGGGTTCTCCTTTGAACATCAGCGAGGGGTGGGATTGCTCCAGCCACCTGGCAGAACATTATCCTGAGCAAAAGTGGTGACTTAGGAAGCATTGCCACCTGGCATGGTGGTGTTGGTGTGGCAGCAGCTAACTGGTGAAATCAGGCAGGCTGGATTCATCCCTGATTTAATGGTGGGGTGGCAGTAGCCAGATGTTTTGTGAGAGGGGCTGTACAAACACACAGAGAGGCACGATGCTTTTTGCTCATAGGTATTCCCTAAGGTGGTCTCATGACTGTTCTGCGTGGTTTGCTGGAAAATGAGGAAGCTCTGTATGGATACCAGCTCAAAAGCCACTTGGTGCCAGCAGCCCCTCCAGTACTTTGTCCTGAAAGGGCTTTAAAATCCCTTGGGTCCTCTGTCCTGTCCAAAGGTCTTGTTCCTTGTGAGTCATCTCCCGGCAGCAGGCGAAGGGATGCCAACTAGAGCATTTTCAGGAGAGAAATCCACTCCTGGGGAGGCTTTTTGGCTGGGAGGAAGAGAAACAAATCTGCCACTGTTAGCAGTCTTAGAGCAATGGGAACAAAAAGGGACTCCGGTGGCTTGGTTGGTTGTTATCATCTCGCTCACTCTGACTTTTGCAGAGAGAAGATAGTGCACATCCCAGTGTGTCCTCAGGCACTGATCTTCATGCACCTTCTCTGTCTAGACTCATCTTGCTGGGTATTTAGAGACTGAAGCATGTTCTAAGGGTTTGCCTTCATGGTACCCTATGGCAGCACACAAGAGAAACTCAGCTGTGTGGCCCCATAGCTGCAGCTTCACGTGACTCTCCTCTGCCATATCGTCCTGTAGCTCCCTGAACCTTACTGTCCAGGTGCCACAGAACAGGGGATGCTGAGATCACCCAGCCCTTTGCCATAGGATCTCATGGATAACTGGTTATGCTGATGTGACTGGAGGCCACTTGTGGGGAAGCTTTGCTGTTCCCTCATCCCAGCCTCCACATCCCACAGCACTACCCTCCAGCCAGAAGAGCCTGATGGCATCTTGGAGGGCGTGCCACAGCCAGGGGGGTGCTGGCACAGTCTGCAGGAGGCAGCTACATTGGAAAGGCACCACAACAAAGCTTGCGAGCAAGAACAGTCCTGGTGTATGGCTCTTGCTGTGGGCTGCAGTTCCCACCCTGAACGTTTGGCATGCAGAGGATACATCTGCTTATCAGACAGAAAATTCTCTGCCTGTCCAGGTAAAACACTGATAGGTAGCAACTCTGGGAGAAACCTTCCATAACACAGAAACTATGCATAAAAGGATTTCTGGTTTTGCATGCAGCCTCCTTTCTTGCAGTCTGTGACTACGTGTCTGCATTTTTGTAATCAAAACTTTCCTGCAAAGGTCCACAGTCCAGGAGAATAGCTCTTAAGCAGTACCCCAGTTCGGAGGTACAAAGCTTTTAATCTTGCAACCAGTTGCTTGGATGATTATTATTTGTAATATCTAACAAAATAAGGGTTATAAAAACAGTCATGAGACAAATCAAGGAAGACTGGATGAGAATTTTGCCTCAGTAGATAACCTTGTGTTATTAAGCCAGTAACTGGAGCAGAAAGCGACTTCTAGACAGATGTAAAAGGAACTAAAACAAAACAAAAAAATAATAAAAAAAAAGGTTGATGAGTCATTAGTCTGAATTACTAGAAAATGGAGAGCAATCTGACAGGTAGCTTCCAGCAAATTTTTATGTAAAGGTTTAGTAGAACCTCCCCAACCAAAGCTTTGAGAGGAATTTCGGTCCTGATCACTAAGAAAGGCTTAGACATTAGCCTGAGGAAGTTTCAATGTTTAGAAATCTGCTGATGCAATCGTGATGGGGAAATGTCAGCAGAAGGTGGCTGCTTTTAGCACCACGGGAGATGGACAAGAAGAGAAGGAACACAAATACTGTTCATGAAGATATTTTGTTTCAGATTTCTTGACCCATATTATTTAAATAGCACATCAACCTAAATCAGAATGAGAGACAGTTTCTTTTTTTTTTTTTTTGCATTTGCAATCTTGCTTTATGTTGCCTGTAACAGCAGAAAACAAATCCTGCAGGTATTGAGCTATACAGTAACTGAATCAGCTGTTTGGGGACAAATTCTTCCTGTTCTCCTCTTCCTCTTTTGGCTGCTCCCCCTGCCTCCTCACATTCCAGCCACGGCTCTGTCTATACACATGTATTTCACAGCACCAGTAGCTCAGACTGGAATGCATTTGTACCTCTGCCCTTTACCCTAACGGGCCAGGCTATGAATGCTCTCTCCTGGGCACGAGCTCCCAGAGCTGAGCAGCATTTTGTTGAAGGCATCAGGACACGGGTACCCTGCTACCAGTGTTATTCCTTAAATAATTACAGCAGCATTTTCTGGGGGGTGAGGGAAAAACACCCACAGCACCCCCCTGCCCCAGTTAAATGAGTGAATTTCATCCAAATCCTCCTCCCCTTCAGACTTCAATACTTGTCTAAAGCAGATGGCCCATAAATAATACATCCTAGGAAACCAGATCAGCCACCTCTGGGATATGCTTGAGCTCCTGTCTCTCATCATATCATCACTAGATTAGCTCTGGGAATTCTTTTAATTTAATCCTTTTAACAGGTCATGTGCACGAGAAGTGGTGACTGGGAAATCAGATGTGTTCAGCTGGGCTCCACCATCAGTAGCCTGGAGCTGGCAGGTCCCAGCTCGCTGCTTTTGGGGGCTTTTGCTGCCACGCTCAGCTGCCCACCCCTCCCTGCCTGAGCCCAGGGAAGGGAGCCCAGGGCTGCTGTGGTTGAATATAGGGAGGCCAGGAAAGAGGGGCCAGGGGACAGAGTATCTGAGCAGCACCATCACATGCAGTCACTGCCTTCAGCAGGGAAAACCATCCTCCGAGCAGGGAGGCACTTGCTACCTTCTCCAGGAGTGGAAAATGTCATCTTTATTGGAGGATGTAAGATAGAAATCAATAAATTCCATTTTCTTTGTCTTTAGCACACCCTGCTATTTCAAATTATTGGATTTTAGCAGGCGCTCAGAGAGGTCCCACAGGATTTATTCTCACCCTCACTCAACCTCGCTCTGCACCTGGGCAGAAATACCAAAGAGCAGTGATGAGGTGGGGCCTTCTTACAGCTACCCCCCCATAGTGACAGCAACCTCAGGGCTTCCCATCCTCCCCTCCCCCACCTTCTACAGCCTGAGCTCCACGCACATTGCCAAAGCTGCCACCTGGGCAGTCCCAGTTTGGCTGCTCAGGTCCTTTGCAAGCTGAATTTCATCTCCCCCCAAGGTCCACTGTGCTGGGAAACACGTTTACAGCACTGCTCCAGGAACAGCTTCACCAAAATGACCCCAACTAGAAAACCAGCCACCCTTCCTCAAAGCAATGCAAGCAAAGAAAAAACTCTATTTGCAATTGTCAGGCTGGAGCTTCCCAAGGCCTGGGTGGACAGAGCTGCTGCCTGGTTTTATCCGCACAATTCAGGCAGCATCAAACTGTGATGCAGAGGATAAATAGGATTCTTTGGAGTTATCTTCTTGCCTTGGCAGACCTACACCCTGACACTGCGCTTCAAGCATGGGGACCACAAACCAGCCCCCTCACCTTGACTTCCCCTGCCACCCATTCCCTCCCTCCTGGTTCCTTCCAGGCACCAGGGAACGGATGCAGCTGAAGCCCTGACCGGGGTTGTGCTTCCTTCACTGCACAGAGAATGGGCGCAAGGATGGGTGTGTGGGATGAAGCTGGGGGAGGAAGAGCATCTGTAGGTGTGGAGGAGAGGTGAGCAGAGACTGCTTTTCATGTCTGTGGAGCCACAGGCTGGTCCCTGTGGTCACAGAGGCAGGCAAGCTCAAAGACCCATTTACAAAGGGTTTGGAAACCACTCTGCTTCTTTAAAAAAACGGGACTGGAAAAGAAAAACTGAGCTTGAGTCCTTATCTGGAAATGCCTGCAGGGTGCAAATATTTAAAAGGAGCACTGCTCAACCAGAATGGCTTTTAAATCATAACAAATCATATCTTGCATTTCTGTAATGACTTTCATCCTATGGTCTCTTCACAAACATAAACACACGAAGTTCAACAACACATCTGGGGAAGTATTTTGCTGTGTGGGAGCTTTCACATCCCAGTTTGGTAGATGAGCAGACATGTGGGGTGAGTAGTGACCCCCAGACAGGATATCTGCAGCAGCAGCTGGAATGTGACCAAGATCTCCTGACCACCATATGCTTGAGTTGGGAGATATTTTTCCCTGGTAGCCTAGTGGACTTACTTGTCAAGACACCAGGTCACAGATCCACAAACTAAAATTGTAAGGGGAGGGGAGACTGCAGGGGACAAAGCAAACTCAACTTTTCCAGCTATCTTTATTGAGCTGTTCAGTGTCTATCCAGTGTGTTGGCAATGTGGAGATGTCACACCATTTAGGCTGCTGTCTCCTGCGTGCCCAGTTGGTATCCTACTGGAAACTGATTATCAAGAGACACATTTACTGTGTGGTGAATCAGGATTTGTTATTATCACCACCCCATTAATTTCCACACACATCTGCTGGAGTACTTGTTTCTGCCTGTGTCTCACATTTATCTTCATCTAATCCACTTTTTACTGCCCTTGTCTTAGAGCCAGTAACTATCACGAGGAGCTGTAAACACTTATTTGTTAACCATTTCCGATCGCCAGCTCTTTAAACTCCACATTACACTAGTCGCTGGAGTTTAGTGAGTGTAAGTTCTGCAACATCACGATTATTTAATTGCATTATGAAATAAGTCACAAGCAAGCACCCCGAGCCGGTCCCTGCCCCCAGGGGCAGGAGGGGAGAGGACATCTGGGGTTTTCAAAGAGGTCTGGGAACTAAAGATCCCAGTTCCTCCTGGATATCAGTGGGGCTGGGCTGTGCTCAGCCTGTGCCAGCTTCTAGGAAGCTCAGCCTGAATCCTTTGGTAAGCAAATAAGTATAGAAGTTTTGCACATCCTAAGCCTTCAAGTCCAACACCAGCCTAAACGTGCCCTGGGTCCCCCAACCCACTGGCTGTTGCCACTTCTCTGACACAGCAGGAAGGTGGAGTGCTGCTGGCTGGTATGAAAACAGCCTCATCAGCCTTTCACCTCCCATCTGTCGGCCACCATCCAAACAGGACACATCCCAGCAAAGGGGAAATGTTGCTGAGAGCAACACACCCTCAGACACACTGGCTTCCTATCTGCACCTACTGCCTACAGGACACCTCAGGTTAAAATGTTTTCTGCTGAATCAAGAAGAATTTCTTCTATACTACTTGACAGGCTCTTTTCCTCTGTCAAATGTAATTAGCTTCCCCTAATTAAAGGGCTGCAGTCAGGCTCAGCAGGAAGCTGAAGGAGCTTAGTCCTCAACCAACAGTTTTTCATTTCTCCTCAGCATTCAGGCAGCCAAAGGCCAGGAAGCCCATGCTGGCCCCCCTCTGTGGCACCTCACCACATTGGCCTCTCCTCTTTGGCTCCAGCAGCTGGGGAGGCTGTGATACTGCCAGGCAGGGGTGGGCAGCAGGAAGCAGCGTGTCCCAGGGCCTACGGGACACCATAGCTGCGGGTTGTCTGGGCATAGGGTGGTGGACACCTTTGTTACCCAAAGCTTTCTTCTGGGCTAATTCTGTATCTGGTAATGAGCTAATTAAAATCACAGAATGGTAGAATAGTGTGGGTTGGACGGGACTTTAAAGATCATCCAGTTCCAACCCCCCGGCCACGAGCAGGGACACCTCCCACTAGAGCAGGTTGCTCAAAACTGCATCCAGTCTGACCCAGAACACTTCCTAGGGAGGTGGCATCCACAAATTCTCTAGGTAACCTGTTCCAATGTCTTACCACCAGTAAAGACTTTCTTCCTAATAGCTAATCTAAATTTGCCCTCTTTCAATTTAAAACACTTCATCCTATCACTACAGTCCCTGCAAATAATCCCTCCCCATCTTTCCTGTAGGCCCCCTTTCAGTGCTGGGAGGCTGCTCTGTCTTCCTGGAGCCTTCTCGTCTCTTCTCCAGGCTGAACAACTCCAACTACCTCAGGCAGTCCTCATAGGAGGTGCTCCAGCCCCTTGATCATCTTTGTAGTCCTCCTCTGGATTTGCTCCAACAGTTCCATGCCTTGCTTACGCTGGGGTCCCAGAGCTGTATGCAGTACTCCAGATGAGATCTTATGAGAGTGGCACAGAGGGGGAGAAACACTTCCCTTGACCTGCTTTTTACACAGTCCAGGATGGGATTGGCTTTCTGGGCTGCACTCACGTGTTTCTGGCTGAGAGTCAGCTTTTCATCACCAACAGCCCCAAGTGCTTCTCTGCAGGGCTGCTCTCAATCCACTCATTGCCCAGCCTCTCCTTGTGCCTTGGTGCACTGTGATCTGTCCTGTTCAGATTTACTCCGCCGGTTGGAGTTAAATTTCTTCCTTCTACCTTCCTCTGCAATCAATAGCTATCAGCCATGTATGGACAGGACAAAAATATCCCCCCAGAGCCCCTTAAGAACCTGCATGAAGCCTGAATGAAGGGACATTCATTGCATTAGTGGCCTCAGCAGCACGGACATGCGTGCACATGGCTGTGCCAGGATCAGCTCTGCCCCAGCTTCACCTCTGCGCTCGATCTCCTGTAGCTTGCTCCCTCATACCTTGTGACTTTCTACAGATGACGTGTGGCTGATTTGCAGACAGCAGCATTTTGTAAAGGGCATGTGTTACCAGAAAGTGGCAGGGGTCTCTAGTGTGGTTGTGAGTGGAGCCCACCTCCTCCCCTGCTCGGGTACTCCAGCATCCCATTAACTTCAGCAGGAGGAAATTACATCTTGTGCCAAGGTTGAATTCATCTGACTTCCATTTCTATCTGATGAATCTTGTTGTCCCCATGTCTGCAGCTTTACACCACCCCAGGACAGACCTTCTCTGTGTCTAAGAACATGAGCTACTGCTCAGCATCCTCCTTGGTAAGCCAGCCAGCCTGTCTGCCTGAGGTCACACCTGGGAAGGCCTGCTCTCCAGGCTGAGGGTCCTTCTGGGGACTCTCCCCAGTATTTCTCATCCTCCACGCAGCACGGACCCCACAACTGGGCAGCTCACTCCAGAATTGGTCTCAGACGTGCTGCACAGAGGCACAACAATGTGTCTGCTTCTGGTTGATACCCCTCTTCTTGTGCAGCATTGCCCTGGGAAGTCATGGCAAGGAGGTTACTCGTAACCACGTCCATACCCTTCCTGAGACAGACTCTCCTGTCTTACAGGTACTCCTTGTATTTTCCAAGTTGCAATTTGCCTCTGTTTTAGAACTATTTACACATGTTTTAGATGGTGATTATGAACCAGACATTATCCTTTCTCAGTAACCTGTCATTATCCCCAGAGTGTCGTCCACTAACTTTCCCATGGTGTATTTTACTTTTACAGCACAGGTTAATGCTAAGCTTAACAACTGAAATATTAGATGAAATTTCGCTCATTAAATATATTTTTTTTCCATAGGTCTCCTTGACTATACTTAAATACAGATCTCTTCCTCTTCAAATCTGTTTCTGGTGGTGGCTTGGACTATAATGCTGGATGTCATCACGATGCTCCAGGCTCTTATAGTATAGAAGACAAGAAGACTGTTGATTTCCATGCCAAAGGTAAATCCCAGTAGCCTATTTAGAAGCAATTTACCTTCTAAAATTAAAGTTTAATTACTAAAGTACCTGAACATTTACCAGGTTAATTAGACAGGATCAGCAAAATCTCATTCAGATGTAGCGGTTTCCTCATTTCCATTGAGATATGGATCTCTTTTGGCTTCAGTGGAGGCTGCTGTGAACCTTCACATCCAAGTCAGCAAAAATACCTGCAGCCTTTTTTCCCTTCTCACTTGCTTTTATTTTTTTCCTGTTATTTTTTGTCATTGTTGATTCCATTCCGGTGCTCTTCTTCACTTCAGATGTGTAGTTGGAAAGTCACCAAAGCTGATGAAAGTCCTTCCGTTGGTCTCGGCAGGCCCTACCTGAGACTCATAATCTCTGCATTACCTCGCTGTAAACATCTGAGAAACATAAATAATCTCTTCCTATCATGTCTTCTTTTTGTTCCTTTTTTTCAAACACACCATGCAAGCTGGTAATGGAGCAAATGACATGGGACCAAAATCCGTATTCCTGCAGGTTTTGTGGCTGTGCTCCTGCTTATTCCTTAACATCCAAAGTGATAAAGCTGTGCTGGCAATACCATAATTGAGTTTAGTGGAGGTGATTTATCAGGTTGCTAACAGAGAATGAAAACTCCAGGGGAGATGGTGGGGACAAGCAGCAGGAGAATATGAACTTTTCAGAAGAAGAAGAATCTTGGTTTCTTTGCAAAAGGCTGTGCTAAAAAAAATGGGGCAGGGGGGAGGAACATAGTCACAACAATTTCACTGACAGAGATGATAGCTTAGCTAAGGCAAAAGGATTTCAAAGTTCTTCCCAAAATGTTATCTGGGTTTCATTATCTCTCTGATAACACCTAGTGTGTAGGATCCCTTGTGCACTCCTTGCTGTTAAGTGACTCGGAATAACTTCATAATTCTTCATTATGCAGAGAAAATGTGGGGGAGTCCTGTCCTTGAACACAGGAACAAACCCCACACTTCTAGGGTGCCTTCCATGGGAAAGAATACTTACTCTCAAAAGCCAAATAAAAGTCCTTATGATCTCAGAAGAAAAGCCCCACTGATTTCAGCAGAATTAAAACCAAGAATTTGTTTAGTTTATCTCCCAATTCTTACCTTTATGAATGATTATCTAATATTTGCATTGTAAGAGCACTCAAAAGTCCCAGACTTGGAGTCCATCCCATGGTGCTGAGCTCCAGGTGAGCATCCAGGAAGACATCATGTTTTGTAAATGAATGTGCACCTCATGGCTACAGGAGCTTGTGAAATGGCACAACCCTGTAGCCTCAGGCCTGGCTGCTTCCACTCTGCCAGGGCTCAGGAGAAGGGCCACTCCCAGCAGGGGCTGCTGTGGGGACCACGACCAGTGGCACCTCCTGAGGGTGACAAGTTTGAAATTAAGCTGGTGCTTCAAAGCGTTGCTGAACAGTTTAGGAGGAAGTGCTGAGAGTTGGCACCAGTAATTCAGCAGTTTTGCAGACTGAGAGCTCGTAGAGTTTCTGGGCACTGGTGTCTGTGTATGCTGCTTCTGAACTCACCAGCTTCCCCACCAAGACCCAGATAAATCCTACTGTGACATAGGTTCAGTCTTGGAGGGGAGCCATCATTTTGGAGAAATTCACCCTTTTAATTCGTTGTTTTCCCTCTCTGAAAGCAGAGGAACTGTGAAACAGCCCTATCAAGAATTTCTAATTTTGATAAATTAATCGTGTCCCTGTAGAGTGATTGATTACAGGAGATGCTGGGAAATGCACTTGCACATTTCAGAATGTTTCAAATTCATTAGCTATTTCATTTGAGTTACAAGTTAGTGAGCAAGACAAAGAAAAAAGTCTTTGGAATAGCTCTTTGCAGCTCCCCTGGTTTTAAATAGGCAGGTAATGATTTACTCTTCTCTCCCTGCAGTCGTTTGTTTTATTTTTCATAGGAAAGAGAACACAATCTGCTTTTCTATTAAATAGATGAGGATAAAGTTCCCGTTATTCAATCATGTCTATTGGCATCTGCTTATCTCCGCACACCAATTGTTATTTTCTAGATCTTCTATTTCCTGTTATCCTGTGTGCACCGAGCTGCTGCTTTTTCTACCCAGATTTCTCGAAGGCAGGCCTCTGAAATCACTGTGGCAACGTATGGCCTCATATTTTATTGTCTGTTTGGGAGACAAGGCTGGCTTCCTTGCTTATGACTTATTCTGGAAGCCAAGCAGGGCTCATTTACCACGGGACCAGCATGGACCTTTCCATCTTTCCTAGACCATCCATGGACCTCCCTAGAGAAGCCTGCACTATGGTCACCTGTGTGCTCCCTTTCAGAAAAGCCACTGAGATGATGCTCAGAGGCATTGTGGGGACAGCCTGGGAGTATGTCTGATGTCACAATGTTGCATTCAGACCCTTTGGCCACATGAATCCATGACAAAGCCTTGAAGAGCTGCTGGGGTACCTCTGCCTCAGCCCCTGTGTGTACCCCTAATATCTCAGGGTAATATCTGATACATCAGGGTAATATCTCCTGGCCAGGATGTTAATGCAGCTCTGCAGATTCATTGCATGCCTGTGGGGTGAGGATGCTACTCCCATAGCCTCTACAAGTCCACTGTCTGAGAGACTGCACGATCCCACCTGATGAAAGAGATGTGACAAAGAGATGAGCAGGAGCAAGTAGGTGGAGATAAGAACTGTGCAGAGGCCTCCAAAACCCGGTAAGAAAAACAGGCATGAAGGAGTCATCCCACATCAAGTTCAGCAAAATTCTGCAGAAAACTGGTGCACTGAGTAAGGAGGGGGCTGGGTCTGCTGGGTGGCAGTGGCTGCCACAAGTCTTTCCTGTTGGTTCTTGAATTATCGTTTCATGATTAAAGCATCCAGAGGCCTCAGGCAACTTTAGGACTCTGATATGCAAAGAGAATCCATTGCTGCATGTAGAATGAAAAAGTCTTTCTCTAAGAAAGCAAATTCAGAAGAAGAGTAAGGGATTTAGTCAGAAAGCTTCCTATCAAAGAAGGCTGAGGACTTCAGGCAGTACATTGCCCCCCTTGGCTCCTTGCTCTGGGTAACCTGCTACTTTCAGAGCTCAGTACAAGAGTCCTACTCCCAACCCAGGCCTAAATGCAAGTAAAGCACTGTCAAGGCACAAGCCCTGTGGGCTCAGCCTGAACAACTTGTGTCAGTAATGCAACTGGAAGAAGCCTGATGAGTCATTAAACCCAGTTTTTGGCAGTCGTGGGCAATCAGATAATGGAAGGATCCACACCCCTTCTGTGCTTTGCTGTAAGACACTTCATTACTCCATGACAAACTGAAGATCTTTGGTGCAGAAATAAAGCACACAACTGCCACCTCCAAGGACCACAGGAAGGTAGCAAAAAGGGTCCTAATGTCCTAGGACCATGCCAGAGCAAGAAGTCTATCAGGGGAAAAAGCCCAGATGATCTTCCAGCATGGACTGCACCCTGTGTTATCTTGGGAGGCAAACCCCCTGTTGTTTCTTGATTTGATTCTTATTTCTAACCTGGTCATCATCACAGTTCTGAGTCTGAGGACCAGAGAGATGACCCTGACACGCACAAGGTTACTTGACCCTACACAGAGAAGCTTTGCCTCTTGTCCACCTTCTCCCCTCCTGCTGTAGCCAGTCACTGACCTCCAAAAGGAGGAGGAACACCAAGCACAGCATCTTGTTCAAACCTCCCCTATTCCCCACGGCCAAACTGAACATCGAGAGAAGACACGATGTGGCCTGGGACCTACAACGGGCCATCAGGATCATGGAATTAATTCATCTTTATCTCAACTTGGCAGGAATCACAACCAATTTTGCCAGGGAATCTGTGGCTGAGGATCTAGTTGCATTTTTTGTGATTAACCCTGATTTGGAAGTTTAAATCTTGAGCCATTGCTCATCATCTCATGTTGAAACAAGAAAGATCTGGGAAGTCATACATGTTATCAAGGGACGTGGTAGGTAGCAGGGCTATTGATTGCCTAATTAGTTTATTGAGGGAAAGACAGTTCAAATCAGAGTTTAAGAAAACAAACAAACAAGAAATGAACAAATAAAACCAATAAAAAACAACCAAACAACAACAACAAACACCAGACAAACGAACAAACAAACCCAAAAGAACACGGTGCCTTTAAAAGTTTCTCAGCTCCTGCTGTTATTTTCCTTCACAATGTCATGTCCTTCTATTTTTGAGATGATAAACTCTTGCACAGCAACAATTTTGATGTCACAAACAGAAAATAATGAGTCCAGGAGAAAGAGAGACAAAGCAGCAGCAGCAGATGACCTCTTTAATATTATGAATAATCAACCCTTTTTTTTCCTGCAAACACCACTGGTGACAGAAAGCTAAAAGAAAAGAAATATTAAAACAAAGTGATATACAAGTCCCAGAACTGTCACTGAAGACTACAGTTTGTTTTAAAGCCTCCAAACATGACATAAGTGGATCTTTTACCCTGTGGCTATTGCTGCCCCCCCAAAAAAGCCAAACCAAAATAATAATGCTCTTTATTCTACTGTGGAATTCTGACCAGGACTTAAGACCCACATCAGTGCAGTTCCCACAGAAGACAAGGTCAGACTTTGACCCTTCGCTTTATTTTTAAACACATTTTTATTTGGACATGTAAGTAAAAGTAGTAGCTTCAGGAAAAAAAAAAAAGGTCCAGATGCTTGATGAAATGTCAGCATGTCAGCAAGGAATCAGTAGATTCTGCTTCCAGTTGATGTATTTCATGTCCTTACTGCAGTGGTAGACCACCATAGATTACTTTCAGAGAGATGACCACACTCCAGTAGATACATTATTTCATTAGGGTGAAATAAATATCCCAGAAACCAGCAGAATTGAAAGAAAAGGAAAAAGAAAACTAGCAGATCGTAAATTAGGGCAAATTTATGATCTGCCTCTAGTCAAGAGACTACATAAGATGAATCAGGGAGAATAGAAGGATGTTATGAAGGTGGGCAAGACAAGACTGTTATTGAAGTGCCTTGAAAGAAAGGAGACTTTGGAAAGAAAAGCTTCTTAAACATCAAAAGATAAAGGATACCAATCAGGCTTAGCAAGTTAGTCTTTGAAATGTGTTTCCAACTTCCAAGTCAGCAAAACATGTATAGATTTAAGAATAACAGCACAATGATCTCTGCTACTTCTGAAAGTTACTTTCACAAATGAGACTTCATGCCTCTATTAGCAAAATTCCTTTTTTTTTTTTAATTCAGCAGTCTCCATCTCCAAAAATAAATCAGTAAAGCAGAAAATCCTCCCATTGAAAGAACTCAAGAGGACTGCCTAAGCTGCCTATTTAAAATCTTTCCCAAAGTTGGATCATTATCATTTTGTTCTGGTCCCACTAAGGTCCCTGAGCAAGGGAGAGATAGAAAGAAGATATTTACCTATTAAAAATAAATGATGCAGACATCAAGTGTTGAGACTTGCACCATAGGGCTGGGAGAGCCTTGACCTTCTCTATCACCTGCACCTTGAGGATCAGGAAGTACACTGACTGCCCAGGGTGCCTTTTACTCCATCCTTTGGCTTGCATCTGGGCTATGGAGGGCTGCAGCAGGATGCAACAAGGAAGCTGTGGGGAACAAAACCTTGGACCTGTACGGGGTTTTGGCTCAGGTTTTATTAGCTCCACGATGAGGTGGGGAACGGAGAGGGCAGGCTCCTAGGAGACAAGCGATGAGACCTGCCAAGGAGAGATGGGTTCTGCTACTCAGCCATTGCAAAGAAGGGGTTAACAGCAGGTGAAAGACACGGACATGTATACTTTTTAATTATGTGCCACTTACTGCTTGAATCCTGAAGTGTCAGGGTCCTGCTCAGGCAAAGGGACTGCAGAATAACAGAGGGAAAAACATCTTTGGGAGAAGGCTGTAGGACTTAGCTGGGGCAAGTGCTGGGAAAGAAGAGGCTCCAGCCCCTGTATGTCAGTGACAGACAGGGAGGGGTGGGGAGCAGGAGCACCCCAGCAGCTGTAATGCAACTGGTGCAGGTCTGGCAGCTGAGGGAGAGACCAGCTACTGTGTAGTAGCTGCTCAGACCTCTGGAAGGGCTCTACACATATGCACAGTGCAGTGCCCTTTGGCCTTCCAGCTGTCACGCCTAGAGAAGCTCACGGGGCTGAGAGCAAGCTAATGATTTTTCAAAGACAGCAAAGCCTGGGGAGAAGGAGGTCAGCATAAAGCTCTCTGGCCACACGATGTGGTTATGCCCCACTTCTTTATAAAGCAAAGATAGATGAGAGGTCTTAGCCTGAGGTCAAACTATCCTACTGTGGTCTAGCAGGTCAGCAATTAATCAGTAATTGGCATGCACAAAAAAAGACCAGAGGAGGGGGATGTGGGGTGGGAGAGCATCCCTGCAGACTCAGATCTAGCCCTATTCTATACTTCCCCTCCCTGGATGCAGGACTTGCAGCTGTGTCAGTTCTCCTGACACCACCCTGAGCCCTGGACAAGCTAAGGGCTGTGCTGATCGCACTCCGCAGCTCCCTCCTGCTCCCCCACTTGCTGTGGGACCCCAGAGGAATTTGACACAGCATAACCTCTTTGGGCTGCTTTCTCTGCCCCCAGCCCACTTCTGCTTTTTAAGGCAGGTCCGTTCCCAGCACGGCTGGTGCATTTCCATAAGCCCAGGAGAACTGGTGTGGCTGCTTGGCTGGAAAGCTGCTCTCTCCTGGTGGTACAGTCACAGCCCCATGGTGCAAGGACATAGAATAAGTTGTGGGGCCCAGATTTTTTTCCTTTTGTTTACCATTTTCCTGTATCTTATATGAAGCTGTACATCCAGCACTACAGCCCTTGCAAAGGCACACATGTCCCAGCACGTGACGCTTTGCTCTCGCTTCCGCTGTCCCAAAGGCCTGGTCTTGCTGCTATTCCCAGCATGGGACAACAGTGCCTTTTGTCTGGTTTTGCTTTGGGCAGCTGGGCCTCTGAAATACCACTGCATGTATTTTCCCTCCTTCCTCTTCCTTCTCCCCTTCTCAGCTGACAGACTGTGCCTCTTGAAGTTGGGCATTTGTTCACCTTTTTTTGCTTCTCTCTTAAGACAACTTCATTCCTCCCTACACACTGGGATGCCTCTGCTTCAGAGCAGAACTGGACTCTCCAAGACAATGATTGCAGGTTATGAAGTAACATCTGCATCGCAGCATTGTTTGATTTGCCACGTGGTGATCAGTGAGCTGTCACCATCTCTCCTTCTCTCCCTGTGGCAGACAACAGAGGTATCTGTGTCCCCAGTGCCATCGAGCCCTGGCAGCTCCCCTGAGACTCCCTCAGGTGACACTTTCCATTCTCTTCTGCTCTGTCAGTGAACACATTAGCACTGCTTTTGTTGCTCCTTCCCTTCCCTGGGATCAGCCTTTCTGCCTACTGGTATTTGTGGCACAGGGCTCCCCTGCTCCCCCAGATGGCAAACCCTGCTAGTACAGACCCAGCTGCAAGCAAACGCCACGCTGCAGAACCTGCAATGGATTATTACAAGCTATTAGTCAAGTACCTGAATGCATTGGGATATGCAGAAAGATCCCAGCTTCATTTTCTCTTTGCTTTTTCTCTTCTGCAAGCTTCCTGTCACAGTGCTCAGATGCCAAACTCCTACCCACGCCCTTAGATTTCGGTACGGATACAGGGCAGGAAGCAAGAAGTGAGACTGGAAACCCTTCTTGCACTGCTGCATCTGGTAAACATTATCAGCTAGGGGTCTGCAAGCTTTGATTCAGGTCAGCTGGCATCAAAGGAGGATTGAGAGTGTTTGCTTTCAGTTCCAAGGGGGATCAAAATAATCTGTTCTAAAGCTCAGGCCTCCACCTGCCCTTCATCAGGGGGCAATTTCCACCGGGAACGGGAGAGAGGAGAAATGGTGTGCTGAGCAAAAGTCTCCACTTTGTTCTGTGTTGCAGCCAGCACCAGCAGACCTCCAGAAGAGGGAGGTAACCGCACTACCACTTGTTCAAATATTTTGAATAATAAAGGCGTTAGTTTAATAATCTTCCGGAGGGGGAAGAGCTGCCTTAGTTCAGCATTTTCTCCTTTGAGCCTGGAGTAGCTGCGACCAGTGGTTAGATATCTGAAAGTAGGGGTGAAGGGGAGACAGGGATCAAGATTTAGCTTTTGCAAGAGGTTTCTTTTTTGGGTTTGCTCTTGGACATGACAGTGAGTACAGACAGTTTTTCCCTGTCTGCTGCCTCTTCAAATGAAGAGTGGCAATGTGCAAAGCTGGAAAAACATTCCCTCTCCCAGCTCAGCCTCTGCCTTGCCCCAGCCATTTACCTTCCTGATGAGGGAAGTTTTGCATCTGCAACCACTAAGCATTCTCAGCACCTTTGTGTATTATCTCCTTCTAGTCATTTCCCCACAGCTTAGATTTATTTACTGCAAAGAGAATTATTCACCCTGATTTTTGAGCATCAGCTGTGCTCTCTCCCAGGCAGAGCTGAACAGGCCCTAACTCGCCATACCTGGCTCTGATGGAGAGCAAGAGGAAGGGGCTTGCAGGGACAGCAACCTGTGACTGCTGACACGGATTTCCTTCCTCAGTGTCCTTCTGCCTCCCCTGTGGAGAAGAGAGCCAGCAAATCTCCTGGCTTCTCAGAGGTGAAAGAGAGAAAACTGGTCAGAAAAGTGGTAAAATCCCAAGGCAATCCATGCAGCTGTTAACAGTAAATCATGATTATTTTTAATATTATTATTTATTATTTCAATTGCATTATAATTGCTCTTTTTTTCTCTAGCCAAGTGACTACTGAAGCAGAGCAGCTTCAACAGGAAGATGTGACAGATGCACGCAGGGAGCCCGAGGGAGAGAGGAGGAAGCTAACCCCTACCTACCACATGCTGCACTTTCTGAGAGGAAGGGGCCCTCTTCTTCCTCCCTTTTTGAGAAAGGCTTAGTAAATGCATTTCATCCGCTGCATTGCTCTCTGGCACTGCAAAGGGACCCTGTGCTGGGGAACAGGGCATGGAACAAGATGCTGCCCTGACTCTGAACATAAACCCCACTCAGAGGAACTATGGGAAGCAATGGGCACTTACTCCTGGAAGATTAAAATCTACCTCCATGCAGCCAGCCACTTCCCAGGCTCATGAGATTTCCCTGGGCTCTCTGAATGTCACCCAAAGACTGTGACCAGAGAGGACTATCATTTCAAAGCATGTTATCAGCTTGTGCACGAGTGGTGGTCAGTTAAGTCCTTCATGTCTCCCGTTGAAAGTGCACTTTGGAGGCTTCCTAACAATGAAATGTGATGCAGCAGGACAACAGGACCTCTGGATGTATACCTGATTTATCACAGAATCACAGAATGTCTTGGGTTGGAAGGGACCTCTGAAGGTCATCCAGTCCAACTCCCCTTCAATAAGCAGGGACATCTCCAGCTAGGTCAGGTGGAGTGTGCAGGCACCTCCTTATGTATTAAGAATGGGCACATTGCTTGTTGTAGATACATAATCCAATAAATTCTGCCTCTTTTCTCTTCTAGAAGAAATGTTCCTCAGCTTCATTTGGTCCTGTGAGCAGGTTGTGGTCTTGTGTAAGCTTTTGCAAATGCTGTCAATTAAAATACATCACAACAACTTGGCAAACTTATTCCTGCTGCAGCATCTATTTCTCTGCTCTGATGTGTTTGATGACATCATGGCAAGACCATTTGAAGCCCTCACCCCAGACTGTTCATTCACATCACCTCAATACCTACTAAAAAATAAAAGCTGCTGTGGCACAGCCCCATCCCTACGGACAGGGGAACCTGTCCTGTGGCACTGCTGCAGAATTCACTGCTTCATCAGATCACAGCCTACTTGTCAACTCACTTAATTCACAGGAAAAAGTGTTCTGGCTGTGGTGAAAGGATTGGGAATAAGTAATAGATCTTCCTCCAAAGTGATATTTCTACTAAAATGCAGCACATTTCAGGACACAACAGTTTGATGAATAAGCCTTCCATCACTGACCTAGCAAGCAAATGCAATCATCAGATATGTGCCAGAGCTGAAGATTTATGGATTTCCCATCTCCTGCCAACTGCTTCACCCACGTACCCACTCCACCACTCATTCCTCCCCTCGGCACCTCCCCCGTCACCGTCTCCTGCAGCTGGAGAGCCCCTCGGCACCTCCAGCCTTGCCAAACCCTCCCCCAGACTCCTCTCCTTCCGTGCTGCCTGAGAGGTGGTGGCTCAGCACGGCTTCGGTGTGCTGGGCAATGGGCAGCACTGCCACCCTTAGCTCCTCCTGCCCTTCCCCTCTCCTGCTGCCTGGGGACCTGTGTATCCTTCTGGCTCGTAGCCTCAAGGAGCTGTGAAGATGAACATGCAGAAAAATAAAGTGTTACTTTCTTAAGCTAAGACAACATGGACTGGTTTGGGGGGGTTTTAATCAGTTTTGGGTAGAGTTGGGATTTACTGTCAGGGTCAGCACAATGGTAAAACCTGTGCAGGGGTCGTGGCTGTGTCAGCCTGGAGTTCACATCCATGTAGCCTCCTCTGTTAGAGGCATGGGAATCAGGTCCTGTCGGGGTAACTGCATCCATGCCAGAGGGCTGTCCACATGTCTTTGTTACAGATGGTGTTAAACCACTACCAAAACCACTCAGCCAAGTCCTTGTGCATCATGTGAAAGTACAGCAGGGCTCTACCTGCAGAATGAGCACGCACACTCTAGTCTGTTGCTTTCCATCCCACAGTAACTCAAGAGTGAGGCTCAGGCAGTTCCCATTCATCAGCACTTGACCTGGTATTTGCCCACTGAAATCCTTAATACAGCAAATTATTTTTATATCAGTGACTCCTTCCATTTTCCCTCCAACTTTCATAGTCACCTTCCCTTCCTGGCCTCATACCCTCGTGCTTTCTGAGCAGCAATTGCCTGTGCTGCAGGTTTACTGTCATTTCCATCGCGTTATTCTACATTCAGTCCTAAAGCTTTGAGCTGTGCTTCAGATTAGGGACTCGCAGCCTTGGATGCAGCTGGATTTATCACAAGAAGCAGGTTTCCCTGCTTTGCTAAGGATTTGAGAAGATACAGGAGGTAATCCTAATTCATGGTCAGCTGAAATACTAATCCCCAGAGGACACACAGCTGGGTGAGGATCTGTTAAGATTCACTGTTCCATTTACCAGACATGGGGTTCATTCCTTTTCCTGATGGAAAATATTTTTCTTGCTGCTTGCTTTCTCCTTCTAGCTACCTACCATCACCTCCCTGGGGTCTTTATTCAGGATGACAGGTATCCTCCTCCAGCCCCAGCATCTGAGCCTGGGAACGTAGGACATTTTCCACAGAGGTGCGTAAGACTTTGGGAATTCCTTGCACCAGAGAGCAGCTCTCTGGTTGCAGAGGACAGGGTGGAGGAAGCCTTTTATTTTTTTATTATTAAAGTAACTTTCCATCATGGGCACACAGAGTTGAAGAGTGGGAAAGGGAAACTGCTTGCAGGATTCAGATGGTGGGGCTCCACGGCTGGCTCCAGCTGATGGGTGGGAGACACTATGTGAAAATAACCACGCAGTCTTCCTCTCAGCTCCATTGGCAGGAACAGCAAGAGCCGGATGCAAAAGAACAGGGAGCTGCTTTGGTCCTTCTGTTCTGCCCAGCTGGCTGCCAGGGGAGAGTCTCCGGGAGGCGGGGGGGAGATGGTGCTTGGACTGCACCAGAACAGGCAGGAAGGTCCTTTGTGGGGATTCCAACTTCTCTCCACTTTATCACTCAACCATACCAGTCCACAGAGACCAGGGGACAAATGCACCCCTTTCACAACGGTGTCATCTGCTCCTCCATTCTCCCCCTATTTAATCACAGACACAACCCTGCTACCCAGCAGAGTATTATTTTTTTTTCCTAATCAGAGAGGAAGAACTCACAAACACACTAGCAACACAGGGCTCTGTTAAACATCCTCAGTTGTGCTGCACTAAAAAAAAGAGTCAAAAGGAACACAGGCCTTAAAGAGTAAAAATGAGTCACTACAGCTAGAAAGAAGGCTAAAAATTGTCAACACTTCAGCACGGGAATAAGCCAGTTATCCCTTGAATAGTCCAATTAAAGGATAGGCTTAAAGTTAAAATTCAGGTTACAATAACATTACTGGTTGGGAAAATCCTCAAACTCCAGTTGAGCTGTAGCTGAAAAGGGAGGCTGCAAAAATATTTCTCCCCTGAGAGCTTCTTGACTTCTGCTATAACTTGTGGTCCTTGAAAAAGGGCTTAGCCCATGCCTAGGGTTAGTAGAAGAACAGAGCGTGGAGCTTCCTCCTTTTAGGAAAGGACAGGCTGCAGAAAGACCTCTCTGGGACCTTCTTTTTCTGGGCCCATGGCTTAGTGTCATTGGTTAAGACTCAGTCAAGTCCACTTGTCAAGGGACGTGTTTTTCTCCCCAAGCCAGTCGAGGTGGATCATGCCAATGTGTTGTATTTTCCTCCTCAGGGTTCAAATCAAACCTTATTTAGAGGTTACACAGATGTTCTTTGAAATAAAACTCCCACCCAAAATTCACAAACTTGGCTGTACCCAGTGATTGCTCGCAGTGCTCCAAAGGAGGAAAATATCATTGCTGTGAGATAGACACCACAAATAACCCCATGGGACTGACGCTGCTTGGCTGTGCAAACCAGAGGGTATGACCTTGGCAAATCTTTCATTTTCTTAAGGTGGATACAAGTCTACCAGAACTTGCTCATGAGCAGATTCTGGTCCTAACTTCATCCTTGAAAGTTTGTTGACATTTCCACTTAAGTAGCCCCGAGTCCATGGCCTCTGGGACATGGCCAGTTCAACCCTGTATTGCCACAACAATTAAGCTCTTCAGTGGACAGTCGTATGTGCAAGAGGTTCAACCAAAGGGGTCACAGTACGCATGCTTGGGCAAGTGAAGGAAATTCCTAGCCTTCATTTTTCCTCTTTGCTCAGTGGAATCAGTGGGATGGTTCACCAGCCCCCAAACCTGAACAATATCTACTAAATGTGTTCTTCATCTAGAGAGTGGAAAGTAGTAAAGTAATAGTGTGCTCTTAGAACCTGGCTCCAGTAAGAAGGTGATGGGGAGGGGTAAGGCTCACTCTGAGGTGCTGCAATTTGAGTACAGCAAGAAACAAAACAAAGCACTCGAAGGTAAATAAATTCTTCCTGGCAGAAAAATTTGGATTAGAGAGAAATGGGGAAATAATACAAAGGGAGAAATTATTACAAAAGGAATCTCTGAGGAAAGAGAAGGCCAAGGGCTCCTGTTAAGGGGAAAGGGTAGTGATTAAAGTGGGTAAGAGATATAGGAGACCCTTCAGAGCTACTTCTCACCTACATCTGTGGCAGTAAATCGGCCAAGGAGCAAGACTCTGAAGCTCATGGTCAGCGAGTCAGGAGCGTGAGTAGCCTACTGGGATGAGAAAGGATGCTCATCTACTGGCACTCATACCTGGCACTTATCTGAGGCAGGGTACAGGCAGAAACAAACTTGACATCTCACATAGGTTTGCAGGCATCGAAGCCACCAGCTAACAGCCATGCCTAGGTAACAGGAAAAAGTGTGATTCATAGGAATCCTCGTGGAAAAATGTTCACCTTCCTCTGGCATTTCACGGATGGCAATCTCCAGGACAACTCCACCTGCACCTGCCACCAACAACTTGCACAACATGGATCACTGATGGTGCAAGTGCTGCGAGTGGCCTTGCGAGACGTGCCAACCTGTGCTCAGACAACTGTGTTCACGAGGCAAAGAGACCCAGAAACAGCCTGTCATGCTGCCCAGCTGCCACATCAAGCACCCAGTGGAACCGGTCTCATGGAGAAAGCCAAAGTGTCAGCAGCTATATCCATCTTTGGAGGTCAGAAGCACAACAATGTCTGGAATTGTACCTTCATTTTGTATTTCCTGGTTTGCCACCCTGAGCTTGGTGCTCTGGAAAGATGTTCCTACTTGGCAGTAACAAAGGCTGGGGCTGGCAGGAGCAGGTGAGAGCAGAGGTTGTCTTGTGGTTTGTTTTCCACTGAAGACACAGTTTAGCACAGAGTGAGACATGCTAGTAGGTCCCATCAGGTGCTTGCACCTGCACACCGTTCAACGGTTTGTTGGATCAAGGCCACAAGGAAAACATTTACTAGGATGGAAGAAGGACAAAAAATACAAGATTGAAGCAATGCACTTGGCACTAATATCAAGAACTTGTTCAGGTGCCACGAGGATCCCAGCTCTTCCCAAAAGCTTACAGGGCTCAGAGCACAACCTGTTTCAGGTCTCACTGCAATCATGGCCACGTTACAGGTCCACAAGTCCCAGACCAAGCATCAGCTTCTTAGAAGCATGGATGCAAAGCAAACATGAACTCAAAGTAAGTTGTTTATGCCCTTGCTCAAAAACATGACATTCAAATCCTATTCAGAATTACCCTGCAAAAATCAAGCAAACTTAATAGCTCATATCAAAGTTGGCCTCACTTCAGGAAAATTTCTGTTGCCTCTGTAAACACAGCTGAGACTCCATTTTTCTCCTTCCTATTGGCAACATACTTCACTTGCTAAATAAAGATATCTAAACAATCTCTCTTTGTAAAATAATTTTTATGCTTTCCCCATCAGTCTATTTCAGTCCAGCTGCCCCCACTCTGTGCAGTACAGAGCAAAGCAGCGTTCAGAGCATGGACTTAAAATGTTTGGGGTTTTGGTGAAGATACTAACAGGAAAACACTAGATTTTCTGGGTGTAAATGCAGAGTGAGAGAAAGCTGCTCTTGCATCATATTGCTCTAGTAGACAATGTCCTGCTACTGTTCTGTTACAAAAATCCCATTTTTCTGGACAGAGCTAATGGTACAAATTTACTCCAGCATGAAATCTAGTCTTCAGAATCTGCCAAAAAACTTTCACTCACGTAAAATATTTAATTTCTCTATTTCAAATCCTAAAATCACCATTGCTCAAAATCCATTAGTTATTTCCACAACATACACACGCGCTTGATAATAAAATTGCTTTTATTTTTGCCTTCCCTTGGAACTTCCTATAACTAATTTCCATTCATCCCCACTTCTAGAGGGGAGTTACCCTGGGCAGAAACATCTGCCTAAGGAGAAGTGGAAACCAATAGCTTTTTCTATCCAGTCCATTTTAGATTTCATACCAGCAAGCAGAAATCACTGCCTAGTGACCTGACTTTAACAGGCTTTAAGGTTAAGGGCAACCCCAGCAGCAGTTCCTCAAAACCACCCCACCCAGGTGGTTATCTGAAGCAACTCGCCAGCTTCTCCAGAGACCCAACAGCCAATGATGGTATGCAAGAGAGAAGCAAAACAAGTCCTCCTCGCATGCTGCAGGGAAAATGCAACTCCCCTGAGGCTTGGTAAGAAAGATTTACTTGCCTCTCTATGCCTCAGTTTATGAGTGTGCACCATTAATTTGGTTTTAAATGACCCTGGATCTACTCAAGTAAATGATTTGGTTAAAGAGAGAAAAAAAAAAAGCTGTTGTCATTTCCATCCCAGAGCAAGCGCTTCTCACTTCTCCAGCTGCACAGGCAGACCTTTGTTCAACAACCCCTACACACATTTCCAGCAGCCAGCACAGAGGGACGGGTTGTGCCTGGCAGAGAGAGTGTGGAGAGCATCCCACCGGCGTGCCGGCCCAGTGGCTAACCACAGTTGGGATGGGAGGCAGAGAAAGAGTGAGGGCCTGCTTGAGATGCCAGATTTCCTTAAAGGAGGTGGTTTTCCCTACCCCACCCTGGTCTAGACCAAGTTTCAGCCCCTTTAGATGTGTCCTGTTGCCAGTCATTACCCAGCTGTTGAGGGGCTTGTAAGTCATCTCCATTCCTTGACCATTGTGAAAGAGGTGAGAGAAAAGAGCCACGGAGAGAGGAACATTGTTTTGTAACTGGCACTTTGTTATGGAGCAACACTCAGATAGAAGAGATGGAAACGTGCCATTGGGCTTCTGGAAAAGAAACCTTCTCTGGGTTTTGATAGCAACAGACACAGGTGAGAGAGAGCTTTTTGCCCCAGGGCTGCATGTTGTCCCTGTGCAAGGGGAAGCCTGGCCCAGGTCCCAGCTGGGACCAGTGTGAGATGGGGATCCAGCCCTGGCACAGACAGGCTGGGGCTGGAATGATCCCCTTCTTGCAGTCCTGTCCAGAAGAGAGGGCCATGGTCTGTCTCAACCCTGTGCATAGGAATCACCCCTATGCTAGACACATGGCACTGTACCCATGTTTCAAGAGAAGAGGGTGAGCATCAGCACAGAGGAAGCTGAAAGGCTTGCCTGATTTCCACATCATGCACAGCTTCAAAAGGGCAGCAGAAAGACATTTTCCCCCCCATGAGCTGCTAGAAAGAGCCTAGAAAGAAGAACAATTATTGGCTCCATCTGTACTCATATTGCTGGAAATCATTTTGAATTACAAACATGCTAAAGGCACCTTGTGCTTGCACAGAAGCAGCACCACCCATGGAGTGATTCCAAAGGAAAAGGTTTAGTTTAGTCTCCAGGCTGCACTCACTGGCCTCTCAGATAGGATCTAAGGTTTCCCCCCTCCTGCCTTTCTTTTTTTTTTAATGCAAATAGCAAGGTTTAAGATTAGACAACAGGAATTTTTCTAAATAAACATGTGACTGAAGCCCAGCAGATCCAGAAAGTAGGAAACCTGTTATGAACAGGGGTAAAAAGGCAGGGTTTATAACCAGTAAAGTAAGGACAGGGATGGAAGAGCAGCAACACCACTGGTTAGTTCACTTCAGTCAGCTCAGTAACTTCTGCACCATAGAAGCTCATGCTTGTAACACAATTGCCAACTTTCTCCACTGGCATGAAGGTTTCTTTGGATCAGAGGTGCCCAAGTGAAATTAAACTGGCAGTTTAATTCTGGTACTGCACAGCACCTGCTTTATGAACGGACAGCATCTACATCTGGAGCTGCCAGTCCAAAATCTTTAATTTATTTCTGAATTGAAAGTATAAAATCTTATAAAGAAGGGAAGAAAAAAGAAAAAGAGGTGCAAAAATGCCACATGGTGATGCCTCATACCACAAACACGTATCTGCAGGATTATAATATGAATGCCTCAATCCCAATGCTGATTTAAACAAAAGTAGAGTGGCTCCAGAACTGAAACAGAACAATCTCCTCTTTTTGGTCTTTTGCTGGCTCTTCTAGTTGAATTAGACATGCAAACTCCATATATTTGTTTTTTCAAATGAACACATGGGAGACAAGGAAGCAATCTTGTTCGTGGCAGGTGCTGGGTGCCTACTTCACACATTTTACTGAACTTCCCCAGTCAGTCAGTCAGTAAGCTGAGCCAGCAGGGAAAACATGGTATCAGGCCCAGGTTCATGAACTTTGGCTGATGCCACCTCACCAGATGCTCCATGTCACCAGAGCCTCAGTGCTTGCTCTTCACCTTTCCTCTCAGCCAGAGTGGAGACGATGTTGAGAGCTGACAACTGTGGGTTGGAAACTTGGGTGGAAAGCCCTGAAAGAAGTGGGTGGCTGCTGGCAAGGGCGGTTCCTCCAGTTCTTGTTGTGCCTCCAGTAGAGAAACTCGGGCCATGTGGAGCGAGCTGTGCTTTCGCAGCACTCCAAGCAGGGGCTGTTCAGCTGCAGTGCTGCTTAAAAGACTTCAGAGCAGGATGAGAGGCTGAGAGACTGAGGCTGAGACTGCAGCCTGGGGAGGAGCTGGAGTCAGGGAAGAGAGGGAGGAAGAACCCAGACTTCCCAAAGCATTCAGACCTCAACTAAAGATAGAAGAGACAACCATCAGAAGAAAATTGATCCAGGCACATCAGCAATTTCTGCCTTAGACTGTATGTTTTGAGTGCTCACCGAGTAAGATAAAGGAGCTGTTTTTAGAAACCCTTTCCCAAGTGGCCGGTTAGTAACTCAAAAAACAACCCCGAGTTTGCGAGCTCACCCTGGCTGTGCACAGAGTGGCTCTCAGAGAGGATACCTTCCCTCGCCTCGCTCTCCAAAAGCTTTTCCAAGGCTTTCCAGAGCCATCACATACCAGCCTGCTAAGAGACACCAACCTGATTACACTGGCTTATACTGCCAAAGCGTGCTCGCGGAATGACTTAATTCCCATTATTAGCACTTGACACGACAGGCTGGCTTTCCCAACGTGTCTGCAGCTCCACTCAGCACTCAGGCAATCCCCCAGAGAGCAATCCCAAGATGTTCCTGAAGCTCAGCCACACCTGGGCAAGCTGGGGCTCGTCTCTGGAAGGATCGATAGCGGTGACTGAAAGATGCACGGTGCTCTCAGATGTGCAAGTACCATGTAGCATCCCTGACACCAGCCAGCTCCTGAAATTGCTGGCGTTTATCTGCTCACCCATCACTTGCATTAGCTTTCTCACTGCTGACTGCTGGGACAATCCAGCTCTAAAAGGCTCCACTGCTGCGTTGTACATCTTCAATTATACAAACAGGGCTCTGCCATAGGAGAAGAGCAATCAAAGTGATTTATTTCTGGGTGAACAGAAAGCGTCCCCTTTGTCTCAAAACAGTAATTACTGCAGGCCACATTCCAACGCCATCCTTAGTCACAGCAGAAGTTACTAGAGGAGAGATTATTTGTGGAATAAGGTATTTCTCAGCAGGTATCAGGATGTTAGCTTTCAGCCCTAAAGCATCTACATTAAATACCAAATCTTTAATGATTTCAATTTATCTTTAATCAGACGATGTGTAAGTGCAGTGCCTCCCTTTTTCTCTGCTGATAGCTGCTCCCACAGATACCCAGAAAAGCGACTAATTAGTGCAAATTTCAGAACAGAAATAGCTATGCAGATATCAGTGAGGATGCTAAAAATGCCAGGAGAAAAGCAAGATAAATGTCAATGTCATTAAAAATAGAAATGTCTACTTAATGCAACATTTACCTAAATATTTGCCAGGAAAACAGTAAATACAGAATTGAAATCCTTGTGTAGCACAACTACAGACAGAGGCTCTAAAGGTAAACTCCACCCCTGCACTGAAAGGCAGCCCGAGATGACAATCTCATTCCAAGCCTTGATATCATCTGTGCCAACTCTCCTCACAAAAGTGGATTTTATCCAGAGTACAGTGACTTTGTAAACAACCCGCTTCCTTTCACCAATACCCACTTTAGTTTCCTAACGTTTCCTTCCACGTCCACGGCCTTATCAAGCCCCACACCCTGGGGATGTACACTCCCTCCTCCACCCGTCGGGGCCCGTCAGCTGCTGCTCTGCAGGTGGAAGCCTCAGGTCCCCCCAGGACCTCAGCTCTAAGTAGAAACCCCTACACTGGGCAAGTAATAAATGAGTGTTTCTTACATCCTCCCAGTTTGTCAAATAATGCAGATGGCTCTTCCAGTGAGCTGACCTGTTCATCACCTCAGCAGTCACCAGGCTGCGTGCACATCTGCAAACATTATCAGGAATGATTTTATGTTTTCTAGCAAGCTACTGATACAAGGGTTAAATAGCAAAAGGCCAGCAAATGATCCCCAGGGAACCCTGCTGTACACACACTGGCTCACAGATGATTCCCTCCAACCATCTATCTCCATTTGGAGACCTGTCAGCGTCAGAAGCATTTTCTGCTGGACATTGTTCATTTTGTCTCTGGCTCAAGATGTGAAGGAGGCCCACTCAGAAGACTACTGCATCTTTCATCAGGCAGGCTTGTAATCTTGGTAAAGTAAAATCCATCAAGCCGATCTGACAGGATCCATGTTCCTTAGGCTCAGGTAGACAGATGCTAACAAAGTGGTCTTCCCTTAATTTGTTATTAAAGGAGTCCAGTTTTGGTTGTTCCATTATTTCGCTCTGGATCAATGTCAAGATGACAGACCTACACTTAACACCAGCACTCAATTTCACAACATGTTGACAACACACTTCTTCCCCACTCACTGACTAAAAAGCAACGTAAAGAATTCAACAGAGCACCTCTCTCTCCCTCTCTTCAAAATTTTCTTGTATTTAATGATTCAAAAATGCTCAGAGTCAGCAGATATCCTGTAGTTTTCTCGAGCTGCTGTCTCAATGGAAAATAGTTCAATTTCATCTTCTGTGATTGAGCTACATCATCTATTTGCTAGGCCATGCAAAAGATGCATTAGCGCTGGCTTGGGCACCAAACTCAAGAGAAAACCCTTAAAACGAGTCAGTCTCCAGGCTGAGCACTCAAAGCTTCCACCTGAGAGCATCCTGGAAGCCAGTTTCATCTCTGCACAAGCTGAAACTTCTCCCTGAGAATAACCCTCTGCTGGAACATCTTTAAGCACTTCTGGCTGAGTTATAACAATTTTTTTTGACACTTGTGTGATGGACTGGGAAGGAGTATAGAGGGCTTCATGCCAAAGACAGTTAAACCTCTTCTAAACTTGAATAAAACAAAAGCTTTGTTCTACTTTATTTGGCTTATGAGCAAGACCTTGGCTCGCTTCCTAATTTGACCAGACTGATTTATTCCGCCCCCAAGAGCCATGCTGGAAGCAATCCCCCTGACACCAGGGTAATGCTCAACTTCATACACATCTCAAGAATCGTGACACAAACCAGTAAATGTCCTCACATGCACCAGCAGCTCCTGAACCTGCAGGGGCTGGACTGCCTGGCAGGGAGAAAGCTGGGACCATGCTGCTGTCCACACCAATAAGCCCACGCTTGCCTGAGAGCTGAGCTGCAGCTGTAATTGCCATCTGCATCCTTTGCCTCTGCCGTACACAAACAGTGGCAGGTCCACACTTCTCGAATATTCAGGGATATTCTAGCTGCTAATATATGCATCCCCTCACAGGCTGGGGGTCAGGGTCCAACAACTCGAGTTACCCCTTCCCCCCACTGCCCGCTGCCCTCTCCCTCCCCCGTTGGCTCACTGACAACGTAACACCACAGCTTGATCTTCTGGCAGGTCTTGAGCAAACTGTAAAAAATTACCTTCCTCATGGAGGGGAGAAGAAAGTATTTGCAGAGCATAAAGACTGCATTTGCATAGCCTAGATATTATCAGCTAATATAGAAATATAATACCTCTTTTTACTATCCCAGTAATATCTAACCCATCCTAATTTCCTGGTGTTTCTTTGAGGAGAAGGCACATCCCAGCAGCTGTGGCAGCAAATAGACCCTTCGACCCACTGGAGATGCTGCACAGAGCTCTCCTGCACTGGCAGCACAGGGGGGTTTGTGGAGTGGCCCCCATCAGATGCCTGTTAAGAGCCCTTCCCTTTCCATTGCTGCAGTTTACTCCAGCTGCAAGATGCATGAGAACAGCGAGTGGCTATGGCCAGACAGGCTTCAAGTGCTGCTCAAGGAGAAGTTTACATGTCAGAGGCAGAGCTCTACAACCATCTCAGAGGAAAACCACACCCTCCCCCAGGAACATTTTAGAAATCCAAGGCAGAATTTATTGGGACCGCGTTGTCAGTGTGAAAAATGGAACTGCAACCAAACAAAGCCTGAATGGCCACTTCTGTGCAAAAACGCAATCCTAGAAAGCTATAAAACCACTTGGAAACAACAGCTCTTTTATTTGGCCATAATACTGCCCTCGTGCTCAGTCCAGCTCACCAAATAAGACAACCCTATATGATTAAAAGATGACCTCACTGCAAAGCAGCTCCGAGGAAGTTTTCTTGCACAGGCAGCTTTAACCACCAGCCCTGATGCAGCCTGAGTAAGAGCGGTGTTTGCTCAGCACATTCTGGCGGTTTCAGAGACAAAGCCAGAACTCCCAAGGCTCGAGATAATCAAGCAGATGAAGTCATGCACTCCAGATACTCCAGAAAGAGAAATAGTGGGGTTTTTTTCCTCTCTTCTCTATTTTTTTTTAGGTGGGGGGGGAGCAACACTGGGGTGGTCAGGGGACTACATTTAGCAGTACTACAAGTAAAAGGAGAGGGGAAAAAATGTTCCTTTTTTCACGATTCTCTACATGAATGACACATTGGCATTACTAATAAAACAATATTTGAAGGGCTGAACCATTTATCCCCAGAAGGCAGACTCACCGGCAGCTTGTTTAAACACAAGCCCTACAAGGGAGCATCTAGATCTACGTGCTTTCCCCAGGGAGAAAGATCTTTGGTGGCTACAGAGGGAGCCTAAAGCCAGTGGCTTTTTATTGTAAGGCATCTCAATTAAGCATCGCCCTGTTAGCAACCCCATCCCTTTCAAAGAAGCTGTTGCTAATGCCCGTCGACAATATGCAGAAGGAAAGGATGAATCAGATGCTTGCAGCAAACCCCTCCATTTTGGAGCCTGCTTCCAGAGCAGGAGTGGGTAGAGGAGGAGCAGAGAGTGCTCTCCGTAGCCATACTTCAAAGGCAGCCCAAGGTTGGGAAGCAGGCCAGGATTAGATACTGATAACCACAACCAATTTTGAAAGCAACTGAGGTTTTAACAGTCCTTGGGTTTCGGAGTTCAACTGCTTAAGGGATTTTCATCCCTTTCTAGAAAATCCTGTACTAGTTGCTTCAAACCCAGAATCACTGGATTGACCTACCCCTGAACTCCAGTGCCTTCTTTTTATATTCATCTCTGTCTGCAAGCCCTCCAGGCCTCACACTGCAGCACGCTTCTGGGGCTTTCATTGCAATTATTATAATGGACAGCTTTCTTTTCAGACTGGGGAGAGTCTGGTGAAAATCCTTTCCATTTGCATGTGCTTTCTATCATTTTTTCCCCTCTTACACACACATCTCTTTCCAGTTCAACAATACATCATCTCCCTGCAGAAGCACAGCTAGATGGGTACAGCTCATTACCTTCTTAGAAACTTCTTTTCTTCCAAATTCCTCATTTTTATTTTAACTCTTGCTTTAGGTTTTCTTCCACCTGGGTACAGATTTTGGGCATGGTGTCTGCTGCTGGATGGAAGTGCACTTTATTCCAGTTATCTGCTGCAAGATTAGATACAGCCACCTCTGGATAAACTGGAAAACTCCCTTTTGGAAGGAAACCCCATGCCAGGTGCCATGCCAGAATTTCTCTCCATATGTGACAGGAGCTGCAGTCAGGCTCAATTCACTCTGATTGCCACTGAAATGGCAGCACGGAACTTGTAACAGTGAAAATAGTTTACTCTGAGGCATTCCAGCCGAGAATAAAAACATAGCCAGCATCTCTGTTGTCAAACATCCCGCCGTCTCTCACCACATTGATTTCACTTCATGCTGAGTCTAGTGGCAAAATCCCAGTGCTAATGAAGTTAATGGGAGTTTCGTCATTGGATTCAGGAGGGTTGGGATTTCACACAGCCTCTTCAGTCGTAAAATTCCTTCCACTCACCTCTGAGCTTAAAGACTGTGCCCGTTACACCCAGCATGGAGGATCTGGGGATAATTCAATATCCTTTTAAGTTAATGGAAAGGTTCCCACTAACTTTAATGAGGACTGAGATAGATGGTTAGTGGATGAGAGCATTTTGAGAGGAAAATGTTGTTCTCTAGCCACTTACATTGTCTTTTTAACCCCTCATTCACCCTTTTTGTGCTACTCCCATCCCCCACTTGCTCTCCGTTGCCACCAATAACGACTTTGCAAGCCTGGGGGAAAGGAGCCTCCCCTCACAGTCATGTAGGTTTTTACTCTTCCCTCCTTCTACCATTTAATGTGAGCAGTAACTATTGAGGAAGTCTGAATATCAATAGAAGCATTCAGGAGAAAAAAAATAATTAAAGACATAAAAATACACGAGAAAAAACTTCTTTGTGTAACCATGGTTGAGAATATGGCACAAGCTGCAGCTTACAGCAGCCCCAACACATCAAGGTAATGCCATTTGTTGGGAAGAGACATTAGTAACCAAACTGCTGTGACAGCAGAGCTGGGCTTAAGGGAAAGGGGTTACTTCTGTATCCATCCCAATCAATGGATCTCAGTTAATGCTCTTCCCTTTCTGTGTAGCAGGGGAGACTCATTCCTCCTCCTGATCGTTCCTGTCACCCCCCACTCTACCTCCATCCTTCTTCCTGCAGCAAAACCTCACAGTTGAGTAGCCTGGCTTTCTCTTGTTCTACCTCATGCTCAGGTTTGCTTCAAATACCACTCTACAGGGCAACTTCCTTAAGAAGGACTGACTTACAGCTCTGGCTATTACCCATTTGGTTTAACTCCCCATCCCACAAATAGGAGGTTGTTTCTTTTATCCTGGATGAAGCAAGACACAAAACAAGAGGTGGTGCTGATAACCCAAGTGAGCTGGGTCTGATCCAGGTCTCTGAGCCTGTCAGAGGACTCTGAATGTCAGTGAGAGTTGGACAACACTGAAGCCCATGTGAACATCTTTGAAACCTTGACTGTGTTTCCTCTCAATGACTGGCATGGAATCCAGGTTTTTCCTACCATTTCACACCTTTATTTTCACTGCTGTCTTTAAGCCTTATCCTTGGTATTAATGCACACTTAAAAACTGAGCAGAAAGTTGCAGAGCCACGTGCAGAGCTGAAATGACAGTCATAGTCACCTGAAGCATCAGCCAAGGGGTTTTAATTCTGTGTGGCTGGAAGGGAACACATTTCACTCCTGGCCTTCCCACCCTCAAGCCCCCACATCTCCATTTTCTAATTTTTTTGGATCCCAAGTGCATTCTCAGAGCAATGTATTCTAATGGAAATGAATAATCATCAGCTTAACAGAAGTCATTAATCCCCTGTAAGCATGCTTCTGCATGAATCTATTAATTCTCATTTCCAAGTTTTCAGAATTAAAGTACGTGTTTGATAGAGTACGTGCTACCTATTCTCTTTAATTAAAAAACCTCCCACTGTTGAAGAGGCTGAAATATTTCATCAATCAACAGCACGCACAGCCCTCATGAAGAAAGTTTCCAGGCTTGCCTGACATACAATAAAACACTGAACATCAGCTGAAGTTTCTTGGCTTACATTAAATCCCAGTTGTGGCAAAGCAGCAAGGGAATTAATTCCCTGGCATCTTTATGACATGTACCTTAAGAGAGAATTGCACGGTTCAGATTTATAGTGAATATCTTCTGAACCCTTCTTCACAGACTAAAGTTTGGCTCAGATCAACAGCAAAAAGAAATGATTAATAACATTGCTAATCACCTGAAAAGCAGCAAATCCGTGGCCTCTGGGAAACAGTTTGCAGCACCAAATGCAGTTTCAAGTGAATGAACATCCGCTCACCGGTGCAATTCGCTGCTTGGCAACTCTGGCCAGGAACTGGAGGAGCAGAGGGTTGCACTGTCTAAGCAGTGCTGAGCAAGGAAGAGACGAGCTGGGTTTAAACTTAGAGCTGCAAAGCATGTGGAAGAAATGGGAGCTCTAAGGGGCCGACAGCAGAAAATCCTCTGGAGCCCCCGCCACAAGAAGGATGTGGACCTGTTGGAGCAGGTCCAGAGAAGGGTCACAAGGATGATCAGAGGGCTGGAGCCCCTCTCCTATGAGGCCAGGCTGAGAGTTGTTGCTGACCTCGTTGGAGATGTCCCTGCTTATTGCAGGGGGATTGGACTAGATGACCTTTGGAGGTCCCTTCCAACCCAATACATTCTATGATTCATTTTTCCAATTTTTTTTTTAATTCCCCCCCCCTTTTTTTTTTTGGGTGCTGTCTACAGAGAGTGTAAGCAGTGCAGAGAAGTAATCTTGTCACGTTTTCTGAGTTGTTATTTTTCTCAGAAAATGGAAACATATCACTCTGTGGACTTTCCCATGTCCAAGACAAGCAGAAGTCAGTGGTGTCTCATAAGCAGGCCCCATGGTTGTGCTGTCAGGCCTACGCCTGATGGAGAAATCTCACCTCCTAGGCATGGAGACACAAGAGAAGGGCACACCAGTGAAGGCATGGGGGCAGTACAGGCACTGGGGGTCGTTTGACAAGGGTGCCTCACATCCCCATGGGATCACGACCCTGCTTGCACTGAGGAGCTTGGGGCTAGAGGAGGGGCAAGCAGGAGAGCTGAGCACAGAACAAACAGAGCTCAGGCACTTCAGTAACTTGTGTTTTGGGGCCCACAGCTGAAAACTGGTGGTTGCTCTGAGACTTTTAAGCTTTTAGGTCACTCTGAACAAGCTGCTCTTAAGCGTGTGAGATGCAAGCCATTCCCAAAAGTCCCAGAGGCCTAATGCCATCCCCTTGATGGAATCAGATTACAAGGAAAACGTGGGTCATCCAAGAAACATCATCTAATAACAAAGCCATCTCTGGCAGTCCCAGCGGACTACAGTGTAGGAGGCTGTGAATCACTGAAGACGTGGGAAAATGGCAGCAAGAGGAAGACAACTAAAAAGAGACCAGCTTGCAGCAGATAAACAGGTGTAACCTTGTTAAATCCTTCTGCAAGCAGTTGTCAGAACCTGATCTCTGCCTGGAAACGCTCGCTGCTCTTCTCTTTAAGTAGGCAAACTCTGATCAAAAACATCTAATGAATTCCAGAGTAATTACTGCAATATTAAGTTTGTGAATCCAGCCAGCTCCAGCCAGTAGAGAAGAAAGGAACACCACTAAGCAGTCAGGACTTAGAAGCTGAAGAAGAACAAAGTGCCAAACTTCAGCTACGGTTTGTATTCTATCACTATACCATCACAGAGATAAACATCAAAGCCCATGAGATGAATGAATGAATTGAAAACAACCATTCATCATCTACCCTTTAAGCTCATTTATATATCAATAAAGTTTTCACTGCAATGATGCAACAAGGGACTATCTTGAAAATGAGCCCCAGAACTGGGCATGTGCCAGGGGACTGCCTGCTCTGTAACTCCAGAAGACAAAGGGAGAGTATGTTTCTACACCAGGGTTTATTTTTTAATGCTGGCTTGTTATAGATGAACAAATCATGCAAAATCCTTCTGGGATAGGAATGTAAGGTCCAAGAGGACGGGCACAGTCATACTGTAGTTTTCTTTGGAGAGCTGGAACATTACTCAAAAGGTGAAATAAACCAAGAAAGCAATAGCATCCTTTTCTTCTCCACCCTGAGGATTCTAAGCCCACAAGAAGTATAATATCCTTTAAATTCTTAACAGTAATAAGATTTTGTCCATTAGAAATGTATCTATCACTTAAACCACTTTCCTCCACCTAGGATAAAATAACATTAGGAAGGGGAGCTCTGGAATTGGAGAGATGAATTTTAATAACCAGAAAATAGCAATTCTATAGCAGAAAACCTAGGAAGTCAGGTTCAGTTAAAGAACAGTGCAATACTCAACACCAAAATGAGCATGAAATCCTCTTTCATGTGACATTTTCTTTGTAGATTTGGCACCATCTCCACTTTTTAGCCTTTTAGGAAAGTAAATATGCATCATCCATGGTAGTTTAGAAAATACAGATGTGTAATTCAGTCAGCTGCTCTGGAACTGAAGTTATCATTTCTGATCCCCCCCTGTCATCTAAAATTAAAATCATAAGGGTAAGTGCTTTAATATTTTCTGATATCAAACAAAAGTCAATAAGAAATGGATTGTATTAGAGTTTGGGCCAAAGCCAAGTCTAGTCACTTTGATCTTTCCATTAAATTTTAGCCTGCCTTGGTATAAGTCCTTAGAAAACATGCAAAGTAAATGTTGATGCTCTTCATGGTTGTTTCGAGGCTCTTTGCAAACCATCTTTTTCTTTCTGTGTCTCAGTCTATGGCCACTGCCCATCAAAAATAAAAGCATTATCAAAGTAGCAATAAGGGTGCCAGAGAAAGGATATGAATCTGCACGTAGTATCTAGTTATGGAAAGCAGCCATGTACACAAAGTACCCACTAGAAGGGTACAAAAAGATGTAAAAAAAAAATTGAGATTATATTCTAGCACCTAAAAGTGGTTTTTAAAAAGTATATATGATGTACATGTGTGCTTACCAGTACAGGCAATATCACTGAGGGTCAGCAATGTTGTGTCTGTGCTTGCAGAATTAGGCAGGAACCTTGCTGAAGCATGTTAACAAGTCTGTATAGTCAGCACACCAGGTTAGGGCAAATTCCAAGTATTTACCAGAACACAGTAACCAAGACTGCCCCGTTTCCTGCATTCGAGGGCAAGGAATTAGGAGGGGAGGAAGCACTGCCAAACTTTCCTATGGGTTGTCTAGAAGACAGTCCTTCAAAGCTTAATTTCAAAAGACTGATCTTCTTAATTTCTGCTGACACGGACTTTTGACACAGTGTTTGGGGAAACATCACTTCCTTTTTCAGGCCAGTAGAGGATGGATGTTTTTCATCACCGGGAAGCACAGCAGGCCAAAGCCCAGGGAAGGATTAGTTCAGACCACCATGATACAAGTTCCTACTCCTACCCCGCCTGGGAGGAGATGGGCCTCATCCAGAGGGCAGAAGGTCCCACAAGAGCTGATAGGGAACCAGCAAAGAGTACCACTGACAAGAAAGGTGGATTTTAGTCCAGAGTCACTGCTTTTGCAACATTTACGTTCTTCTGTTTTAGAAACAGAAGCACCACAGTGAATTTTGGTGTTTTTCAGGCCTTGCATCACCCTAACATACGTGTATTGGGAAGCCTCCTGTTGTAACTATGGTTGGTTACAGGAAGGTCAGCACACTAAGACCTCTGCGTTGAAAAGAGCCAGTTTGGAATGGATACACACCATATTTTACCTCTCCTTGCAAAGCTTTACCCAGCATCAGCTCCTGATCCCAATCATATCCATGTGGATGTGGAATGACATAAGCTCAACAGTCTCCTATTGCTCTTCCACTGGTGATGGAGCAATCCTTTATTTACAACTAACTACACAAGTGCAGCCTGTTTTTCATACTCACTGGGAAAGGCTGGTGTGAGAAGAAGCAGGCTCAAGGGTTTTTTCCCTAAGTATCAGACTCAAAGTTGATGAACTTAAACATGAACAAGCATCAGATCACAGAAGCCAAAGAGCTATGCATCCCTAGGCAATCAGCACAGTGGGAAAGGTAAAAGAGTAGAGGACTTGTGTGCATGGACACAACTAAAATCGTTCCAACATTGGCTCTCCCTGCAGAGAGCACTGAGCTCATCAAGGATTAGTCACCCATGCACAGTCTAGGGCAAGTCTGCACTCATGTGCAAATGGAATCAAACCTTTCCCCAGCAATCACCCTGCTGCGGAAAGGTGTGCACTGTTAAGGATAAGAGAGTTAGTTCTGTAATAAATCAAATTGGAAGAAATCTTTTAAATTTAGGGAAAGTAAAACCACGTTCCTGGGACAAAGGGGATTTCTAGGATGTCTTCATTTCCTTCCACAGAAGCAGAGGCTGACTGCTTAGTCAAGCTCACTGCTTAAGTTTGTATCCGGTCTCTGCATCCCGAGAGAAAAAGCAAGAACTGCCAGCACAACTCCACTGTGCCAGCCTAACTCAATCACTGCACTTCAGGCAAATCAGATCTTCCAAAACCTCCTACTGATGAATTGCAACTCTCTTGGAGTATTTTCCCTCTTTGGTACTGGAAAATGCCATCTAGTAGGTCAGGGAGAAGAAACTCCAGCAAACAGGAAAGAAGGGGTGGGCAATCATCCCCAAATACCAACATCAGAATTTCACTGCCCTGTTTTGCTGAGCATGCTGTGTGATGTTTGGGGTAAACATGCAGAAAAGAGTTTCCCTTCCTATTTCAGAGCTGCAGCTGCTCAGCCTGTTTGAGCATCAAGCCTTCAACAGTGAGAACACATGCACTGAAGCACTAAAGTCAAGCTGCTGACTTAGGCTGGGACCATATGGATTATTATACAAATGGCCAGGCCCAGAGTGGTGGGGAATGGAGTTAAATCCAGCTGGTGTCTGGTCACAAGTGGCATTCCTCAGGCCTCAGTACTGGGGTTTGTTTTATTGAGTATAAAGATACTGACCAATGATCTGGTTGAGGGCATCAAGGGCACCCTCAGCAGGTTTACAGATAACACCAAGTTGATCTTCTTGAAGGTAGGAAGCCTCTACAGAGGGATCTGGACAGGCTGGAGCGATGGGCCAAGGCCAAT
>VWZY01009846.1:359035-401777 GCA_013399075.1 Chloroceryle aenea | reverse complement strand
GACAAGAGGAAACGGCCTCGAGTTGTGGCAGGGGAAGTTTAGATTGGATACTAGAAAAAGATTATTCCCAGAAAGGGTTCCCAAGAACTGAAACAAGCTGTGGTGGAGTGCCCATTCCTGGAGGTATTTAAAAGACAGGCATACATGGTGCTTAGGCACATGGTGTAGTGGTGACCTGGCAGTGCTGGGTTGGACTTGATGAGCATGAAGGTCTCTTCCAACCAGAATAATTCTACGATTGTACACTGTCCAGTGAACCACCTCTGTGGATGATAAGAACAGGTTTGCTTCAGCAATAGTTGCCCGATGGCCTGTTCCTTGCTGTGCCCACAGCACTAACACAGCTCCACTCAGGGAAGTGGGCCTGCTTCTCTGCAACCTGGACGTGTAAGGCAGAAGTGTGGAGCACAGCAATTTTTCCTGTTCATTAGGTAGTCTCTGAATATTAAAGGTTGAAAATGGTGGCGGAGGCAATTAAAGAAAGGAAGAAGGAATTGAAAAACTTGAGAAGCTTAAGGGCACAAGAGGAAGCAGAGGAGAAAGAGTAGGAGGCCAGGTGCAAACAGGACAGGAAGGCACTGTAGAAGAACAAAGCACAGGACAAGCAGGAATCCTGCAAACACAACCAGCTCCAGGGGAAGTGACACCAGAACACATGCAACAGCACCAGAAAACACACGAGAAAAATTAATTCATCTGAGCCACCCATAAAAGTAGAATTGATTCAGTTAACAGCAAAATTACAAAAATTCAAGGTAGATGGCTACACGGTGCCCTAGCCTCATAGGCTCACAACTGTAGCATGCACAGCTTGGATTTGGATATGTTTCTGAAGGTGGTTAAGTTTGCTTTTGTACAATTCTGTGAGTATTGCAGGACTAACATTCTGCTTATGTTGAGGAAAGCAGGCTCCTCCTTCCATCTGGAAAGCAGCTCCTGACATTGCCCCTCCATGCCTGTAGTCTTAAAGTGATTCACAGGCATTTACACTGATTTCACCTAAGCCAGAACTGTAACCTGTTACCTCTTTTTTTAATTATTATTTCTTTTGTAAAGAGTGGCCAGAATTCATTTCATTAGCACAAAGTGTTTTCAAGAAATAGCACAAAGTAGAAAACCACCTTTGGTTCTTGTTTTCCCCATGCAATTCATCATGAAGGGTATTATTTCCCATTAAGCCAACACTGGCTGGAAACACTGCTGTTCCAAGTGGTCCACACAGTTTCAGAAAGGCAGATGACTTTCTGGGAAGTTAGAGGACTGCCAAAAATAGATGCATGTGCATTTTGGAGGAAAAGGTGAAGGAAGGAAAAGGAAGAGAGAGGGAGGAAGAGAGAGAGAAACAAACTGATGTTAATTTAGGGAAACAAGTCTCCAAGACCACCATTAAAATCCAGCAATGTAATGCTCACCACATGGCAAAGGACTGAGCTGAGCTCGCTAACTTTTGCAACATGGTCAAACTTCTGTTTTGCAGGAGAGCTTACACCAAAAAGCATAAGAAGGCTGACAGCATCAGTGTGCTACATACTGCATCAGAAACGCCAGCTAAAAAGAAATGACAATTTCTTTTAAGCCATCCCAGAATGTAACAACAGGACGATTTCACAGAGACAAGCCAGAGAAGTGGCACCTCTGATCAAAGTCCCCTGTTAGCACAAGAAACAACTCTGTGCCTTATTAACAACACAAAACTTCAAACGCTGATAATATCAGCACCCACTGCTGAATTAAATCAGGGCAAGGACAAAAATAACTGGATTGAAAGAGTCCTCCTATGACATCCACTACTGGTGCACACTCGGTCAACACCTTGCTCTTCTCCTTACCATGAAATCTGTGCTTAGCCCAAATCAGTTGCACAAGAGCCTTGGCTACACTATGAAAACCTTCTTCAGTGAAGGCAGGTTATGCCAGCACAAAGTTGGGCTGACGCCAGTGCAGAACCAGGCAACACAGTGGAGTATCCCAGTTTTCACTGGGATACAAACCTGGAAAGATTTTCTGTAGAAAAGCTGCCACAAACACCAGTACTCTTCACTTGTCTTAGGGTCTCCAGATCCACTTCCCCTTCTACAGTGCCAATTCCTGGAATTTACTTCTGAATAAATAGACTGTACCCCAAAAAAGGGAGAAGTTTCACTTCTACTGATTAGCTGCATCTATTCAAATGAAAATAAACATCCTAATTCTCCCAAGAGAAACCATCATGATGCTTCATGATCCCAGGAGTCTGTTTTCTCTGCCTGTCTGCTGGTGCCATTACCTGCGATTCTTTATGGCTTGATTATCATCATCATCTATGGACTTAGTATTCCAAACATACCAGCTGCCCACAACTGAAGGGCTGCTTTGCATTACAAATTATAATTGCTCTGAATGCACTACTGGTTCTGCAACATAAAAAGGAACAACAACAACAAAAAATCGTTGAGCTTATTTTAACTTGATAGAGTTGAGCCCAGGTGAAAAAGCTAAGTCAGTAAGCCACAGAACCCACTAATTAATTACCATATAGATGTATGTATCCAATCTCATGCAGATCAACAGGTTTTTAAAAAATAATTATAAAAAAAAGTAACTCCTTGTTCACCACCAGTTTCAATTAGAGCTGGGAGAATAATTCCAGTTAATACATTCTCTGTGGCCTGGCTCACACCCAAATAGATGCTTCTTGGGCAGAAGCTCAGAAACAAAATTTAGCTTGAAAACTGGAGCAAGACAACTCTTTTGATGTCTTCCCTCAAAAATGAAAATGAAAATAAAAACCAACCACCAAATAAGGCCCCAAAATCACAGTTCTCCCCTTTTGAAGGCTACTAATATTTTCTAGGGTAGGACTCTGAGAGTAAGAAATTTTATCCATCCATTCCTTCATTAAGCTGGACGAGTCAGCATTACTTTGTTACCTTTTGTAATACTTCATGTGCCAGTGCTGTTTGGTGTCAAGCTCAATTCCAACTAAATTCACTTCAGAAAATAGAAAAGAACATTTCTTACCTGTTATTTTTTTCATCATAACGGTGGACTCACAATGCTGTCAGTCTGTCAAGTTAAATGGGCTTCTTTTTTCTTGCTTTTTTTTTCACTCCCACTCATAAAACATTTAATATTACCACATGCAAAAGAAAATGCAAAGAAAAAACTTGTCTAATTTGTCAATGGCTACATCCCACTTCTATTAGTCAGCTTCTGTATGAAGCTAGGTAGATATTTCAAATAACACCAGGGGAGACAATCTGTTTTATAACAAGAAAAGAAACACCAACAGTATGCCACAAAAAGTTGCATTTTAAAATACAAAAGTAGCACGGGGTTCCAGTTGCGTGCAAGGGACCAGAAAATATTACAGTTTTAAGTGTATTATATGTAGGTTACATTTCACATTAAGTCAACTGAGGTCAAAATCCAGTCTGTGTGTTGGATTTTCCAACAAACTGTTATAAGCAACAGCTATAGAAAGGAATACCCCCTAAAGTAGAGAAAAAGGCAATAAACTGCTGCTTTTGCACAACACCAGCACAAGAACACACACGTATTAGGCACTGTTATCATGTATTACAGTTGGTGCACATTTGGGTTGCAGTTGCAGGACTTTCTAGGTCAATACAGCACAACTGATTTACTTGTTACTTAAAAGCCTGCTCCACCAAGGAGCAACTGGTGAACAAAGCAACATTTACCCTCTTTTTACCATGAAACCTTTCATTCACACGGTCCAGCTCATCCATAATGCTGTCCAGGCCTGTGCACCCTGCACTTTGCTGGTTTACACTTTTCTACTTCTTCAAAAAGGCACTGAATTTTGGAGCTACTGAAGAAAAAGATTCCCAGTTGCCAGTTAATTTTAACAGCTACGAGTTACTTCAGCAATACACCTTTCACAGCTTAACAGTATCAATATGTTAACAAGTTTCCATTTCAAAATGAGTCACTCCATCCCACTGGAGCAAGAAAACAGAACTCAATCAGGTTCAGATTCTAGAGATTACACAGGTTTCATTTTCATCTAAAGCTCTGAATTAAACTCGTTCAGGACCAAGAAAGAGTGAAAGCCCTTGCAGTTATTTTACCAAGTAAATTGCCAGATCTAAGCCAAAACACGTGCAATCACTTTCATAGTTTATGATTTTTAATTTAGGCAAAATCTGACCCATTTACAGAATTAAAATCATACAGTGGCATTTTAAAAGTACTTCAACTTGTTGAAGTTGTAACAAAAGTTATCCTTCCGAGCGTGGGATTTCCCCTTCATGAATCCACTAAACCAGGCAGCAAATCTTACACTATAGAACGATAAACTTCAGTAAAGGTCTGGAATAACAGCTGTAAAACTTGAAGGATTTGATATAAATTATGAGCAAGAAAATAGCTGAATAGAGAACACTAACCAGAAGCATTCCAGAGTGGGACTTTACAGTCCGTTCATACAGTCCAGATTAATTACCCCACTGCACATCTTTATTGCCTCTTCTCTCCCCAAAAGCAAAGAGTAAGCAAACCCTTTGCTTTGATAATACAGTAGATCCACGTGACTCTATCTGGCATGCTCACAGTTCACTCTGAGGTGAATCCTTTAATATTTTGTCCCCACCTGACCCATGCCTACCCTCGGTACTAGCCCAGGTCAGCCATGGCTAACCTGGCACCCAGCTGGGCAGTAGTTTGCTGACAGATGCTCCAAGCCAGTTGAACACTGTGCACTCATCTCAGGTGCTCCTGCTGTTTTCTCTGCACGACTCTCAGGCTGAGGCTCAGCACCATGCCAGGGGTTCATGCTTCTTCCAGTTTGGATGTGGCCAGAAGCTGCCTGGCTTGGCACCTGCGTGGAAGCCTGCATGCGTCTACCTTCAAAGCAGGTATGATACAAACCAGTCAGACTGAATGCCTTCAAGAAAAATCACCACTTCTACTCCATCAGAACTTGAGTCTTTAATGAAAACTGCAGGTGAAGAAACTCAGATCATCACAATTCCTCTCATCTCAAAAAACCCCCATGCCCCCAGATCTGAGCTTTGACAAAGAGGCTTAAAGTAGTCAAAAAATAAGGGTGGGGTTTTGTCAAATGATAGAAAATTACGTATAAAATAGGAACATAAAAATAAAATCTGTGTCTACTGCCCTTTTATTAAGCAGTTGGCTCTGAAGATTGTTAATACTCAGGCCCAATTCAGCAAATGAGGTCAAATGGTAGCAAAACTCACAGAAACTGATCCCAGTAAAGATAGGAACAAATGAAAAACTGTTAATGACTCTGTTGAATGGAGAGCACATTGATTAAATACAGTGTAGGCAAAACCAGGATGAGACTTGTTTAAAAAAAAACAAACAAAAAACCAGGTGACCTGAGCTAGTCATTCACACTGCTGGGTCATAAATTAACTGCTTCCAAAACAAATACTTTAACAATTCACACCTCAACACACAGAAGCTGTTTACAGAGGATGAGGCTACATGTTGCCCCCCCCAAGTAATGTGATAAATCCATTAAAATATAAAGCATATGGGAAAAACTTCACTTATACACCTATTTGATTTAGTTCTAAGCTACTAAAGACTAGAAAGGGGATAGGAAATAACAGAGTTGGTAAAAAGGGGCTATTAAAAAAAAGAAACCTATGGAAAAAAGGATTCCAAAAGGCATAAAAAGGCTCCTGGAGCAGGAAACATGGGGAAGAGTTGAGCAAAATGAACAAGGGGCATGAAAGAGTAATTGCAGTAATCAGTTTACTGAAAAGGAAAACCATTCCCACACACCATTTTTTCCACATACTACAAAGAGTCAATGAGACTGAAAAGCAATTCACTCAAGCCTGAAAAAGCTCATACAACATACAGTCGACTTTTGTAACGTCATTGCCATACTCAGTGCATGCTTAGATCCACCTAAAGACAGAGCTGGGTATTAGAAGGCAAAAACCCTACATTCTCTGCAGAATTCACTTCTGGAATGTAAGAAGCAGCCCACTGTGGAGTCCTCCTGTAGGTAGACTGTAAACAGCTGGCACTTCAACCAACCTCCTAAGGAAAGCTTCTATATTCTTAGAAGACAGTCGTGGGTAGGTGCTTCTCAGGCCAATGCATGACCCTTCTGGATTGCTCTGAACCACTGCTTTCCTTCAGCAAGCTGGACCGAGCAGCCACTGCCACTGCCCAGTTTTGGTTAATGCACGTAGAGACCAATACAGTTGTTAATTAAAACACAATTATCAATTCAGATCACCTTACAGAAACAAGATTTCAGAGTGGTGGAAAACAGCACGCCTGTAGAACTTCAAAAGGTGTTCTTGGGTCTGAGCAGGTCTGCAATTCATTGGCAGGTGTCCCAGTGCAGCCTCCTGACCTGACAGCAGAGCGAGGCAGACAGCACTGGTGCCTGGCCCTCCCTGGAGTGACGCACAGAGGAGGTTGTGCTTCCACTGCCTCAGATACACAATAGGTAAGGTAGATGTTGTAATAGCAAAAAGGAACCAGGGAACGGCTCCTTCTTGCAGTTTTCATTAAAGCTATGAATGGATTTATCACAGAAACAAGTAACACAGCTTATTAGACACTGCCTGACATCAAACTGTCCTCTGCGGCGGCAGAAGTTTTCTGTTTAGGCCATACAAATTCCAAGACAAACAAATTCATTATTCACTCTATTTCACCGTGCTAAAGCAAGACCAGGACTACCACCCAAGGATAAATCCAGTACTCCATCATGACATAATACCTTTTTTATTACAATATCCAAAAAAAAAAAAAAAACAAAACCAAAAACAAAAAACCAAAAACAAAAAAACTGAGTATGCAAGATTTTGAGATCTCACGATCTCTTCTTCAATCTCAGGAATGTGCCATCTAAAGACTGTATATTTAAACCATAAAGGAGTTTAAATGTAAAGAAAAGAGAAAAATGCATTTTCTTCATAAACATTCTGTGTGTCTCTTCCTACCAACCACGCCATCCTCTGTAAAACCCGAAGATTTCTTTCCATAAAGCAAATATATATATAGTGTTGGTAGCCCCACCCCACCCTGCCCCAAGATCAGTTTTTATTAATCTTCTGTATTAGTGTCAACAATCAGCTACAGATACATATTACTTCGAGAATTAAATACATAATCGTTTAATTCAAACAAGCAGAAGGGCAAGAGGAAAAAGCATTATGTGGATGGCACATTTGGTTGTAGATTACCAAAACATTCAGCCTTTACAATTCAATGATTCTTTCTCTAGTAATCGACTTTCAAATAAAATTTCTCTTTGTTGCAATTACAGACCAAAATACACTAGATAGATTTTTCTTTTACTACAATCTTACCATAGTAGTTGAAGAAGTACTATTACAAAATGCTTTTAATTAGTGTACTCCTTACAAAGAGTCGGAGAGGCAATGTAAGAGCAGAGTACAGTGTAAAGAGTGCTTCTAGGAACTAGGAGGGTTTGTAATATACTACTCGGTAAGCGATATAGCTACAGAACTCACAGCCACAACTGTTAGGCCTACTCTCCCTCACTTCAGCAGCTGCAGCTCCAGTGCCTTCAAACTGTGCCCGACGTCTCTGAGCGGAGAGTTCTGCCTGCGTGAGCGATCTGAACAGATTAACACTGGTTGGAATTGAAAACACCCCTCCTTGAGCTGGGCTAACTCTGTAAACGCACACAGGAGAGGGGAGTTTGGAACTCAGCCGGGAAGGTGAGTGCTCGCCACGGCCACCCAAGGGAAACTTTCAACCTGAAGAGAGGTGGTCGGAGATAAACAGAACTGGAACACAAAGAGAGGCAAACAAAGGAAAAAAAAAACCCGAAAAGGACAAACAGCAACCAACAGAGCAAACACTTTAGAAAGAGCCTATTCCTTAAGCCTGCTTCAGATATTGCTCTGCTCTAGAAAAGTGAATTTAGGACCTAAGGCTTGTAAGTTATAAGAGGCCCACGTGGCCAAGTCCACCTTCAACGTCACTGAAGTGCTTTCACAAGATATAGCTTTTCCCCGTGTTCACTGGTGAAGATGGGAGCCTTTTTGTAGTGTTCCACCAACTCATCCATAGTATTAAAGCGACGCTGCCCAATACAATAGACATTGTCCACGAGCTGCACCTTGAAATGTTTGTTCTTCCCCGATGCCTTTAGAGATACCGAGAAGTCACTGGGCTGTTGAGAAGAATTCAAAAAGAAAAAGAAGAAGAAGAAAAAAAAAAGAATTACATAAAAGTGAACAAAACGAAGGCGTAGTTTTGTGGTTTCAGGAACAAACTGTGTCATATAGTTGATGGTAATTTATGCTAGTCTTTGTTCCACAGCTCAGTGCTTTAGCTGCTTAAGAAACCCAATAGTCTATTATTCAATAAATAATTGGCATCATTATTAACATGCACAGTTAAGTCCGTTAAGTGAAAGCTCCCCAGATGCACACTCTTTGTTGCCAATTACATGACTAAATTGCAAATATTATCTTAGTTACTCCATCTAGAAGCACGAGGATGTCAAGGAGAAGGGGAAAAAACTTTCATCGTGTATTGCTGCCTTGCTGGAGAGTCCTGGAGAAAGCAATTATTGCAATGTGGGTTGGGTGAGAGGAAGAAAATTCCCCATTTGGCTTTCTTAGGGGCCGTGACCACTAGAGGGCTGTTCTCCCTTTGCATTCCGAAACACAAAACCAGATTCACCTTTTATCTTTGTTACCACTCCTATGGGGAATAACTTCTCCTATCGAGCACATCTTTTTTGTAGAAAAAGATGAAAGCTATAGAATGAAAACACAGCACAAATCTCACTTTCACAGCGCTGCCCTCAAAAGACAAAACTTAAGGGCTAATTTAGTTACTCAGGCTAGAACAATTTCTGGTGATAAATCCTCAATTCCACCTTCTGCACCCCACGCAGACAGAAAAGGATGTGCTGTCCCACCTGCCCAGCCAAACTCCACCTGGCTGGCTGTAGAGACGGGACATGGGCTTTGCCCCAGGAGAGGTGGCTGGAGGTGGGTGTTGCCAGCCAGCAGGAAAATGGAATAATAAAAACCATACACCAGAGTCTGTTGCAAGCACTTAACGGAGACGAAAACCTGAAGTAACCCCTGAAGTGACTCTGGAGGTCTGGCTGCAGGGTCTCTGCCCACTGAAGGCACGCGCCCGGGTTCACACGCCCGCAGCCCCTTGGTTCTCACCCCAACACTCCGATGCTTCAGTCGGGCCAGCGCTGTGAACCTGAACTCACCCGGGCTAGACAAAACCCCCAGGGGACTATCTGGTTCACAGCATCGCCTTGCAAACAACCCCGAGCACAGCTGCAGCACCACGGCAGCTGGGGACCCAACTGGGGAGCCCTTGGAGGTTACTGCTGTCACCACGCAGCCTCCAGAGTCCTTCACACTGCGAGGGGAGGATCAGATACACACTGAGCAGGCTCCGAGGTGAGCCAGAGGACAGCATTTTCCCAGGCACGCTGTCTTTTTTCCCGCAATAATGTGGGTCTCTGCCCCACACATCCCCCAGACTCTGCCTATTCCCAAATCTCATCCCTTGCATCTCCCGTCTCCTGTTTTAGTACCAATGCCTCCTCTGCCTTCCCTTTCTGACTCCATCTGCCCTGCCCAGAGCAAACAAAGCTCCTGCTGTGCCTGTTGATCTGGCTCTGGCCCAACTTCCCAGCTCGCACCTCGGCGCTGGGCAGCAGCTTTTCCCCTCTTGCACTGCTCAAGCCAACATCTAGATTCCCACACCTCTGGATTAACCCTCTTCTACCTCCAGCCACGAAATTCCATATCCACAAGCATCGCTTCTTTGAAAATTATTTTATGTAACACCCATAGGAGAATTAATTCTTCCATCTTCTTCTGTAATCCAGCATCACCAGCCCATGGCCACGTCAGTGCAGGCTCCGCCAGGAAGGCTGCCTCGGTCATCGAGCAGCTCCAAAGGTGACAAAAGCACAGGCCTGCAGAAGCTCTGGATGACTCTGGGCTCATGGAGGAGACATTCAGGGCATAGGCTCTGGGCAGCATGCTGATCACTGTGCTCTAAACACAGGACACAGGGCAGGTCATAGAATACCAGGTTGGAAGGGACCTCAAGGATCATCTAGTCCAACCTTTTAAGGTTTTAAATATAAATATATACAGTTCAAATTAGATGGCCCAGCACCCTGTCAAGTTGGGTCTTAAAACTGTCCAGTGTAAGGGAATCCACCATGTCCCCCGGGGGATTATTCCAGTCTCTAACTGTTCTCATGATTTTCTTCTGGAGCCCAGGAGTAACTTGCACCCACAGGGTCTCTCCAAGGACAGCACTGAGGGGAGCACTTATGGGCTAGCTGCTCAGGATTCATTAAACCCCAGATCAAGTCTTGTTGAATAAACTCCGTTGCTACTGCTGCTTCCCTGGGCGATGCCAGCGCCAAACAAATCCAGTAACCAAAAGGCAGTAGGAGTTTACGAGAGGGATGGTCGTAATCTAAACCAAACACGTTTGGTTGGATTTTTTTTTGTATTAAGAACAGGAAAAGATGTTAAGACAAAGGTTTAAAAATACATTAAATAATCACTTGGCGCTCAACAAAGTTTTAATGTTTTCTGACAAAGCAGAGTTGTTTTCAGCATGGCAAAATTATAGTTTTTCAAAGCTTCTTGTAGATGCTAAGAATCATTATCTGTAGACCAAAAATAACACACAGATTGGTGCTGGAATAGGTCTTAGACCTTTGATCTACTGTCCTATGTCCCAGGCACTGGCCATACTTAGGTCTTTGTGAGGTGACCTACACAACACATTAAATACTTTTCCTGACATTTTAATTATGACTTTAATGAATGAACATTCTCCTGATCTATTGTCCATTCCTCCCAGCTGCTAATTAGACCAGATGCATAAATAGAAGACATTAGCAGAGCTTATTTTCTCCAGAATATGTTACAAAGTTTATCCTTTTCATGATCTGATTTGACTAAAATAAATAAATAACTAGAAAGAAACAGCGGAAAGGCTGATGATCTAACTCTTCTGAGAGCCATCATCCGGAGCAAAGAGATGGAAGAGCTTGAACAGCTGTTGCAAAAATCCTGAAACCCTTTGTTGGCCTCAGCGTAGTAAGTTCCATGGGGTTCAAGAACAAACAGCAAAAGCAAATGGACGGGAATTGTTTTTATTTTGTCTCCTTTCCACTCTAACGACTGTGCAAAAAATGGTTAAAAAGACTTAATGTATATCTCTCTCTCTCTCTAGATAAAGTACTGTTCTTAACATTACCATTTCAAAGTATGCTGGTTCGATACAGCTTGAATTGGTTCCCTGCTGTCCTCCTTGGATTTGCTCCAAGTCTGTTTATTTTATTTACTGTTTAAGCTATCTCGGTTCAACTTCTGGCCAATTTCTCTCCCTTCTCCCTCTTAAATTAATTGCTACATTTGGATGTTTGCATATGAACTTTTGCAGGAATAAAAACCTCACATACACCAAATAAAGGCACATCAGAAATAAGCTTTCAACCCTGAAATCTATTGAGGAGTTGATAATTCTGCAATAGAATTACAAAGCACGGCTTCATGGCAGGGAACCTGTGAATATTTTTGTAGTGGCATAATTAGGAAGACCTAAACCTGAAGTTAAATCAATTCCTAAGCCAGAAAATTGAAGATCAGCTGTTATGCAACAGCAGCTCTCCATTCCAGGTGTACTACTACTGGGTGAATTGCTTCAGATTCCTTTACTTTAACTCCTGCTTGTGACTAAAATGACCATAGCCATGCTGATGCCTACAGCGTGTGGAAGACAGCAGGTAGGAAGATGCTCCTTTAAGTTTACTTCTTTGGACAGGAGCTTCACCATCTTTCCAAAACAGATGGAAAACTTCACTATGAAGACAAGTTCTAAAGTGATCTAAGGGAAAACAAGTGAAAGAAGGTTTCCTCTTTATAATCTCCATTGGAGATCAAAACAAGACAATTTTATCATAAATGGCAACGTTGGGAAAAATAACTCCCCCAGAAAGCCTTTTAGTAATCCAGTAACTTTTTTTTTTCCCTTTCAACCCAGTTCAGCTTGGCAATGCTCCTCCTCCATGGAAAATATTCTCATGCACTCATTCTTCAGACTATTCTAGACTCTTTGAGCTCCATTCTGTGAGCCTGCCCTGAAGCTCTCCAACTCCTTCCACTTCCAGACCCAGGTCTTCTATCCCTTCTCCTACTCAGTCACTCGGCTGAAAAAACAAGTCAGAGCTGAAAGCTCTAAGGTCAGACTGGACAAAACCATCTGGGAGAGTTAAAAACTCCTTTTTTCTACCTCTTCCACTTCATTTAAACAAATACCCTTCCTCTAGGTCATGTTCACCACGTGCATTACACAGGTCAGAAAGGAACTGGCTCCACTGATCTTCAAATACAGATCTAATAAGATTTCTATTCTTCCATTTAAAATAAACCACTAGGATAGTTCCTTAAGCCTGTTTTTAAAGATAAACTTTCTCCTCCTCTCCACTGTACTCATCAATCACAGCATGTCACAGAACGTGACAAAATGCTTCAGTTTTTGAGCAGTTGCCACATTTCATTGCTTCTATTCACCAGCTGCTAGATTAAAACCCCAGGAAAATATGGGACACCCTGAATGCTACAGAATTAGCACCTCAAAAAGCACACAAACTGTCAATCTGTGCCCCCTGCCTCTGCTGTCACTGTCCCTGGACAAACAGCACAGAAGCTCAACTCGATTCCAGAGGACTGACACAATCCAGCTGCACCTACAATCCTCTCTGTCATCTTAATGCACCTAAAATCAGCAGCCAGTATAATCTTATACTATATCCTGCTACCTCCTTTAGGATGAGTTACTCTGACTCGATAGCTGTGACTCTATGGGCAGAAGGTAGCTGTTTGCTTCCTAATAACTGCTCTTGAAATCATCTGAAAAATTCCACAGGTTTACACATGCTAATGAACAGACCTGACCTGAGAAAATTAGCATCTCCTCTGCTTCACAGGAAGACACTGCAGGGCTATGGAGCAGTGCTGTTTGCCCGATACCAGCTTCACACCCACTCGCAGCAGAGTGGCAAGGGGACTGCAAGTCCTGACAGAAGCTCCCTTTGAAGTCTGCGGGTGTCTGCAGCAGAGGATCTGTTCAGAGGTTAGAGGTGTCTGGTATGGTTGCCCTCCCTCATTGCTGATCCCTGTTAGCTACAGCTCTAGCAAGAACACTTGTTTCTGGGGGGGTCAATCTGGACAAAAAACACCATTCCTTCCAGATTTGCTTCTCTCCCCAGTGGAATCTTAGATCTTCAAAGCATGGTGATCACCTACCCAACCCAGTCCAACGGTGTCAGCCAAGACTCGTTTGTCTTATGTTAGGTACTACAAAGAGAGGACAAAAATCTAGCTGCTGAAGAGCCTGCTGTTTAAGAAGGGTAAATAGTGGCTAAACAGACTGCATAGATTAAATCTGCACTGCTTGTTCAAGAGTGCTACTTAAAGGAGACAATAAACTTTAGTTTTTATCAACTGAGCAGCCTGCAACGGAAAGAACAAATCAAGCAGGACTTCTAATTAGGTGTGTTCCACTTCAGTCTCCTCCTTTACAGCTCCAAAACTAAGGTGACATTCCCTGGGTATAACAGGGTTGGCAAAAATGTTACCAGCAGGTAACTGTGCCTGTTACATAAACTATGGCTTAAATGGTTCAAATAAGTTTATGGTTCTAAAAATAGTATTTCATAATTAAGGAAGATAATCGGGCTTCTAGCTACCTCACAGAGTTCATCTCAGTTTATTCTCCACTATGGCAGAATTCCTTACATCAAGTGTAACAGAGGAGAGTATTTTTGGCTAAAGGAACCTAGCTGTGAGACAAACATCTGGTTAAGTTAAATCTAGAGAAACATTGTAAAATTCTTGCGACAACTACCATCTGAAATGGAAAAACTTGACAGTCTCTTCAAGTGAATACAGAATAATATAAACCATCTATCCAAGGAGAGCTCTTCATAGCTCAATAACAAGAGCAAAACTCAAAAAGAAACCAAGGGAAAACTTTAATACAGATGACTTCTTGAAACTATGGTGATGGAAGTCTACAGAAAACCCTACAACAGGTCAAAAATCAGGCACAGGATTAGCAGGATGGTTTACAGCTTTACCTCCGTGCCCTTTGAAATAGGATCCACCCCTGGATCCACAGCTGTAACAGGCAGATCCAGAACACAATGCGATGGGAAGTGCTGGTCTGGTGGAAAGATGAACCAACTGGAGACCTGACAGCTCTGCTCTCTTCGGTCTGGTCTCTCTAATCACAATTTTTTTCTCTGATCATGCAAATATTCCTGGTGATTTTTGACCACAGCATCAACAGCCTCTGCACATGAAAGATGGCAACTTTGAGGAATTTAAGAGTTATTTCTAAAAATCTTTCTTAGTTCCATCCATACAGAAGAAGCTTGAAGTATATCTTTTACAGTCTTTTCTCTGGTGCTACCAAGTTTGCCATTTGCTTTTTATATCACTCCTGGCACTTCAGAAAAAATAGAGAACCAACAAAAAATCCAAACTCGAAATCCCTGATGCTTTTATGATTCACATACAGAAACAAATTATATGATGGTATGATATATAAAGATTAGGGCAGAGAAAAGCTTGAGATGTGTAAAATATTTCTTTAAACCTAAAAAAACCCTAAAACCTTCTAGTAGTACTAAGGCAAGGGAGGCATTTAGATGCACAAATACTTTTTACTCATAGCTCAAAAAACTCCAAATACAGGATTTGCAAAACGAGATCAAGAGTAGGAAAAAAAAGATAAATTCCTCAATTCAGCACATTTTTTTTTTGGCATGTATGCCAAAAAAAGCTTGCTGTAATATGAATTGAGTAAACTTTCTGGGATTCCAGGAAGTGTTAGGTGCTGGAATCAACCTGCGGACAATATTCTGAATGAATCTTTTTGTGTTCCACCATTTCCCCAGCAACAATGCAGGCAGCAAATTTGAAGCTGCTTTGAAAACAAGTGGGTTTTGTGTTTTGATGTTATACTAAATTAAAAGGTTACCGTGTCCTTTACAGGAAATTTGTTTACTTCAGAGGTAGACTCTGGAGAGCAGAGAAATGAGCCGTAGGGTGGTGGTCACTGCGACACGGTGTGCACTGCGACACAGCCCCACATCTTTGGATTTTAACTAATGCATTCATTCTGGTAGCTGCTGCCAAACCCAAAACACAGCGTTCGGATCTGAAGGTGAACTTCTACCTGCTGGATGGACACACCAAAGGTAGTCTGCATCCAGCATGCCTGCTCTCAGACAGGACATTTTACAAGGCTCTGTGTCCCACCTCACTCTTTTCTCCTGTTGACTAAACCAGCTCGATTCCTCTCAGCCTCTGTAAGTCAGCAATGTTTTCTAAATTTCTATTTGTTTGTCCTCTTCTCTGGTTTATTGGCATTTGCCCTCCTTTAGTGATTACAGTTAGCTAACAGCAGAAATGAGCACTCAGTGACACAGAGCTTCAGAGAAAGGGTAGTTTGACAGCTATCATGTCTTTCAAAGAGCAAATCCATCAAGGAAAGATGCCTGAAATTTAATCAGGCACTGCTGTATCCACAAAAATCCAAACCAATATTTGGGACTATTACAGAATTGTATTTTGTCAATAATGTTCCATAGGAATTAAAAAATTTCAGGGAATAGTGAACGCCCTATCTTCACTAATAGTAAGAATAATTAAATTACAAAAAAGTTTTTCAAAAAATAAAATGCAAACTTTTATTTGGGTTTAGAAAACCTACAGAATGAACAATTTCCCTGTCTTCCAGCTGTTGTTCTACCCTCACCACTATCCCAATTTCAGTACTGCCTACGGGAAGCACATGAAGAGTCAGCCTGATGCCCAAATTACTTAGCTGCTTGTCGACTGAAGAGCAGCCTTTAGTACACACTACCTAACAAATCTGCTTCAATACCATCTCAGATTTTTACTTCATTCTAGGACCTCTTCTGAGTAGCTGGAATTCTGACTCAGGAAGAACAGAATCAGCCAGTGCAATGGGAAACATACTTCCAAGAAAGTATGGGGAGCTACAAGGATCTCTGCCTCCAGATTTGAACTCGAGTTTAACTCTCCCCTTTTCTTAAAGCAAATTCTTTGCTTTCCAGCATGCTGTCGTGCCAGCACCTCTTGCTGACCCATTACTGAACTAATCCCACTGAATGTGAGCAGTTTCCCCCCATTTCATAGACAATTATGCTCAAGCACATCACAAGCTCTAACCAGAAGTGATATAAACAATCAGCAGGGCCTTCTTGAAGGCCTTAGGAGTCAACAACTGAAGGCCTTAAAAGTCAAGAAATCTTTTAAAAACCATATTATGGCTCCAACTATATACAGCTGACACTGCTTTAGCTTTTATTCACCATCTTTGTGGCAAAACAGTATGGCCCACACCACGGGCAGGGTGGACCCTGACCCAGATATGGTAGAGAGACAGATGTCCATAGCTATATGCAGTATATCTCTTTTAGCAGCATTGTATGCTCAAATTAAAAGATTGAGCTAAGATATCTATATTAGTTTTACATTTTTAGGCACGGACAAACAAGATATGTAGATGGAGACATCTCAACAACAATTTGTCTCCACAGAGCAGTCCCAACAACAATTTGTCTCCATGGAGCAGCCCTCCAATTGAAACCGTAAATGCAGAGAAGCCCAAATCCCAAATTCAGACTTGATTTTTGTTGTTGTTGTTGTTAGCTTTTGAAAGATGCCTCAGGGAGTTATTAAAATCTTTTACAATCAGAAAATCACAGTCAAAGGATAATTAAAATTTGGAGTGCTTTAACTATGAATTCTCTGGCCTCCTCATACCTGAAAGGCCTCGCAGTGTCATTTTCTTAGCACTGTAAATCTGAGTATTGCAGGTGGGGAACAGGTGAAAAGTCAAACTGAAGCCTGAAATATTTACTCGCTTGTGCATTAACTAAAAAACCCTGGATAATACAGCCAACAGCTGTTAAATTTCAGCATAAATGTCACTGCACTTCAGTGACAGACCGATTCTCACGGGCAGCAAGCGCATCGGGGTCGGTAACGCCTAAGCCTGGCTTTCTGAGGGGGGAAACACCCTGGACTGCAGACCGGGAAGCTGTTACCTGTCACGCTTGTTAACCCAAGCATGGGGTATTGCAAAGCCTGCTGGGCTGAGCACCACTTACCGAAGATTCACTATCTCTAACAAGGAAGTCTCCTTCCACTCCCCTCTCGTTTAGGGCACATTCTGCTTGGTGGCGGGTAACATTCCCATAATACCACTCTCTTCCAGCAAACCGTCCGGTGGAAGATGGTCCCGTGTAGCTTATCGGAGGCGGATGGGAAGTGTTAATGGTGGGACCATCGCTAATGATTACTACATAGTTTTTAGGAACAAGACCGATTTGGCCTCTGGAATTTTTACATTTCCACCATTCTGGGTCATTTTCTGGTTTTTCAATGACTTCCATCGTCTCTCCTTTTTCAAAGTTGAGCTCTTCTTCTGTGACGGAGCTGAAGGGGTACAGTGTCTGAACAACGTGGAGTACTTTGGTGCCCTGGCCGTTACTCATGGAAGCGCCTTTCCTCAAGCTGAGAAAACTGGGTGAATCTGCAGTAGCCTCCTTCACCTCCTCTACCACATAGTTCGAAGGAAACCAGCCGATCTGTCCGTTGTAGCTGCCTCTCCACCAGCCGTCGCTGCACTTCTCCATGACAATCACTCGGGACCCTTTAACGAGGGACAGTTCATCCTCCCTCTCAGCGACGTAGGCAAATTTCACGTAGGCTGGAATGTTGAGATCGTAAATCCGGTCGGCGCTGCTGCCGTTGGCCGGGTATTCGGCGTCCGTGCTGGGAGTGGGGGAGGCGTCTCTCACGCTCGTCTTTCTCTTGGTTTTTCCCAAGCCTGTTGAAGAGAAACGCAAAGCGGTCACTCGGAATGCTTCCCACAGACTGCAAAGGCTGCATTTGGTGACCTGCTCCTGGAACAGCATGGCTAAATGGAGATCTGTTCCCTACCACTGCCCAGTCAGGAAACAGTAACTCCTGTCAGAGATTATCTTTACCATCCAGCTGATGCACCATTAGCTAAGGAGCAATCTGCATTAGAATGACTCTCTATCCTTCCCAGAAGTACCAGAGTTTTAATAGGCTTAAAACCGGTGGTTCCTTCACTATGAGAACAGCTAATCACTGGAAATGTTGCACAGCTTGCTGTTACGTCCCTTAAAAGTCCAGCCAAATGTTCATGCCTTTTAATTTTAGTGATGACTTTAATTTGGCTCAAGCAAAACATGAAAGAAAACCTACAAAAATAAAGTAGCACAGCAAGAAAAGCTTACAGATTACATTTGTTCTCTTCATTCTCCGGTCTGTCCCCAGGCAGCTACAGCTGGAACTCCTTCCAACTGCAAGCCCCTCTTTGAAATCCACACCCCTTTCATGTGTATTTCACCACCTACTCTGAAAGCGTAAACCTGACGGTGAGGAAGACCATTTGCATACGCTGCCCTGTAATCTGTAAATTCTGATGTACTGCTGTAGCTTTAATTATACCATGAAACACCATATATAAAAAAAGAAACAATAACATTAAATAAGTAATCTTTTTTAAATATCTTTTTGCCCTAATTAAGGGGAACGATGCTAATGTCTGTTTAAATATGAAAGGAAAACTGCAAAACACACTTGGTGTACCTTTCAAACTCTTGCAGCAAGGACTGCTTAAGCTTGTAGGTCAACAGAAAGATTAAGTGAACAAGTAGCTCACTCTCGTATAATTCACTTTTAAAAGTTCATTATTGAAATAAACAGGCAGATACATTTATGTGTCTGCAATGAATATCCTCAGCAAAGCTGCTTGCTCCGTGCAAGCCCACCAGGGTGGAATTTCACACCTTATTTCACAGCTGTCCAGCACAAGCAGCACACACAGCAATGTATGGAGCGCTAACTGGAAGGGTTAAATACATTAATTAATGGAGTCTTGGAAGGAGGCAGAAAATACCAATGATCCTGAAGTGTTTCCTGACTTTCCCAGCAGCTCCTTGCTTCCTGCTGGAGCCTACTTACATCCTAATGTCATTCTAACTACAGCATTTCAGCCGAGAACCCTCGGTGGCACTCTCAGGCAAAAGGAGGGAGAGCAGCTTATTGTGCTAGGGGAGACAATCGCAGGAAAAGTGTGTCCAAGCAAGAGCTAATCAGAGGCTGCCCGGGCTGTGATCTCTGCCAAGACTGGAAATTTTCATCAGTTTAGAGATCATTTTCAACCCAAAGACAAGGATGTATCAGAACTAAGGAGCAGTATGTTAGGGTGGTATCAACAAATACAACTTAAGGGTCGTTCTGTTCAGACAGGGGGGAAATTACTTCTTATAAGTTCAGGAAAAACAAGCAACTGTGTTTATAGCTGCACTCTACACGAAACCCTACACCACCAAACCGTCCAGATTAAAAGCTTAGGTTTTGATGTGCTTTGTAATGGAGATATGCAGCACCACTTCTTGGCATTAACAGCTGAAGAACCAATAAATAAAATAAAAGACCCAGCAGATGATGAAGTTGCCAGCTGGGAGAAAACTAGCTGAACATCAGAGCAGAGAGATAACTGTGAGATATGGGGATGCAGCTTGATAAGAGAATACCATAAACTGAAATAACCAGAGAAAAAAAACCTGTCGATGAAAGGTGAAAGAAACAATTTTCTCAAAAAAATTTCTTAGGTCTGATAAAGGTAACTAAACATTCAGCAAAAGGTTATCATCCAAACACTTTCTTTCACTTGGAGCTATCTTAAGTTGCATCGCTTTCCACAAACCTTCCAACACCGTGTCTGATGTTTTAAATGTTCCTTTCTATCTTCCCCAGTCAACACAAACCAGAACAACATAGAAAACAAATAAATGAGAAACTTCATTTTGTTTTTTCCACGTCAAAAAGGCAATCAGAGCTCTTCTGTTTAAGCTTAACATTTAACCCAGCCAAGCTTTCCAAGGCTGACAGCATGGTAGTGAAAAGACCTTTGCAACAGCAGCAATGTGTACTGAAAACTGAGTTTCCAGCTGGTTTGACCAAGAGACCTAACTGTGCAGAGCTCATCTGCAGCTAAGCACAGTGAAGAGCATGCACAACATTATCTAACGCTTACTTTTTCTGTGACGTTACAACATTCATAACCACGTCTAGGAAAGAAGAGGAAACAAGTTGTTCCATGAGCAGAACGAAGGAAATCTGTTCCTGTTTTTCTCCTTACACCTCCTGCTGCACTACTTCTCCCTCTGCCTCCTCTGCCTCCTGCGGGATCTGCCCCCTTACCATATGACTGCCTTTGCAATCTCGGGTCCTTCTCGCACCTCCAGCTCCCCACTGCAACAACTGAGCTGCCCTCGAGGTACAGGGCACCTGCCCTGCTGCTGCCCTCCCTCCCTCCCTCGTCCCCTTCGCTGGGCTGGCCAGCCGAGGACAGCACCCGACACCCCGCTGCCTTTCAGCCCTGCCTGGGCCAAGCAAAGAGCTGGGATTGCTCTGGCTTCTCCTCCAGTGAGGGACACCAGCAATGACCCTCACGGGCACCGAGTTGGAGAAATAGTAGCTATTTTATCTCTGCCAGTCTGTCAAATTTGCTTAAAATTGGCTGAGTTATCATGGGTGGACAGATGGACGGACAATGACAGCTGACTGTGACAGCATGACTGGTGTAAGCTTCATTTCCTTAGGAAACAAGTCTAAAAATAGAGTTTAGTAGTATGGGTGGTCATGGCTAAGCAAGAATAAAGTTAGGACTATTATGAACTTAATATGCATGTACCACAAAAATCATAACTCCATTATAAATAAAAATAAATTAAAGTACTGTCTACACGAGTCATCTCTGGAAGAGGAAACACTGCCCCTGCTCACTACTACCAGAAATGTTCACTTACTACTACTCTTAACAGGATCTCTATTCTTGTGTCTGAACAGAGTGAAACCCCTCTATGTTTCATGGAAAACAAAACATTCAAGGACTTTGGGAGTCCCGTTTGGAAGAGTAAAAAGCTTGTGACTGTGGTCATTTGTATTGTCTTTATTTTAATGAAAATTTCTCTACTAGTAAAATACAGCTGTACTTTCCCATTATGACTCACTGGTTACAGTTCACCCAAAGCTGTAATCCGTTGTAATACTACTAGTTGTTGTAAGGAGAAACATAAAGCAATGGTTTAGCTTTCAAGCGATGGGAAAAGAGTGGGAGCAAAAGCACTGCAAAGCACTACAAATCCTGGTTTTGTTACAGTGTCTTGTAGGAAATAGCACTGCTTACAATCTAGAGCTGACCCACACTAAACCAGTTCATTTTCAGTTTTACAAGCAGGTTGCCAAGTGATGGAAGTAGATTTAATTTTTAGCTGGATACATTGCTGGGGTTTTGAAAAGAAACGAGCAAAACCGACCAAACAAAACCCAAACAAACAGAAAACAAACCAAACAAACCAAATCAAAACCAACCAAACAAACCCACACCAAAACAAACAAACAAAAAACCCCAACAACTGGTTGGCATCATTTCCAGAGAAGGGGAGTGCTGCAAATCCTCCTTGTCTCTGCAGTGACAGAAATCCTCTCTCTGGCCCCGAGGTTAGTCTTCCAGAGGCTCAGAAATGTGCCTCCTGCATTACCCTGTGCCCTCTTCCTTTCCTTGCTCAGTTGTGTCTCTAAAGAATAGCTTGTTTTGCAAGCAGCAAGCTAAAGGAAGACCAGTTTCCTATGGATTTGCTTCCTGTCGCTTAAGTTCCCATTGTGCTAACTCCAGCTTTTCACCCTTTCATTACCAGCTTGTCCCTGTGATGACCTTCCCATTGTACCTGTAGGTCCTCCAGCTCACATCTCCAATGTCCTCTCCCTACAGCACTTCCAGCCTTCCCACCCCATGCTCCTTAAGCTCCCCCAGGAAATGACTTGAGCTTCCCCCAACCACAAAGTGGTGTCACCTCCTCCTGGTCACTCCCTTCTGACCCAAGGCTGTGGTGGTGACAGTTCCCCGACCCTTACCCGTGTCCCCTTACCCATGTCTCCTGCCGTGCTCCTGGCCCAAAGCTTGGCTGCCTGTCAGACAACACAGATGCTTTGGATAAAAAACTTTCACTATCTTTAAAACTTCATCCTAATACATGCTTTTATCAAGTATCTACATAACACTTGTATAAAAAGGGACTATTTTTTTTTGCCACTATTAAAAATTCATATTCTATTTTCTAATTATGGTCCGTATTACACACTACGTTTACTAAGAAAAAGCCCATTTATACAACAGATCTATTTTCCTAATTTTAGGAAGACTTATTTGATGAGTCTTTCCATGCTCCTGAGAGCTGGTGTCCTTGCCTGAAACTGATGAGTGACCACTTTTTGTATTTTAACTGCTTTTTGCTCATCCCCAGAGGTGAAAAAACAGCTGACGCGGCTGTAAAATGCTTCTCTTCAGGCTGATCTGCACTCACATTTATTTTGTTAAGTTCTATTTAAGAACAACGTGCACCAAACACTGAAGATATTTGCAGTCAAATTGTCGAGCATCCTCCTCCTGAGACTGCTCCCTAAATGCATTACACCTCGTATGTAGCTTAACTTTAGACTGAAACCAATTGTGTTTCTTTTCCAAACGAATTGTAAGTTTACCTGAGACCTCAGATTACTGTTTTTTCCATTCTCACATTTTCTGTGTATTAAAAAAGGTCAGTCAATACCCAAAGACAATTTCTGAAAAATAGCTGGCAAGGGAAAGCAGTGGCACCTGGATTCTCCTAACTTATCTTTTCTAAAACCTTCGCCAATTCTAGGATATAAATGATGAACAAAAAATCTTTTTGGTAGCTTATCTGCACATCACATCAAATTCATAGGACAAAACAACAACAAAACAAACAAACAAACAAACAACAACAAAAGGCTTTGAGACAAAAAGTGCAATAAAAGCAAACTATTGCTTTGAGAAATCATAAAGGCAACACTAAACACTTTCTGAAACAGAATACCTCAATCCAGAACTCAAGGGAAGAGAGGATGCCACTCCATATGCAGATACAACTGCTCAAGAGACACCTAACAACTTCTTACTAAAATATCAAGGCAGATTAAGGAAGGACACCCCTCTCCAAAGAAAATGACCTTTCAGCTATAAAACCACTGCAAAAGCACCAACAAAAGTGTCTCAATACAACGAAGCTCTTGGAAGCTGCTTCCTCTTGAAGGGACTAAATTTCCACTCACTGGTGTCCTTCAGCTACCCTGTACCACCTACGAAGCAGCTGGATTTGAGTCTCAACACACAGCTGGAAAAGTAGCAACAACTGGTGCCGAGCGCTGGTGTTACCTTCCCTCTCCCCACGGCCAATAAACCAAATCAGCTTTCTCTATATTTGCTTTTATTGCTGTATTTACAACTCTTACCAGATTCATTCCATAAAAAGGCAGAACCTATTTTTGTATCCCGTGTTCAAACTTTTGTTTGGACTTAGTTTTCCATCGGTTACTCTGTATTTTACTGCAAAGCTGTGTTGACTCAGCTATGGTAAGGGTCATCAAGCAGATATCTTGAATGAAGAGTGTAGCAAACACTGGCACCTACTTTCCTAGTCTATTTACAAACACAATTACATTTTTCTCCAATGTATCACCTTCTCAAAATAGAGGAACTGATACCAGACCTGCATTAACTTATGTACAGGCAAACCCAAGGGTGGGTAAACCCCAGTTCATTTAATTTTCATAATGCAGCTCATTTTGTGTACCCTCTTTGTAGAGAAAAATGCTTTAAACACTACTTGATTTTTGTTTCACCCATACAGCATCATCCAAGCCACCACAAAGAGCAGAGTACAGCTCTTTCTAATAAAAATATTTTCATTTTAATCAGATTTTTAAAATAATGTTTTTCCTCTTTAGTAATAAACCCGTTGTAATTCCAGTTGAATAATAAAATTTAACATGAGCACAATCTATTAAGACACCTTCCATTAAGCAGCTGAAACATTCAAGTGAAAGAGGTTTGAGGCTGATAAATTTAAGAAAGTCAAACAAATGAGCTAAGAGAATTGCTGGTATAAATATCGAAAGCAAGAGCTCGTTCAAAAACTCTGAAATCATTTGAAAAAAAAACATTTAAAAAATAATCTGTTAAATTCAGTGACTTATAGAACAAATTAAGAACTCAGTTTCAGCTGAGATGGAAATAGATTGCATTTCTCCCACATATCAAACCAAATTTTACAGAACAGCTCTCCTAGTCCTAAGAATCTTCAAAGTAACCAGAAATTCCCATTCAATTCACAAACCAAGTTTTGTATTAGATGTACCAGAAACAAGCAACTTTATCAAAACCTGGTTTTATTTTGAGCTAACATTTATTGGTCATTTTAGCCAATTTTTATTTAAGATACTTGAAATCACAATTTCTCTTGCAGATTTTAATAGAAATGCAAATCCATCTGGCTTCACACGTATCTAGTTAAAAATAAAAAATAAAATACATTAAAAATGATCCTTTTCTGTTTACCAAGGTATTCATTTCCTAATGCTAAGGCTCTGAATTACACTGCATATTAATGCTAATAAGTATGCGAAGCGTACAGTGTCTTTTTTTAAAACAAAAAAAGATTGTATTAAGAAAGAACTAATTAACTTTTCAGAGGAATCTTAAGAAAGCACATAAAATGATGTAAATTAAGTAATTCATTCACCCAATACCGAGATAAACACACAACTTCTTGACAGCTGGAATGTCTAGACAAGACATTCATTTAGCTTTGTGTTATTTATTATTTTTATAAGTCTACATTAACTTGTCTTTGCTTCTTTATTAAAAAGGAATTCAGCAGGCTGAAATTACTTCTGTCACACAGAAAAGCTAAACAGTTCTGCACATTTTCAGTCTGCAAGCTCCCTCTCCTCCTTCTCCCACTCCACCTACACGTCCAATTTCCAAGTGAATGTTCAAAGGCCAAGATCCATATGGGATAGTCAGGATTTTAGAAGCAACATCTCCATCAACAGCACTTTTTAAAGGACACTGCTATAAATTCCAGAAATCTTCAGCTGCATTTGTGATACAGAAATGAACTCCCATTAATGACTCTTTGTATCTCCTCTCAGAAGCTCGATATCAAAAGAGACACACTAGAACAAATCAGAAAATGGAAACTCTTCTTTAAATGTCAAAAGTGAAATTCTGACATTTCTACAGCCAGGCTGCTTTATCACTCTGTTTTTCAAACACAGGAAAAAGTAGTGTCAAAGTTTCCCATACATCAAACACCTGAAGTTTAGTACGGAGGCTTCCATAAAGAAATCAGCTCAACAACCATACTACAAACAACTGCTGTGTTCATTCCGGGCAGTTACACTGCCTGAAACACATCTGCTACCTTCTGTTCAGTACCAGGCAACAAGTTTCCCCTACCCAGAGCATTTTAGAGCAAGAGGTTAAAAAGGAAGATGTGCTACAGTGGATGGAGTTTTCCAAAAGCATCGAACACGTCATTTGAAGGCTTCCATCAACCACCCCATGTGCGTGCAAAAGTTGAAGTAGATTAAGTCTCAGCAGGCTTAAATGGCCTTGGGATTTTAAATCCTCTGTGAAACAGGAAAACAGTTCTCTCAGTCTCAAATAGAAGGCACAGAAAATGAATGGGGTTTATCGAGATCTGTGGTTCTAATTTCTGCCTTTAAATTTAAATTGGAGACAGCTTGCTTTGAACGCAGAGTCCTTGCTTTCAAATAGAGATCATTTAAAGATATTTCCACCTACTTTGTAACTGATTTTGCAGGATGCCCTGATAAGAAAAAGCAACCTTAAACCTAGGGCAGCCCGAACACGCTAAGAACAGGTTTATAAGGTACAGGGATAAAGCACAATAGCCCTGTAAGACTTCCCAGTGCTTGGCGTTCCTTTGCTGTACAGAAGGAAAGCTACACCACCGTGCCTCTCCTTCACAAACACTTAAAATATTGCCAAAGAAATCTCTCATGTGCATGAGGTGCTTCAAACTGTCTACCCCAATACATGCTCCTGACCTTTGGTAAGTATGCAGCAGCTCACGTTCCCCCTCCAGCATTTGATGGATAGATGATTTATATTTAGTTATCTCTATTTTCTATCAGTTAAAAGAGGTACACAGGACAGCTCGGGATACAAATCCAACTTGCTCACATGAAGCCACTCAATAATTTATTTTAAAGATATAATAAAATAGGAAATACAACAAGTAGAAAGTAGACTACCCAAGTAGAAAGTAGACTACCCTGTATGTGAGATCGTGACTCTCCAATTTAAAGAGTCTTCAATAAGCAAGACAGAATCATTCTATTTTGGATCCAGGCAATTAGAGTACAAATTTGGTCTTTTCACTTCTTGTTTGCTTGAATTTGCTCTCAATTCTGTATGTGAAAATGAAAACCTTGATAAGTGCTACAAATATAGATTCAAGTTCAGATCATCAAGTCCAAACTTGAAGAGATGTATCACAAAGCAGTAATTACACAGCCCCTCAGCTCAAAGAAAAGCATGAGAAGACAATGATGCAAATACTGACTGAAGGGCAATCCCTTGGTATCAAAAAGCTCAAATACAGCTTCTCCTGCAGGTAACGTGGTCAGCCACTCTTCCAGGTTGAAGGTTTTATTCCAGTTGCCCCATACAAACACTGCACATGATGGAAAGCCTCAGTAAGTCTGCTGTAAGGGCAGAATGGCAACTCTATACTACACTTATGTTTTCAAACATTAAATACTGTGTTACAAGAAAGTCCAAGGTGCTTATGACTTTTTTCCTTGGCAAGCTCAGAACTCCTTAGAAGCCTGTCAGAGGTAGCTGCAATTTTATTCAAACCTCCTTTTAGGAAAGGAAAGCAAAGCAAAGTGACTATCACCTTTTCTTGCCTAACTTCCTCTGTAAATTGCAATGCTCAAGGCTTCATTAATAAAGGCTCCTCAGATTATTTGCAGCTACATACACAAAGCCAGACCTCCCTGTCACTGAAGGGGAAGTAACATCAAACAAGGTAGACACAAGACCTCCAAATCAGTTACTGTCGACAGCTGCTTCTCTGTTACCACCTTGATGTGCTAGAAGGTGAGGCTGAAGAAGAGGACAGTGTGCAGGGCACACAGAGACTGGGTTTCCTGAAGAGGCATGGTCAGTACATCCCCCCATTAGCACCTCCTTAGGGGAAGGGCTCAACCCAGGCAGCAGGGTGCAATGTGGTGACCCCACACCACAGCCAACTTTGGTCCTGCTAGGAATGTGAGGGAAAGGAGGACAGAAGGGAACACAACACCAAAAAAATCCTCTACAAGGCAGTATCTGGACAAAACTGTACTCTATTTTCACTGCCTCAAAAAAAGTAAGACATAATTAGCAGGCTGCTTAAAGGGTTTTATTCTATGGAAAAAAAAAAATGAAACATCAAAAGAGTTGAGGGTTCAGACACAAACTTTTAACGCTAAGGGAGAGAAAGGTTCTGCCTCCGCAGCTGGAACAGGGTGTGGGAAGAGCTACTGGCACCAGGGTGACTCTCTGGAACAGGGAACGACGAAACTACCTTGGGAGCTAATTCTGGGGCTTGCCCAAAGGCCAAACACGATTACATACTGCAACAGAACTGGCTCAGAGAGACAAAACCAAGGGTCCTCAAAGGTGACAGCTGAGGGAAATGATCCTACCACCAGACACCAGTACACACAGCCACACTGAGTTAAAAGCAATCCTTTTATCTTATCAGAACATCACTGTGACTAAAATAAAGGCTACTTCTGCAACTTCTAAATGTCAGATCATACCTGTAAGTGCACACACGCTGCATGGGGAGTGGGGAGAGAAGCACCTCTTACTCAAAACTTCTCATACAGTACAAAGAACAAATTTATTCACTCAGCATGGACAAAAACCAGCAAGATTTCTCTATGCCTTCAGCCTCTCAACACTGTATTGCCACCATTGTGTTAGAAAACATGCTGAAAAGTAGGACACATCATGGTTCCCCTTATATGTTTGGTCCAAGCTCCAAAGGCAGCAAATTCTTTAAATAATCCACCTCAATAAATAATTCACATAGGCAAACTTGCAGCAGAATACAACACATGCAATTGTAAACTGGAAAAAGAGCAAACTTCTGCTCCCATCACCAGCGAGCACTGGAGCTCAGGGGCACTGCAACAAGCTGCAGGTTCTGCTTTCACTGCTGCCTTGCTTTCAGCTTTTCACCTCGGCTCAGATGAGGGCCCTGATGCATAGATCCGGCAGACAAAAGTCTTCTATCAAGCAGTAACAGAAGCAGTACTCTGTACCTTGAGTTTTCCAGAATATTTACCAGTTTTCTTTGCTTTCAAGTCTTTTTGCTGCAGGTAACAAAAAGTTTGTGGCTTAGTTTGGTTTGGGCTTTTATTTTTTGTACTTTTTTTTTTAATTTCCATTAGTCTGCTCTGCAGCTTCATGGGTTTTTTTCCTTCATAAGCACATGTTCTTCTACAAATTATAACATGGTATTTTTCAGAAAGTCTGATTTCAGTTCCACAAAGCAGAGACTTGGATTCCCTTTGATGCTATTTTCACTGAACACAGTTGATGTGCATACAGTTGTTTAAATTTTTACAGGCCTACTATAGGTCCATAATCATAAATTAGTAAGTAGGTTTTGCATTCTGGGCAACTACTTTAATATGCTGTCCTGGTTTGGGTGAGAAGAGAGCTGGTTCTGTTCAGTGATTTTACTGTTCAGCTCAGTTCTAACTCCCTGCACTGTCTGCAGTCAGCAGCCTGTTTTCCCAGGCAGTGTCTGCTGCTGGCAGTGACAACACCCCATGGGCAGAGTCACTCCCAAGGGCTGGGGTGCAGACCAAGGCCACTGCTGGATCTTGTGCACCATGTTGGGGGTGCAGAAAGTGAAAGGCTGCGCCTGTGGGGAGGAGCGGACAGGGCAGGTGACCCCAAACTGACCAGCGAGCGATTCCAGCCCATGTACAGCATATTTGGTATGAAGCAGAGGGACCTGGAGGGTCTAGAGCTTACTTGCTCGCTCACCCTCTTCCTGGGGGCTCCCGGTCTCTCTGNCAAGTCTCTCTCCCTTGTTCCCTTTGGAGAGGGAAGGGGGTTAACAGAGCATCTGTTACAGGTCTAAGGGGCCACCCTGACCCTAAACCCTGACCTATGCATGAAAGTAACACTCATTCAGATGAATGGGGTTTTCTGCCATCAAACTGGTATCTCAGTATCAAATTGATACTGAGAGAGATCTTACCATGTCAGCAAGACCTTCTTCTATCTACTGCTACTGAATATATCTCTAGATATTCAAAGATCATCCATGAACTGGAAATAGCCACTTAAGCTAAGTCTGGTTTTGGGTGATGACCATGAGGCAGAGGTGTTTCCAAATAGCAGCAAAGCATTTGAATTCCTTATTATACCTGTCATCTGCTACCACGCCAGTGGCATCAGCACAGTTGGCTCCTAACTCCACATGCTCTAGGTGGGAATGGAAGAAATCTCTTCACTGTGTTTTGAAATCATTCTGAGCATGTCTCCTGTCTCCTTTCTCAGCAGCTAATGACAGTAATCCATACAACCAGTCAGATCTATTATTACTGTGAAGATGGAAGAAATGCACTTGTTCCAGGATTTGGGTTTCCTCTTCCCAAACCCCCAAAGGCACCACCCCAAAACCGAGTTCCCATCAGCTTCTCTCTCTACCAGAAACCACGTTCCTCAATTTCATCACTGGTGAAGAGTCACCACAGTTGTCACCCTGCCCCACCAACATGCTTACTTTGAGCAATGCACCCAAAAAGCAGAATGAAGCATAGCAAAGAAAAGTGCTTTTGTTGAACAATTCAACCATGGAGTAAGTTCTTTTCACATATGGATTCTAGGAAACCGAGCAAGACTTCGTGCTGTATAAAAAGCTTAACTACTTTCTCTCTGTAAAGATGAGCTTAAATTCCTGTATATTGACAGCTTAAACCCCTCATCCAGTCCTCCAAGAGATGTGCCACAACTGTCACACCACACTTCATATCATTCATTCTTAAAAATCATTATATACAACAAATAATTTGCCAACTAGCTACATGCTGCAGAAGGTTCTGAAGGTTGGTTATGTATTTTTTTAAATCAGATTTGTAAAATGCCTGTTCTTGAGTGGAAAGACTGGCATTTCCTACAGCTTGGGCATGAGGAGTTCCAACACCATCAGGAACCTCAAGTTCTGCAGAGATTAAAATAACTTTAGTTTCCCTTACAGGGCAGCTCTTTTTTTTTTATTAAGATGAGCTCTACAAGGCTTAAGAGGTTGTGATTTATATCAGTGTACTCATTACACAATGACACTGTCTTTATTTCCACTGTTCTTTTATTCTGCAGTAAATTTCACAGCCACACGGTGTCCAGAAAATACTAAAATTGAAAACAACTTCTCAAGAACTAACAGAAATATTTTCAAACTCGTACTCAGTCATATTACTGATTTAATGTGCTTTCTGTGATCTTGCAGCTGACAATCAGCTCACTGATAAGCATCTTCTTTGAGGAAGATTCAGTTTAGAGCTACAACTGTGCCAGAAATACCGTGCATCCTTCTCAGGATTACACTGTTAAAAATGAGTGCTGAAGGACTGGGAAAAGTTCAGTTAAAACTCAGAAATTAGAGTCACATAAACAACTTTCACCAGTGAAGGGCTTAAGCAGTAATCAAATTTCAGTACTCAAGACTTAGAAGAGCTTTGATGAATGTCAAAATACCACCTCGCAGAATTAAATCTCCCAGACAGTACCACCTCAGAACTAGAGGAACTGGGCCACTAAGATATTTTTCCAAAAGAAATCAAATCCTCAAACCCAAAAGCAAAATAAAAAAATAAAGACTACCAAACCACACACAAGAAGTCAAAGGTTGAGGGAATTTGGAGAATGAGACTTCACGTTAGGCAGAACTCTGATGGTAATAGGCTAAAGCTGAAATAGTTTTATCTAAAAAGGAAGTACAATAAACATCTGCTTTCCAATGTTCAAGAAAACACTGGATTACAACATTTCTTATTCCGCATTTCTGCCCATTTCACTAAGCAGTGACTAAAGAAAAAAGCTGACTTCCCCCTTTCTTCCAGAAAGGCTCAGTGAGGGTGGAATTAAATAGCTTTCAAACAGGAAAATGTGAAGTTAGAAATGGGGAAGAATAAAAGTCAAAACACCACCTCTTTTCAAATAAATAAATAAATAAAAATAACAAGGGGAGAAGAGGGGAGGTGTGAAACTGTTGATTCCTGGAGGCAATGGCATATACAGCAGTCAGGAGCTGCTGCACAGATGTGCAGACTGGGCCAGGTAGACACTGTGGAGACCGATGAGCACAGGAACTACTCCTGGGTGCTCACAATGCTTCTGCAATAACACAAGTAAGGACTGGTTTCTGTACCTTACATCTCACCTGGCAATTCTTACTTGCCACATGAAAATCTGGCAGTTACAGAACTGTTTTGCTGCTTTACAGAAGCTTAATAAAGAAGTCATTTGAAGAGGCTCTCTCATGCAATTGAAAAATGTAAATCTGTAAAGAGTTATCGAGATCACTCTGATTTGTCATCATTGCCAGCACTCATTTCTAGGGTTTGGATTGCTCCTACACATTTTGCAAACACATCCCTTCTATTCTTGGTGCCCAATCTCTCTTTCAATACCTTTTCATAACCCTTCTTTCTTTTCTGGGCACCCGTTCAAAATCCCACACCAAGAACGGCATGGAAATGTCTTCAAGGTTCCTTATGGGGTTGCTCAGTAAAGGGAGCCAGACTGGACACCCTCAAGAAAGGCTGATCATGCAGTGCTGCTTGGGAAGCAAAAGCAGTAACATTCAAAAGCTCATGGGTGCCCATGAAGACAGCACCCAGCTTCTGGGTCACCCGTGGCATGCTGCTGCCGGGCATGTTGTGCCATCACCAGGAAAATGACTTGTAAAGGGATGGAGAAAAAGAAAAAAAAAAACAACAAAAAAAGGAGAAGTTTTATTATTTTGCTTACAGAACCAACTGACTTCTTAATTCTTTTTGCTTCCTTCAGATAAGGTTTCTGTTGGGTGTGACAGGGATGAGCCAGCAAGCACAGCTCATCTCTGCTGCAGAAGGGGAAACCCGCAGAGCTGCTCTCAGAGGCAGCTCTAGGGGTGGTGCTGGCAAACACCCATCCATCCAAATAGGGATGGGAATTCCTTCCCACCCCCAGCGCGTGGGAAGAATTACATTACAGAAAATTGTACTTTGGAAGATGCATGCTGGAGGTCTCTTGCTTACTAAGACTTAATCAAAATGAATAGGAAAAAAAAAAAATACCCTCCCCACAAAAGAAATACTGTCCAAGGAAACTATTTTCAACCTCATTATAATGAATGATGATGAAATTTTAATCACAGGCCTGGAAGCTGCCTTTTGCCTTAAGAATAGTAATAATTACCAGATTTTATTCAATATGAGCAAACAGAAGACAGTAATTTGAAATGGCTAAATTGCCATTAACTTTTTACTTGCAGTATCACTCAGTTAAAACAAAAAAGGGAATGCGAAGATGAAGCATTTAAAATACTTCATAGGTGGCCTATACACTACGTTTTTATAATTACAATTGGGTCCTCATAGCTATGTGTCCATTAGAGTTCACTCAAGAAAGAAATTTAAGGAGACAGAGGTAATGTGTATCAAACAGAAATACCTTAACAACAGGACGGCCATCAACAGCAAAATTACACGTCGTGAAATGCTTCAGAGTCACTTAAGGAAAGCTAAGTTTTGGAAAAATTCCCCCGTGACAGGATGAAAAGCAGATATGGAGGATATGAAGTGTAATGGAGTATGCCCTTAGAAGGGGAAAGGCAGTGTCTGGCACAGGAAAAGGCTACTGGTTTGTAAAAACAGGGAGGAAGATCCCTAAGTTTCTCTTCAGAAATTACCGGGGGTCATTTGGGATTTGAAGTGAGCTCTTTTTCAGTCCATGATTTAATGAACAGATGCTAAACAACTGTTAATCAGCATTTTAATGTGCACTCGAGGTATCGAAAAAAGCCGGTTGTTTTTCTGTTCCAAAAATGCTGAAATAGATTAGAAATTTCAGAAGCTTCCGTGGTGTATTTGGCTTTTTATGTACAATTCCCCAATGTATTAACTGGTGCTGTAGCCTTCCAGGAGAACACAGACTCCAGGGATGAAGAGCTGTTTAGATGACGCACCTTCAACGGCCAACGATGGGAATTATTCTTTACACAGTAATAGCTCTCATAGGGTCTGCCACAATTTGAACTATAGCTAGCACCTCTCATATTTATCCAAAGTATAAATCAACCACCAGTAATTACAGGGGCTAAGTGTACGAGTGGCTGATAGCTGGGGGCAATCATGTAGACAGCACACTGCATCATTTGGGCGGTAACGACGCTTTCGAGTGAAATAGGATTGAATGCAAGGAAATGTCATTGATTAAGTAAGAGGCAGGGAAAAGTGCATCTCCATGGGAGCAACCACTTGGTGGAATGCTGCAAGTAGGAAAGGTGGCTCCAGGTACAGCAGGGGGTCACTCTCTAAAGCCCGCTAGCCTTGCCACTGGAAGTAGCTGAGAGGCTGCTGTTTCTCTCTGGGGATTTCAGAAGACTTACCATTAGTTATTGACTGGTTATTAAATGACTTTCATGGGTTTTGTTGTTTTTTTTTTAGTTCAGGACCTGATATTTTGCTAATAGCTTGGAGATTAAAGCTGGAAACAGATTTGGTTTAAGGACTAATAGTCATGACTGCCATTCCCATTTGTGCTGGGTTAGTGGGTATTTTAATGTGGATTTTCTTGTGATCTTGGGAGAGGGAGACCTTGTTTGATGAGACATTAGGCATCTCTATAAAGGGAACTGAAGAACTTGTTTCACTGGGCGCAGCAAAACTTTCAAAAGCTGTTTCACTAGATCAAGCATCAGCCTGGCAATTTGCAAGCCTTTGTTTGAAAAAAGAGAAGTGCATTCTTGATGGCCGCTCAGAACAAAGGATCCTCTAAGGAAGGACACATGCTCTCCTTGTTCTGAATGGGAAATTACTGTACAGCAAGACAAGCAAGGCTTAAAGACTGCAGCTTAATTGAGGACTTGGATTCAGGAAAGGTAAAAAGAAAATGGCACAGATACGTGGTGCACAGCACAGGCATCAGTCTCATTATGCTAAGCAGTTGGGAGCCCTCAGCTCTGAGGTGCTTTGCACTCTGTATGCTCAGCAGGTACATGCAGCCACTGCAAAAGAAAAAGCTGAGGCTCTGCCACACGGTATTTTCTGCCTCAGATGAGCAAACAGTGCACAGAGAAAACCATTAGAAGAGGTAGAGGGGAAATCAGTAGCTTGTAATAACCGTCCCTCAGAACTTGCAGGCCTGCATACGTGCAAGCAAAGGGCTGAGGCCTGGAAGATGTAACACAAGCAAAGGCTCAGCCACGAAACCACGAAGCTTCATTCTCACAATGCCTTCAGAAAGTAGCTTTTAGACCAAAAAAATATGTATTTTAAGCCATGGGAATCCATATACGAGGAGCTTAAAGTTACAGCTGGTATTTTGATTCGAACTATTTAATGCACGTTAGAGCTTATTCTCTATTTATGCCTTTGAAAAGGCGTAAGCACATTTCTTGGCACTGTAATGAGTATATTCCAAGAGTACCCACAGACAGGCCTATGGTTTTAAATATTACCATGGTAAATCTTGTGAGAACCTTGTTTGCCTGCCACTCAGCTTGTAGTCCTCACTTGCCATGTACTTTGTGGCAGCTCAGCAATGGAGAACACAAGAATAAGTGACCAAGAGACCTAACCTGTTAGACACAACACTAGTGCAGGCCACCTGTAATAAACCTACATGAGCTACTGCCATGGGATTTTTAAGTGAACCATTTTGCTTTCTAACAAGTCCAATCCCAAATTCTAATTTTTTATGTTAATTTTTCAGTCTTTTCTACAGCAAATTGCATCAGAATAAGCTTTTGCTACGTAAAACTTTGCAAAACACAGGCAAAAAAACAAAATACAAGCAAAAAATAACCTGAAAACACCTCCCCAGGTGCTTATCTGTTTCTGTCTTGTTACATCCTAAAATACCATTTGTAAGGTTTTTTTGGCTATGTAAAGTCATCATTTATTGCTATGTTTAACCTTTTCTAGCCATATGCAAGGCCCTTGATAATGTTAGTAATTTCATCAGTTATTAAAAATCATTGGGAAAAAAATAAAATTCACCTGACCCAAATTAATTTCTTCAAAATAGACTCACAATTTTTCAAGGGCATATGATTTTATGAGATGCTGTTTTGAAGGGTTTATGTGCAAGTACAAAACGGAGCATACATTGAGGACTTGGAAAAAAAAGGAACATCTCACACTGCAGAAACTTAACCCCTGACATTGCACAAGGCCACGTCCTGTCATCTCATTCATAAAGTGACTTAGCTTTGTTATGATAGCTACGCTGAACAATCCAGTTTACAGCCTTCTAGTTCTGAGTGAGAGGACCTGGCATGAGAGGAGAGGATTCAGCAGCTGATACCTCGATGAAAGCGAATTTCTTCAGCCTCTGAAAATACACACCCTCTGACAAATTGTAATGAAAATAACCTCTTATTCTTCTGGATGTGATGCATGAAACCCTGTTGCAGATTTTTCCATGATTCACCCTCCACCCCCTCTCTCCCCCTCCATCATCTACCATGTCACGTCAACCTAAAGATTGACAAAAATCCAAATAAGCATGTTAAAATGTATTTATATGCACATTACATTCCAAATCTGAAACTCATAAAGTCTACTAAACTTCTTCCAAAATACAAAAGGACTTACCCAATGTGTCTTTTAGATTCTTAACCAGAGAACCTTTCTTCAAGCTGTTTTTTCTCTCCACATAATTTGATGGCACATATCCCGTTTTGTTGGCCGCGTTTCTTACCCTCCACCATGTCTTGGAATCATCTAATAGCCAAAGACGCTCATTTTTCTTGATGTCAAGTTCTTGGTCCTGCTGTGCAGTGTAATCCCACTTTGCAATAACAATAACTTCTTCTGTCATCTTTCATGGAGTACTTCTGAAATGGAATATTAAAACATGCTCATCAGTAAACTGTGTCATCTAATTCTTACTCAATTGTTTCTTTGAGTTCTTCTGAAGTAAGCAAGAGAAGGGCAGGGAAAAATTAGAGAGCTATACAGAGAAAAAGCTCATGGATTGGAACACCTCTTCTAGAAATAAGGGCAGTCATATTGACCTTTCTTGCTTTTTCTGCCACTAATACATTACAACACCCTGATGGTAAATTCCAGTCGTATTGTATTGCATTTGCTTCCTCTGAAAGTGTATCAAATATTACTCAGACATACATTCAAGAAAGCTAATTTATAAAACCCATTTAGTTTCCACATACAGCATTATAAAAACTACCCCCTGTCCCACACCTGGCATTCAGTGTTCTGGGATGAGAGAAAACATAAATAAATCCAACTGCATTCCAAAAATATATTTTCCTTCTGCCCTAGTTCCTCATCTTCATACTAATTTATTATTTATAACTTAGCTAAAATTTTGTAATCGCTGCTGGAGGTTTTGGCGGGAGAGGGAAGTGGAGGAGGGTGGGAGAGAGTAGCTGGTGAGAACAGATTTGGCAATCAGTGTAACAGGTTATTTCTTTAAAAAAAGCAAAAACTGTAGATTTCCTTTCAATTACAGATTAGCAGAATCAAGTCCCAGAGTACTTGGAACTATTCTCGTCCAAAGATCTTTGTAACATTACTTGACTTTGTTGCCTAGCAGGCGACTGATACCCAGCAATTTATGTGACAGAAACGTAAACTAAGAAACTCACAAACCCCATTCAGAAATTCTCTTCCATGCGTGTGTGATATCACCTACATTCAGAAAGGGTTCCTTCTGCTGGCTGTAAGCACACACACACACACACACACACACACATTTTCTCTCTTTATCTACAGTATAAGTTGTGAAAACTACACAGCAGACAGGCCAATAATCTACTTTCAAATCAAACGTGTTTTCCTTATTAAAAGCTACCTTATAATCATAAGACACAGTAGTGAACTCCAGTATAATTTAATAGCCCCCTCTTATCATCATTTTTCTTTCCAGGAGAGCATCACATAGGGTTGAGCTACAGTTGCCGACCTATTTGACAGCAAAGCTCTGGAGAGCACCAGCACTGTGAAGTCATCCTCCATGGCCAAGGCAGGAGGACATTTCTGAAAATCTGAAGCTGAAATCAGCAGGCTCAAGTTGTCCTTTCCCAATCAGAAAACAATTGGAACATTAGTCAAATACGCTTTTGTGCAGCTGGGAGGCCCAAGATGAATCAAGAAAGAAATTATGATGCTTTGAACAATGGAGAGGCAACATGACAACCCTTACAGTTCAAGCAGGCTGGGAATTATGGAGGTGGAATCAACGCTTTGACAAGGAATAAGTCACTATACCCTTCAATGTTTGTTGTTTCCACCCTAAAATAACAGTCCCACCTGACAATGCCCCAGGAGAGTCTGAGCTTTTCTCCAATACCCGCCCTGGTTTCTGACTCCCATCAAATGTGCAGATAACCTACAGGTCGATAAGCTGTTGTAGCCACGGGGGAACTGCAATCAAGCATGTTCTGGAGGCCAGCACTGTCAATATCATCTCTCTCTCCAATTTAGATCAGTTTATTTTATTTCAGCAATTGGAAAATAGTCAATCCTTACTATTGCTGGAGATATGGAGAACATGAAGAAATAGGGCACCATCAGTGCAGTTCGCCGACGTTGCCACCACAGAGGCTTCCTTTCTAATGGAGGTTATTTTCACAAAGCAGGCAAGTTAAAATTCTCTATCAAGATTACAGCATATGACTAATGACAAAACCAACACTTCAGGCATAATACTTGACTAGCAACTGATGGAAAGCCATTGAACTCTTCCTGTATCTCTGTAGTAAAAAAAACCCCGAGCCAAACATCTGCATTGGCCCCTGTTGTAAGAGTCTCCAAGTGTTTTCCCAAGGCACTGGGCAAGGACAGAAGCACTGGAAGAGACCAAACATCAGACATGACAATGTCAACTGAACAGTCTTCCCAACTTCCCTCGGAATAGGGAGCCCCACGCTACTTGACTCCTACAACTCCAGCTGTTGTGGGTGTGTAAAACTGCCACTCTTCACAAGCAGACCCATAAGGACAATAAGGTTCTTCCTGTGACACTTGCAGAGCTGAGATTTCCTTGCATGTGAATAAAGGCACATTTGTTCCCAGAAGGTGGGCTGTAGAATTAATAGTTTTGAAATGCTTCTGCAGCACAGCTCTGTGCCAAACAAAAGATTAGAAGCAAACAACATAACTAGATTTGCAGAAAAACATAAGGAAAAAAAGAATAATAGAGCCTTCCAAAGCATCCAAGTGTCTCGTAAAAACCTGACATGCACAGAAAACATGAAGTTTCTTTAGAATGCTGCTGACAGGCTGCACAACAAACACACCACAGTCTCCGAAGATTCTAATGTTAACATGAGACTCCTTCACATCAAGAAAATGAAAATCCAGTACTGCTAAGAGTGTACAACCTTCTTGAACGTTCCTCCTCAAAAAAAGCTTGAAAGTCCTGGTGCTGAAATACAGTCTTCTCATATCCAGTAGAATAACACCCTCCACTTTAAAAAGCATCGATTAAAAGCCTTGAAATACATCTGCGAGGAGCTGTAGATTTATGAAATGCTCCACGGTCATTTCTCAGTCCAAGACTGTTTCACTTTGAGAGGTGTATGGATGGCCTTCTTTTTAGATTACCATACTTAGCAGACAGATGCTGGACTTTTGTGCCAATTCAATTTCCAGTTTATAAAACAAACAAGCAAAACAACCAAGACCTTCAAGAGGCAGTTCTTGCACTGGCTAAGTAACTGATCCATTTTTCCAACCCTTTTTATGCCAGCATGGGTAGTAAACTTATTTATTTTCCCAACAATTGTATTTGGTGAAATGTTATGACTAATTAGTTTAGATTGAGCTTGGGTATTTTCATCCAATTTGTTTCCTTCCCTCTAGTTTAGCTTTTGTTAGGAGAGGAGTCCTCTCTTCAGGGGCAGCTGCCCTACTACAGAAGCACACCTGAAAATGCTCCTACACAAAAATACCCTTTGGAGAGGGGGATAGACTGAAATTTCTGCCAGGACAGGTAGTGAGCAAAACCCCAAGGTTACGGTTCCATAAACTATCAATGACTCAAGAATTTAGCCACGTTGGAAAAAAAACAACACAAGCAAACAAAACAACCCACAAACAACCAAAACCCAAAGAAGCACCTACATCATTTCAAACCAATGCTTAAAACTGAACCACACAAGCAATATTTAGGGTTATGGAAATTTAATGTAGAACAACTTAAGGGAATCTGCTCCCACAAACCTGTAAATCTGCGAGTGATATTTAAAATAACATCAACTGAGAAGATCTTTCATAGGAAAAATTACATGTAATGGTTACACAGATCTCATCATCTTTTACCAGGCCTGAATGTTGGGTTTTTCCCCCCTACCTAGGGCTGATATGTTTCTTCCACAATGCTAAATAAGAAAGGACCCCTTCCAGCACTCCAGCTAAACCAGAATCCTCTCCTAACAGACTGACCCCAGTTAACACTCCTACTCCTTCGATGCCCTGGCCCAGTGGGCAGAAAAGTAGCATCTTGCCTCCAGGAGGAAGGCTCAGGGATCCATCAGGGATGTGGTTAGTTCGGATGGTGCAAACAGGAGATGCAGCTGAGCTTTAAAGATGCAGAGAGAAAGGAAGGAGTCGCTCTCCTCGTTCATAACTTATTCTGCAAAAAGGAACATGGCTGAAACACGACTGACAGTAATGCTTGAAATTTAATCCCTCACCAAGGGAACAAGCAAAATTTCTATTAATAGGAAGTGACAATTGATATAACAGGCTGTTCTGGAACTGGATGTCGTCCTAAGACACACTGAAAGAAAGGTACTAAATCAATAGAGGCTTTTACATGGCACTGATGTACATAAAATGCATAACTGCTCTACAATATTATATTACACAACATTACATAAGGCATAATAACTCTGCAATATTTAGTTAATTGTCTTGGGAGAATGAAAAGCTGCTAATGACATATCACAACCTTCTCTGAGATTTCAAGGCTGAACAACCCTCTCTTTCTTCTGCTCACGTACTCCAAAAATCCAAAGAGGGTTTGGATCCTGCAGCATGTGTTGCTGACAGGCCAGCCATCTGGTGTCCACTTGGTTAACCTTTCAGACAGCAAACAGACAATATTTACTCCTTTAAGGTAACACACCTATGGTAAATAGAAACAAAAAATAAAGTCTTTTTCCACCGAGGCCTCTTTCATAGTAGGCGGGTGCGCTTACTGTGTTCTGTAACTAATAAAACCCCTTGCATTAGATCACTCATCTGAAGTACACACTAAGGCTGAAGCTTTCTTCTTTGTGGAGATGCAATCTCTGGTTAGCCTGCCTACTGTTTCAGGAGCTTTCAAGCTTTCTCTCACTTACAGTTGTTTTCTTTGTTGCATGTGTGGGTGTGTGGTTAGTTTGTTGGGTTGGGTTTTTTTAAGCACCCTAGATGAATAGTTCTGAGATACAGGAAGATTTCAAAAAAAAAGGGCATCTCTCTGCATTTGAGATTGTTTCATTTGGTTCTTGCAGATCAGTAAAGCACCAAACTCAGAGACAGGACCCAGAAGGCATTAAAAAGAACAAAGAGTGAATTCCAGTGAGAACTTGTAAGAACGAATACACCTTTTGGACATACTCGTAGCTATTTCCAGTAGAACACAACAGTTTTGATACTTTAAGTACGGATGTTTGAAAAACCATGAAGCTATCTATCCCCTTCTTCATGCAAAGGTCAAAGTTAACCTCAACCAAGCCAAATATATTCCTAATGATTGCTACAAGAAACTCTCAAAATGTAGAGGTTTAAAATGAGTCAACAAGCTGATCCAAATTAAGGCAAGGCACAGCCCTCTGCTAAAACCAGCAAAGCCCTCTCCATGCTTTGTTACACGGGCTATTTGCTGGTGCTCAGACAAATGAAGATGGATCACATAAAGGCCACCCTGTGTAACTGCTTCTGCAGTTTAACACTTTAATACTGAATAAAATGCATGCTGATCCACCTCAAGGACATATTTGGTTGGAAAGAGGTCACTGCCACAAAAATTATTGTAAAAATACTTGCCTCTTCTTTTCAAAAATGTTAACTAAATAGCTGTAGTGACCCAATATTCATCATCAGGCTGCACCATGCTGAGGTGTCAAAATGATACCTGAGCAGAAAAAAGCAGCCCTACATAACTGGGCTGCCTAAAATTGCTGACTCTTTTAACACAAGCTTGACAATTAATTTGGTGTATTTCACTATTAGGTCTCATTAGGATGCATCGACTACAGAACTAAAAGTGATAGCTGAGTAAGTGCAAGTGATAATTATCTAATTTACTTTGATGTGCAAACTGAAGACACAGTCACAATCAATAGGAGCTGCTGCTGGTACTTCAGGAGGGTCAGCTTTCCAAAGCTGAGAGCAATGATGAGTGGAAGGTGTAAAGAATAAATCTGAATGAAATGTAAAGATGTAAATTGGGATAGAAATAAATAAGATGTAAATAAATGGATCCTCTTAAAAGGATGAATGTTTCATTACATTTCTCAACCTACTCTTAAAATTTAGCATTTATGAACATAATACTATATGGTTAAAAGAATAGTCTAAGAGTGAGGCAAAAAGCTCTAGAAGTTTCCTGTGTCCCCTCCCTTAATCCTTCTTTGAAAAGGAAAAACTGATAGCAACAAGCTCAAGACAAGAAATGCAAACTGCGGGTATCCAAGGAAGTACAGCTCACCTCATTAAGAACTACAAAAAAGTTAAACTGTGTCTAGAATAAATGAAATATTAGCAATAGAATAAACACAGAATCATATATAACTGTTTCCTGCTCATGCTGTAGGAAAAAGATGCTTAATATGGGATTATTTTACAGTGACAACCGTTTCCTTCTCTGTCATTAACTAGGGTATAAAACTAATAGGGAAAATCAAACACTGCTAATCTTCAAATGCACCTCGAGACAGTAGAACTGTTGACAACACTTTCATAGTTTAAGCATCCAGTCTGAGGATGATATGAGGGGCAATGAGGAAGCTGGGAGTGTTACAATCATGCCACCAGTTCGAAGGCATAAATTGTACGATCCTTAATGACACCAACCAGTAGTCGGATGAACTCTAATCCTAAAAAGAAAGGAAAGAGACAAAGGACCCATCTAAAACCCACACAGCATACCAGCAGATTATAGATATGCCTTTAATACTTAAGAAAAGGGTTTTAAGGAAGATAGGCCTAAAAAAGACCGACCAAGCAACAGCAAACCACACCACCAAACTGTTGTTGCTGTACCTTTTTCACATCATTTGAGCTCCTCATTTAGGCCTACCCATCTACCCCAGCCCACACCCACGCTGGACAGTTTAACAGCTCACTGAGGGAGAGACCCAGCCACAGGGATGGCTTCAAAGGCAGGTTCTGCAGACACCATGAGCCTTTCTGGCAGGTTCCAGACAGTTGTTCTTAGGTGCAAAAGTACTTGGTTTCTGTATGAGTCACTCAGGGGAAAAAAAAAACAAAACACAAAAACCCTG
>VWZY01009846.1:314049-350842 GCA_013399075.1 Chloroceryle aenea | reverse complement strand
CAGGCTACAGGTAAATTTTGAAGGTTAGCAGGAAGAAGTGGAACAAGCACTCACAAGGAAAAGATGTGTTAGAAAGAAATACAAGGACTCAGTGAGGAAAAAAACCCCAAACCAGTGAGTAGCAATGACAGGAACAAGGGGACCTGCTGGAAGGATTAAGCAAAGAGCTGCTGAATCAAAAAGCAGGAGTAGGGTCATTTAAAGGAAAAGAGTAGGGGGAAAAAAACAGGGTGATGGAGCAGGTAGAAAATAAGCTGCAAGGAGGCTCTATTATAGGGAACAACTACAAGCAGCTGACACAGACAACAGCCTCCAAAATAAGGATGGCCAAGACAAGTGCTGCTGGGGATCCCTGAAACAAAAGGGTGTGAAGAGAGAGCACAAAGGAAAGCAGGGGTTAAAGCCAGGAGACTGCAAGGAGCCTGTGATGTCTAAAAATGAGACTCTCAAACTTAAAACCAGGGAAAGAAAAACAGACTGTCAAAGTTTTGTATCTGTATGCACGGCGTTCTATGCTTTGTGCTACTGCTGGCTTAAAAACAAACAGGACAAGCTCATTTTCTCAGTCCTCTCTGCTTAGTACAATGCAAGCTTTGTTACTGCAGTGCAAACAGGAATTGTAAGCCAAGATTAATTAACCAAGTTATTAGAAACAGAATTCCACAGCAAATATACCACACTAGCCTTTAAATATTTTCTGTTGTGCAAAATTCACCCCTTTCAGCCGCTATCCAGTTATCTGGAATGCCCTTGGGTAACACTCACAAACCCGTCTGTCAGCCACCGAAGGAGATGTGGTGAATGTCCAGGCTCTGCCCACTCAGTAGAGGCAGTATTTCAACAAGCCAAGGTGGTTTTTAATCTCATGATCCATTTGATATAGTGTTATATCCCAACGGCGTGAGTTCCACGGAGTATGTTAAGAGCACTGCTGAGAATAGAGAGGTTTACAGTTTTAGCTTGTATTTCTACTGCACGCCCATTCGAGCAGGAACAATGAATCATTTAAATTTCCCTCAAAGCCTCCACGCCAGAACTGCCTTCCAGCCACTCAAGATGACTTTTCCCAGTGTATGCCTCTAGGTACAACACCCACCTAAGTCACAAACTCTTCCAGCATCTCAGGATCCCCTTGGGATGTCACTTAACTGCATAAGCAATCTGGAAGGGTTTCTCAAGACCACGTTCTAAGCCCCATCAGTTATCCTTCAGATGCAGTGGGATGCTGGAAGTGAATCAGGTGTAAAGCAGGGATGTGTTTATTTGGAAACAGGGGCTTGGTAACCAGTTCTGCCAGGGGCATTCCTTTAACCACGGGCTGAGGACACAGAGGTTGGTCACTGCATGTTTTGGTCACAGCTCACAAATACACTCAGGCACAAGTTTAATCTTAGTTTGCTCATATAGACCTATTTTATTTATACATATACATATGTAATGCTTAACTCATAGCCATATTAATGAGCAACGTGTTAGATTCTTTGCAGCAGGCAAAGCTTTTTTTTTGGCTCAGAAAAACTGCTGGATCAGAAGATGGCCAAAGTCCAAACTGGCTCTCAAGCCAAAAAACTACTTCCACCAGGAAAAACGTGGACGTGATTTTATTTTTACCAAACTCAATTCTGATGTATTAATAAAAGCTGTAAAATGCTCTCCGATGAGGAATCCGTATGGATTGCATTTGAAGGTATCCTGCAAAGGCCAGTTGGGGGCTCTAACAGGTACTGTTGAGGTCTAACAAGCCTGAGTTGCACCTGAAGTTATCAAAGCTGGCAGAAAATTATAGACAAGCGATTGTTAATAATCTATATTAATAACAAATAAAAGCAAGTCTGTGTTTTCATGCAAACAACTACAAAGAGAAATAGAAAAAAATGTAGTAAAAAATTCAGAAAGGACTAAAATTACCTAATTCAGGGAAGATCACTTTATCTGGGAGGTAAACCTGGTCCTGAGGGGCACAGGGGGGGATGAAAGTGTTCTTCCCTACTGCACACAGTTACAGGTTGGAAAGTGTTACACCTCCAGCAGAACAGAACAGGCACGATTCCATATGTTCATGTATTGTACTAAATGTCTCTAAATATATTTAAGTAATGCTAAAGTTGCACTCAATGGTTTAAAATTAACACATCAGGCACCTGGTAATTCCAGGAATCTTTTTTTTTTCCTTAAGGGAAAGGAATGCAGACATTCCTCCAGTGCAAACATTTCATTCTGAATGTTACTGAGAGAATGAAAATTTCCCCCTAACTCCCTCCTACAAAACACTAACAACAGCTATCGTTTTCCTTTGGTATAAACTCCTCAAACCCCAACATGCTGATCCACAGACTAATTCCAAGAGGGGTTTTGATCCAGCACTGCAGACCGTTCCATCAAGTTGAAATGTCTGTGGTGCTTTTTCCTCTTCAAATCAAGAGGAGGATCCATCTTAGCCAACACTGCAAGCAGGTCCCCAGCCTCACAACCTGAGGAGCATGCTTGCTTCTCAGTTGCTCTCGAGTACCTTGACAGACAAGGCTTTGCACCAAACCTTCTGCTACTGCAGCCACCGCCACCTGCTCGCAGTCCGGCGGATCTGCCGAGCGCTAAGACACCGCTAACTTTGGTTGGACCCGTTTGCTTCTGATCTCCCTCCTGTGTATGGGAATAGCCCTTAAGAGCCAAAGAGGATATTCCATAAAGATGCTTGAAGTTGCAAAAAAATGATGCTATTAAAGAACATTTCCCAGCGGGTTTTATCTACAACACAAGAAAGAACAGCTGAAGGCACCCGTTAATATTGCAGTCACTTTGCACAGTGTTCTGTTGTGAATATAGAAGATGTGATTTATTTTTTGATCCAAAGACTGGAAGTGAATGAGGAATGAGTACAAATGGACAGAACGCAGCTTGTACAATGTAACATTCTAAAACAGGTTAAATCTTGGACAGTTTCAGATTTGCTGAACGCCTGCAACAGCTTCAAGGAACATGAGACTTCGCCTGCGAGGGGAATGAAGGGAGGGAAGGAGAAAAAAAAAAAGAAAAGAAAAAAAAGAGACAGAAAAAACCCAAAGCAAACAGCTGAGCTTGCCAGCTAGGTAAGAGATGATCTGGCAGATCTTGACAGCCACATACTACTCATACCTAGTTGTGACTCAACAAAATCCTAGGAGGACACGGTATTGTCTGCAGTCTGGTGAAGTTTAAGAACTTTGAGTGTAATTTCTGAATATTTGCTCTTGGTGACAAATGCATTTCCTTTCCAAAGGGCAAAAGGTTTTACTGTTTGCTGGTTCAACAAGGTGCTTCGAGCATGGGCTTTACTGAACCTACACCTACATGGTCATTTCCTCTCTGGAAAGGCATTTGAATGCTCCATGGTTTGCAGAGCCACGTTTTTACCAAGTTAAATACAGTCCATCAGAATCATGAGCACAAAGGATGGAAAAAGACATAAAACACTAACACAGAAGTCAGACTGAATTTTATTGCTGAAATTAAGTGTTGTCTAATTGGACACAGCAAGTATTTTGGGTACCCACACTTAAAAAACCCCAAAACAAAGTTAAAAAAGCCCAACCAACCAACCCAAACACACACACAAAAAACAACCAACCCACTAACACCCAAAAGAACAAAAACACCCACACCAAAAAAAAAAACACTCCAGACCCAAACACCAACTTACACCCCCCACCAGCACCAACTGAATGTCCAAATTCTTCTGCCTCATTTTCCTCCAGCGAGCCATTACCTATTGACTGCCTTTGTGGGAAGTATACGAAGCTTTCACATGCTACAAACACCTTCACTTTGGGAATGTTCAGTTCCCCTCCTCCCTTCTTGGTTTAAAGGTTAGAAGACAGAATTACTGCATAAGCCAAATATCACAGAAATAAATCCAACCAATAAAGAGGACTCCAAATTCAGAACCCAAATTTCAAGCACCTATTTTCTTGAGGAAAGCAGCAGATGATGTTTGGGTTTTTTTAACTATTTTCTCTGAACTTTTAACTGAAGACTATCCTAGGATAGGAAAGAGATTCCAAAGATAAAACTCTACTGCATTTTTTATTACACATTCAAAATAAATAAAAGATGTGGGTCCTAGACAGTAAAATACAAGCGTAACTTTCTGTAGAAATTGTAGTAGAAAAAATAGAATAATTTTATCATTAAATCTACAGCTTGATGGAATCGTGGTTGTTTAATTTTTTCATTAACAGTCCTTTCAAGAATATTTTCATTTTGCTACCTAGACAACACAGAAAAATTAGAAGAGAAAATTTCCTGGAGTTCCTACTCCAGAAAACTATTGCAAAATATTTCTCACTATCAGTCTTAAAACTCAAATGCAAGACAGTCAAGTCTATATTCTGATCTGTTGGAAAGGACAGGTTTGTGCAGTTGTCTAGTACCATTAAAGACATCTATCAGCTTTAAAATGCAGTGCAAAAGCCAACTGTAGACTCTCAGTTTCTATCCTGATGTTTCAGAATTTCCTTTTCAGCTTGAAGTAAACAGAATGACTTGCAAAAACATATTATTAAGCAAATTCAATCTGATTTCAACATCTGATAACACTTCATTGAACAAGTATTCAACAGAACTCACAACAAATATCAAGGCACACAAGGACTTCATACGTTGGCTTCCATCTGAAGGCTCCAAAATGTCAATAATTAGCCTTTGGAACTTCCTTCTGAAGAAGGCTTTGTGCTGCAACCACTAAAATGTTGAAAGCTCATTCAGTGCACTTCCTTTTTGCTTTTATCTTTTTGGTACAGTTGCAATGAGGCCTCATTTTATTCAAAGTTGCTGTCAATAAATCTCTGCACAGCCACAGAGATGAACTGCAGTTCTAGAAACAGACAACAGGGTACACAAGTGAACAGAAAGAAGATAGCCAGACTCTACTCCTGTTGGGTCATAGGCTGGACTTGATGGATCTTGTAAATCAGAAATTCTGTGATTCTGTGTCTACCACAAAAGGGATCCTAGGGAAAACATCAGCTTCCTTAAGTTACTTCAGGTCCTCTGAGCCAGTCCAGGACAATCCTCTGTGTGTACACTGAATGCAAAAATCCCCACAAGCCTTTCTTCCTCTCAGTACTTTATAAGCTATTACTCAGTTTCTGAATTCAATCAAAGAATAATATTAAGCCTGCTCCACACAGGCTACGATAGCTGCTACTCCTCCAGACCTTCCACGCCACCACATCCTACCTCCAGCACCTCCAGGGCAAAACCTCCCAAGTCAAATCAGTAGCTAACGTGGAGAGAGGAGCCAAACCCAGGGGTAGCAATATCTAGTGCTTAATTAATAACCTGAGCCTATCCTTCTTTCTTGTCTTTTCCTTTTTAAGGTAAAAGCTAGATTTGCTTTCTCTCAGAACACTGGAGGAAAAAGACTCACTATTTAATCATCCATCCAGGAGTATAAAACCAAAATAAAATCAAAGCACTAGTGCTATGCTCCATAAAAGCAAAATCCAAGCAATACATCCAGTTCTCTCATTATCACTGAACTTGAAGCACTCACCTTTGGCACACTGTTAAAAGGATCCAGGCAGTGAAAGGCAGGACTCTCCAAAGTTATGTACACCACTACCTGAAATAACAAACAACACACACTTACTTTCAGCACTAAATGTAGAAGACCTTTAGCCAGGTAACTTAGTTCTCATACTATAAAACTCTCTTCAGAGATACAGAAGAGCAGGCAGAAGAGGTCTAACTTGATCCACTTGTTCAGTATAAATAGAACCCATCTTCTTATTAAACTTCTCAATCACTGCAAGGTCAATTTAACCACAGACAATCCAAACTGTCTAGGAAAGAAAGCAACTACAAACCAGCTGTCACAATACAGAGAAAAATCAGTCAAGAAATCAAAGTAAAAATTCAGCCCAGTTTTCCACAGCTCACATCCTAAAAAGCACCATTATTTGATGTTTTGGGTTCATCAACGTAACTTGCCCACGCTTCCTAAGAGAAGGGAAATGCTGTTACAGGTGGAAAACTGAGGGACATCAGCAAAAGCACAGCCAGAAGTTTTGTGGGACACGACTGTTTCTACCCAGGAGGTAGTCAAACACATCTGGATGTGTAATCCAGCTGGATTACTGCGGCGTGCGGGTTGAGGCCCCTTGGCACAAGATACTGACCTAACGAGACAAACCCTGAAGGAGGAGGTGAAGGTGGTCAGAGGGCTGGAGATGTAAAGAAGAAATAAGAAAGGTTTCTCCAGGAGGGTGGCTAAGCATGGCCACGTGACCCCTGAGAAGTGATGGCCCTTCTTCCCAAGAGAGCCTCAAACTCTCCCGGCTGTGGCCCCAGTTGTGGCCTTAGCCCTGCCAGGAGCTGGACAGCACAAGCCTCCAGAGGTCCTGCCTGGCCTCCATTGTTCTGTTGGGTATTTTTAGCCACAAAACAACCTTTCAGAAGGGACTTCAAAGTATTTCAACATTTGTTGCTGGTTTTCAATGATGCTTCTAACTCCACAGGATGCCTGACAAATTCAGGCAGGGTAAACCCAAGATCCAGTTCAAAGGGAAGGGAAAAAGAAAGCAACCTGAACACCTTGCTAAGCACTGCAGCCCCCAGCTCATAAGAACAATATATTACAAGTCCTACTCAACCCGAGGCCACTCATGCACAAGTGTTTCTGTTCAAAGCCTTCTCTGAACAGATTCCAACCAGTTGCCACTCCATAAAAAACACCTTATGAAGACATTCAATTTCTGAAAGCAATATATCCACTGATCCCATGCATCCTAACGAAGGGAGGGAAGAAATGGTATTGACAAAGGTATTACAAATACCTCACACAGATACCTCACACAGATGTTTAAAAGTGAGATTTAGCCCTCCACCCACTAATAAGCGGAGCAACAGAACTATCAAAACCAGGCTTTGGCAGATATTTAAGCATAAATGTGTTGTTAGGGGGTAAAGCATGAGAAAGTCCCCGTCCCCCCAGCTCCCTTTGCTCCCCAGCAGCTGGGAGGGGAGCCAGAGCATTGCCAGCCTCCCTAAAAACCACCCAAGGGAATAAACCAGAGGAAGGCAAATCACGAGGAAGTGTTATTCAAACAGAGGAACTTCCTGATCCAGTTCAGTGCCTGAATGAAGCTGTGCCTGTGACAGCAGAGAGCAGAGGGGACGGGAGGGTGACCTATCACCATCTCCTCCACCAGGGTGCTGGCTGGAACATCTGCTGCCCCATCACCCAGCTGCAGTTTTGAGCTTTCTGCAGACACAGACCACTGGCAACCATACTATCCAAGATCAATTTCCTTACCCAATTAAAGACCTCAAGTGTGTCCTCCATGAAAATTGCTCTATATTGGAAATTATAGGGTGGCTATCAAGTAAATGAAAGAAGCAACATTAAAATCCTGAGGCAGGGCAGATCTGTGTTTCTACAGGTTTAATGTTTTGTAGTACACGTTTTTCCCCTTAATTAAAAATGTTCTTGCATTATTGACAGGAGAAGAAGTGAGAAAATAAAAGTCACTTCTGATTTTGTTACAAGATCATCTTTCTGAACAGTACTATCCTTCCCCTTCCTACTTCAGGAACCATCTACTGCCTGTTACCATCCACCACTGAACTACTGCACCAAGCTTTGGATTTTGTTTGGTTTTTTTTTGTTTATTTGATTTGTTCCTTAAATAAAACCCCAACATCTCCCACAATTATTGCTTCCATCTTGCCTAATGTACTTTTGCATCTAGAACTTGCAGTTGAAAGCCAGCTGAAAAACAATGCTGGTAATTATCAATACCCGAACAATTAACCTCATATTTATTAGTCAACCGTAGAGGAAGTACAGTTGGGGAAACTATGAGTGCAAATTCCATCCCAACACATAAGAAAAGAATGAGTCATGTGTTTATCTCAGTGTAACAATGCTAACTTCCTTCAGTACAGCGAGAATGGTGTTATTCTCACAGCTCAATCAACATGCATTATGAGCAGTTCAGAATGTTAATGGCCATAGTGCAAAGAGTCAAAGGAAGAAGATGCACAAGAAAAACTCATTCCTACCAAAGTTCTGGTTGAAATAAAACTCTGCTAATCTGACAGACAGAGGAGTGCAAGATGCAGACTGGTCACTGCCCTCTGTGGGCTCGATTCTGTCGCACGGTGTCCTCCTTTGCTTTTTTCCTCCTGGTAAAAGCCTTCCCTTTGCTACGGAAGAGCCAAGAGGAAGATTTCTGCTGAGTCACACCAAGTGTCACTTCCCCAGAAGCGTAACCAGTTTCCACCACACACCCCCGCAGCCCAAAGCTTCACCTGCCACAATGTGACTTGCAGCGTGACTCAGACTCAGGATGGAAACCTGGACCACAAATCATTCTCCTATGCTTTAAATATGTTCCTTGAAACAATCTTCCAGTTAGAGGAGTTCAAGATCTCTCTTGTCAAAGGGCAGTAAATGAATGTGTGATTACAAACATGCGAGGGAAAAGGACAAATTTATCTCCATTTGACCAGCAACACCAGTCACCCTGGCTTGTTTTCTTCACCAAGATCTTCCGAACACCAAATCCCACAGTAAAAAGCACTTTTGAATAGTCAGAAATAAAAGTTTGAACTCAATGTTTGCAAAAAAAGCACCATAAGGACAGTATCAGTAAGATCTAATATAATAAGCACCTAATATTTAACTGTGCAATCTTTAAAGACTACAATCTTAAGAAAAGATTAGTGCTCTCATAGTGATTACTTCACAAGTAACATCCAAAGTTATTAATCACTTTTTCTTTCCTTAATAGATCTAATGTGCCCCAATTCCTTTACCCCGTGGCTAAAACCCAACCGCCAATGACTATTCCAATGACAATTCTCTCAGGTTCTCTCTCTTCCCTGTACCCGACCACCTCCAATTTAAATGCTGACACGAAACAGCTAAAATAATCTCTTTGATACTTAATATGCTAATAGAGAAGAATGACCTGGCCATAAACCTGCAGAGAGTGGGGAATTTTAGCTCCAATGGTAAGGCATTCGAGTGACTCCGACAACTACGCTACAATTCAACAACTGACGTGCTGCTGGTGACCTTCTGGAGAACAAATGAAAAGCATCCCATTAATACAAATCCGCTGGTGGAGAAGATCAAGCTGGCAATCTGCCAGTCCATTACACCATCCAGCTCCACTCCCAACATTAAATATTGCCTTCCTTTGTAATTGACTGAAATAAGCTGGAGCAATTGCAGGTAACCACTTTGGGCTATTAAAGTGTTCCATTAAGACTTCTCCATTAGGCAGGTATTTCAACTGAAGTTACATCAAAAATAAGCTATGTTCAAAATATTTTAACTATGCAGACAATTGGGCAAGCACAATCCCGTTCCGCGGCGCAGCGGGAAAAGAAACTCACCAAGTTTATTCAAGACTCTAGTATATGCTTAATGTTTTAACTTCACAGTCAGAGATAGCCTCACAAAACTCACTCAACAGGAGCTTCTTCTAAAGAGAAGAAAATGGTCATGTTAAAATATGCAGCTGTGTTTAAACTCAGGTAAGTCAAGGCACTCACTGAATACTACATTTTAAAACCAAGCATGAAACATGGGGAGAAAACAGAAATTGAGACGGGGTTCATGGTGTATTTAAGGTTCCAAAAGGCAGCAAATTGCAACAGTGAGTTACACGGTGTGTAACTTGCTGAAAACTAACAACAATAACAATAATTCAAGTCCTGATATGCTACACAATCGAGCTTTTCTTCTAAGATAGAGGTTCCTTAACAGCAAGGAAGCAAATGAAATGGGGCACGAGAACAGGTTCAGTGCCTTGCAGACTGCCAGATACTTAACACACTGGAAAAGACTGAAGCCTGGATGCCAGCTGTGAAAATGTGTCTAGCCCCTGAAGCAAAGGCAAATGTCTGGGTTTAACTGGGCTCTTTTAAGCACTCCAGGTTGGGAACCATCACTAGAGGCTGTAAGGGTTAGCCTAAGAAATTTGGGGTTCCTCTGAAGAGCTCACAAGCAGGAGGTTTTGTCTTCTGTGTGTTCCCATCTGGCCTGCAAGAGCTGTAGCACATCTCCCAGCCACGCTGGGATTACACATGTATCATTGGTCACTCAAACAAGGGGTTTTTTTCTTTTTTTTTTAAAAATAAACACATATCTGGGGAGGGGTCGGGAGAAACCCAGCTAGAGAAAGCATGCAGTGGCTCACACTCCAACCACAGGCAGTCAAAGAGGCTAGGCTGACCTGTATTCTCATTTAGCTCCTGAAGTCAAATGTGTAACATTGGACTCGACAGACTCTGGTGGAGACATGATACATCTAGGGAAAAAAACCCACCCAACCAACAAACCAAAACCCAACAGCAGTTTTTACATCTGCTTGCACAACCACCAACTCCCAACCTACTCATGAAACATAAGTAGTTGTCTAAATAATAGCAATGTTTAAAACCCCCACTCTATTTCAGAAACTGTCTTCCACTGCCAGCTTCCTCCGCAGCTGCAATCCGAAGACAGGCACAAATAGCACCTCTGGGAACTGGAAAGAAATGATGGGGGTTGCATCTGCTGAGAGTTCTACAATATATATCCTACAGATTAACACTGTTTTAATAAAAGGAATCATGTGCTTCTTACATTCTCTCAGCTAGGAGTTCCCCCAAAATGCCTGAGCTATTAAAAAACCCCAATCTTGACACCAAATTACTACCTAAAGTCACTGTAATATGCAAATTTTTAAATTCCTGGCTTAAGCAGGATTTTCCATCCTGATCCTTACTGATACTGACCTAATTCAAATTTGATTATGCTGAGCTGAAAACTTCCAGGGCAGTCATTGCATGAGAAAAAGAAAACCCCAGAAAGCAACGTGGAGAAATAGTGAACGGGAGGCCAGGCAGCCTCCCCCCAGTAAGGCTGCAAACTCTTTCACTGTAATATTGCAGTCTCAAAAACAAACTAAAACCCAAGAGGAGTAAGAACCCTCACACACTTGTCTTTCAAACTGATAACAGATGATCAAATTCAGTGGCAGCCGTGTCCAGCCGCTCTCTGGGAGCTGAAGGAGGCTCACAACAAAGGTACCCTGCCACCAAATGAGCCCCAGGGTTTTTAAGCATTCTTACTCAAGAGCGACCTGGGAAAGGTGAAGTATTCAAGCTCCACTTGATCTCCATCCCCCTGGTTTTTATTTTCTGTTTACAGCAAGGAATAGAAACCCCCAACCTTTCTACATTTCCTTATTTAAGGGTTTACAAGCTGGCTGTGTAAGCACACGTGTTAAAAAAACCATCCCTCAAGCCCACATAGGAGAAGCAACATTTTATGCTTCAGAGCCTTCTAAGCACCTCAAGAACCCTTACAAACCTGTGTTGAAAGACCTGAATTACCAATTATAACTGAGGAGAGATAAGCAGAAAGGGAACTCTACAGACCAAGGCTGGTCTTAAACTTTGTCTCACAGTCTCTTTAAGGAAAGGATTAGTCTTCAAACTTAGGTAGTGCTTAACTGAGAAAGCTTCTCCTTCTGAAGTAAATAAGCAGCTCCTTCACAAATGTATTTTTCCTATTGCATCTTTGCCATAAAAATGTTTTACAGGGACATGCACGACCCACGGAATCACACCAGTTCTTCCATACTCTCTCAGACCTTTCAGTTCCACGCTTGGGGATTGCAGGGCCATGAAAGATGACTACCAACAGCACATTAATGTACTTTTATGGTAAACTAGTGATCTGCACGGGTAAACTACTGAAAATGCACACCTCTGCTGGAAAAAGGCATCCACAGGCGCCTTTTGGAGAAGTGAAAACCACAGATTCCAATGAATTGGCTACAACAGAAGGATGCAAAACGCTAACTCACCACCGGAGAGACCAGGCTGGTTACCAGCCACCTGGTTACCACTCTTGGTTAGAAAACTGATGATGAAAATAAGTAAATAAATCTCACGTTTACAGAGGGAGAGAATAATTGGTTTGGGGTGAGATGTAACAGCAAATGGACTGGGACAGGGCTACAAGAGACTACGCAGTATCTAACACGCCAGACTCGCGTAAGGCAGACAGTCACAGGCTGACTGCAAGCCCTTATTAGAGCTCCTGTACTGGTAAATTCTTTCTTTCTTTGGACTAGGAAAATCTTTCCTCTGTGTACATTCAACACATCACTGTCTGAACTTGAAATAATAGTGTCACTACTGTCTCAGTGCTAATATAGGTGCAGGGTGAAGTTAAGAGGGCTAGGTCAAGCTTGGTGGTTGTCTTTGAAAGCAGAGGCAGGTACAGGGAACTGGAGGAAACACACAGAGCAGATCCTGGCTGACAGCTTCAAGAAAAGCACTGTCAGAACCTTCTTGGTAATTCTCAAAGCCCCAAATGGCAACTTGAAACCTTAGACTGGTAGCAGAAGGTCTGGTCTGGGCACCCCCACCCCCTGTAAAACCTGCAGCAGGCACTCCCTGCACCCCAGTCTCTTTGCTCAGGGGGGTTGGGTTTTACCCTTCCTCCAGATGCACGGCCACCGGCCCTGTAAGGATGCTGTGGGCACTGCTGTCCAAGTAGAGTATCTTGTTCTGAGAAGTATGCAAGCTCTGCCCTATTCTGTCCAGGCACGCTGCACCTGAAGGACTGTCAGCAGAAAGGAGAGCCACTGCACTCTGAAGGGATGGCAGAAAGAAGTTCAGGTGCCTTGGCCCTCGGGTGAAGAAATCTAGAATGACTTCAGCTGAGGGAGCAAGCTGAAGAAACCTCTCTGGACCAACCAGCAGCAGAAAGACTGGAAAGAGTTACTGTTTACTTAACTCAGTATTTCCTTTGTCATGGGGAAAAGCACAGGGCTGCAGAGCTCACATACACAAACATTAAACTGGACTTTAAGCCTTTCTAAGTCTCCTCCACTGACCCAACTGATGGACAACAACGAACCTCAAGTTCAGGTACAGAACTACCACAACTAGGGGTTCACATCTAAGACTCAACAGTATGTGGAAGATAAACACTTGGAACATCAAAGTGGCTTTGGTTCCTACTTGACTTGGTAGGTGGCACATGCTAGTTGGTGGCATGAGGTACTGTGACCATCCTCTCTGATGGCAGAATGGCAGTTCCCAAAGTCAGCACCTTCAACGTGCAGGTCAAAACTAAGCCATTAGGTTCCTCAGATCCACAAAAAGGAACCAAGACCTGAGCTGCTAGGTTTGCCACTTCCCAAGAACGCAGAGCCCTCCCCAAACATCTGCTTTTTCTTCCAAGTTAATAACCAAAAACTGTTGAAGAAGTTTTTACTCGAATTACCCCAGAAATCTTTCTCTAGGTTGACAACAAGAAGAGAAATGTTAAGGGAGCTTTGGTTCCACGGCAGCAAACAGCAGCCCGAGCTGCAGGAAAGATGGCTGTTGGAAAGATAACTGGATATTCCAAAATCTCATAATGCCCAAATAATTTTGGCAACAGCCTACCTTCTGAGGTTTTCATCACTGATTTTCTCCCTTTCATGTCTTGAAGACATCTGATGGTGTCTTATTCTACTCGTTTTAATCACACCAATTCAGTGGCAGCCTACAAATGAGAATGCAATAGCAACATTGCAGGCCCTGTAACAACAGTCAAAACAAAGATTTCCTATGGCAGCTGTCAAATTAATGACATCTCCAAAGCTATCTAAATACAGGATCTGGGCAGAAATCCAATTATGTCAATTCTGTCTGAATACCCCAAAAAGAGAGTCCTACTGGGGTTAGAAATGGAAATCACTTTAAGCACAGATTAGCTACACGAGGAGCTCCACACTTGAAACCAGAACAAGGGAACAAAAACCTAAAGGCATGACATTTATCTGGACACAAGGGAGAGGGGAAAAAAGAACTGCTAGACATCTGGCAAAAGGTCAAAGACAATTACCTTGTCCAAAATTGCCCCCCAAGATAATAGCTTCCAGGTTCATTTCTTGGAAAAATGATTTGACTCCAGCAATTAGGAAGATTTCTGCTCACCTCTACATCCTCCACTACTGCTTTGCTTTTGCCAAAACCTCTTTTTTTCCAACAAAATATTGACACCGGCAGAAAATGCCAACTTCCCAGAAGCAGGACCTTAATTTATTTGAAACCTGCATAAGAGAAAATAATATTGTCCCTCGCTTAAATATGAGGCAGCAGTGACAAACAGCATTGAGGGCTTTTAGTTCAAGAATATAATTTCTTGCTGCTTTCCTTAGACCACTGCAAGCACCGATTTCCCTTTTGCTTCCAAAGTGTTTGTGTTGCCAGCTAATTATGAGGCCAGTTCAGTTCTCTGAGCCTTGCCACAGGATTCTGGTTATTTGTGGGTTTAAAACAGACAACAATCAGAGGGAAGGGGTGGGGGGAGATAGCCTTTTAATCCATCAAAGAATAAAACACAAGGATTTTTATTTTCTTTCTTTGCAGGCATATTAAAATAGCTGCTTTCCAAACTATCTGGGGTTTAAATTAAACTGTTCAAGAGACTGCTACGAAACTAAAGAAAAATATGCACGTGCCACATCACTGAAGGAATAGACACTGGTTAGTAACTGCATTCTGGTCATCATCTCTGTTGTGAATAGACAGACAAGCCTTTCAATAAAGAGCAGGGGATGATGATGAAAAATGTCAGACTGATTTTCACTAAATTTTTAATGCTGATCAGTCCTTATACTGAAGGGAACACTTTTAAAGGTAGGGATCTAACTCACTAGATACGTATCACAGAATGTCAGGGGTTGGAAGGGACCTCCAAAGATAACAGAGTCCAAAACCTCTGACAGAACAGAGCCAAAACTAGGGCAGATCACTCAGAAATGCATCCAAACAGGTCTTGAAAGTCTCCAGAGCAGGAGACTCCACAACCTCTCTGGGGAGCCTGTTCCAGGTTCTGTAACCCTTACAAGTACAGAAGTTCTTCCTCATGTTGAGGTGGAACTTCCTGGGCTCCAGCTTGAATCCACTGCCCCTCGTCCTGTCATGGGGCACAAGTGAAAAGAGGTTGTCCCTGCCTTCTGGACACTCAGCCCTCGTGTATCCATAGACATTAATCAGATCCCCTCTCAGCCTTCTCCTCTCCAGACTAAAGAGCCCCAGGTCTCTCAGCCTTTCCTCATAAGACACGTGTTCCAGCCCCTTCATCATCCTCATAGCCTCCGCTGGACTCTCTCCAGCGGATCCCTGTCTCGCTTGAACTGGGGAGCCCAGAACTGGATGCAGTACTCCAGGTGAGGTCTCACCAGTGCAGAGTAGAGGGGAGCAGAACCTCCCTCGATCTGCTGGACACGCGCTTCTTAATGCACCCCAGGAGTCCCCTGTCCTTCCTGGCCACAAGGTCCCATTGCTGTTCCCTGGAGAACTTGCTGTCTACCAGGAATCCAACATCATTCTCCATGGAGCTACTCTCCAGCAGATCACCTCCTGACCTGTACTGGTGCATTTTGTTGTTCCTCCCCAGTGCAGGACTCTACACTTGCCTGTGTTGAACCTCATTTGGTTCCTCTTTGCCCAGCTCTCCAGCCTGTCCAGATCTTGCTGACTGGCCACACAGCCCTCAGGTGCATCAGCCAGTCCTCCCAGCTTCACATCATCAACAAACTTGCTGAGAAGATGCTCTGTCCCTTCATCAAGGTCATTGATAAGGATACATTGCAAGAGTTTCTGCTACCAACACGGTATCAAATCTGAGAGAGTAAAACATTCATTATGAATGGGCCTATATTTAGGATTGCACATTCCAGGCTGCGCTGCTTCCACCAAGACTCACACAGTCAGAGGTGGGATTTGTTTTAATTGCTGTTGGGTTGCTGTGTTGTTTTTTTCTTGAGCTCCAATCGTTAGGAATATTGAGAGAGATCTTGACTAAAAGCAGTGCCAGTGATGACCAGCTGCCACCTTCACCCACTCAGCACGTTTAATCTCTGAATTGTTTTTGGAGGCACACACAGAGATCCCTTTGCAGGTCAGCACTTTTGGATGATATCAGTTTGGACCCAAAGCAGCTCAGTAACCTCCCCCCATTTTCTGCTGTTAAAGCATCGGGTTATCAGACATAGCAATTTTAACTAAACTTGTTAAGAATATAACTTCTTCTATTTTCTTACAATGAAAAATTATTTAAAATAGCTTCAAACTGGACCGTGCAGTCAATAAGGCTGTCAGAAAAATTTTGGCAAAGCTTAGAACAAAATTCTTCAGCTTCGATTTTTAAACCCCATTTGTTGCCAGTCCTTTATTAGAAGAGATTTCATTTTTGCATTTGCTCTCTCGAACACACCGAGCGCAGCACCATGAATCCTCCTTTGTGTCACACAGGCACTGCAAATCCAATTACTGCTCTATTAGGTCTCATTTAAATCCCATACGGTGGGACAATAAACTGCACCAAATGAGCATCAGCACGTTTTTCAACCATCTTTACACTGTGACATAGATGGCAATCACGGCTTCATAAAATTTCATTTACAAGGAAGGTAGCTCTGAATTTTCTCTTTCTGTGCTGGGCGTTTAAGAGAGACTCAGGAAAGGCCATTCCTTCCCACCCCGTGAAGAGGCCAGTTGGCCACTGCTGGTTTGTGCTTCTCAAACGCCCAAGTCTTCTGCTTGCAGCACAGAAGTTTGTCCTGGGGGTCAGTGGTTTGGTTTTTAAACTAAATTTCCTGGGTAAGGAAGACTTTGGCCCAGGATAACATCAGGTTGGGAAGCGGGGAGGGGAGAGCAAAACAAACCACCAGCAATCTGAAGGGTACTGAGAAAGATGATGGCATTTTTTGGTAAACTCTTATCCTAGCTGGATATAAAACCCCACTATGACTGCTAAATTTTACAACGCAAATTTGCACAGGTTTCAGAAGCTCTGAATGCTTCACCACTTCACTGGAGTGACTTTGTAAATCTATCCTCATTCCCAAGCTTGACACCACCCAGCAACTACTGTCTGTAGATGCCCAGGTCTGCCCTTTCTTTTGGGAATGCTAAAAAAAAACCAAAACCCAAACCAAATGCAACAGCCTCCAAAGAAAAATTAAAAATCCCTCCTTTGTACCAAGCATTTGCCCCAGCCAGAGCTCTCTCTGAAGGATGCAGAGAAGCCTCATTGATTAGCTGTTTCTTAATAGCTGACCTGACTAAATAATTTTCCTCGTGCAGGCTGGAAATCAAAATGTCAGGCTGACATTTAAACACATGATCTGATCTGTTGTTAAAAAACAAAAGCCAGGAAAACATATGCTGTCCACTTTGAAACTTACTGCCTAGTCGCTTTGTTGCTAGGACAGAAAGATTCAGTTTCAAAACCAGACTTGGGAGTATTTCAGTCGTTCCATTAAATAGAATTCTAATTTTATGCCCACCACCAAGAGTCGGTAAGACTGTGAGAAACAGGTGAATTCCAGCTTGAGGGAGAGAGGGAGGGAAATGAAGCCATTTGAAGGTTTGTGCTCCAATTCTGCAGTTAGAATACAAAGATTCAGGCCAGTTTTCCCTGTGCAGATGAGATAATGAAGACAGTACCATGCTTGACTTTTTGCTAGGAAAGGAATCAAAAGGCAACTGCATTTTTTTCATGCATATTACTCAAACCCATACTCTTTTCTAGTGTATTTCCATAGGTTTTTTCTGCATGCTCTTTAATAAGCCTTCCCCACTGCTTTGCCTACTTTTTGCTCCCATTTATCTTCATCTTATATCTAAACCTATGGGCAGGCCCCATTAAGGAACAACAGAAGCCAAAGACCCTGATAACTCTGTCCACACCTTCAAGCAATACGGACCTGAAGCTTCACTTACAAAAATACAAAGATGCCAGCTTCATAGAATCATAGAATCATAGAATAGGCTGGGTTGGAAGGGACCTCAGAGATCATCGAGTCCTCATAATCCAAATGTCTTTGCCTGAAATTGAAGCTGAGGCTATGGTCTCTTAGGTTTTAAAGCTAATAAAGAACTGAAAACACTAAATTGTACTTGTATACTGAAGTAACTTTGAAAATTTTGGCTTATTTTCAAGGAGGCAGAACAATTTCCCCTCCTTTCCACAGGATTTAAATTGTATTTGCTTTCACTGTCCTTCGCCATCCCTTTCAGTAGGCCGTGATGGCAAATATGCATCCTTACAAGAACTTATCTGCTAGAGAAGTTACACCTCTCAAGCTGCAAAAGAGCACAAACATCCCCCACACTTCAGAACACAAAGCCTACTGCCACGAAAACCAAGATTAACAGTCTCAGAACCCACTGTCAACAGCTAAAGTGTACACACACTTTTGCTTCAGAAAATCAGTTACGGTGCCCTGCCATTTAAATCAGCAATATCACAGATGCCATGAGTGCTTTCTTCTTGACAAATAAGAAAGCAACAGTTCCCAGTAGTAATCAAGAATTTGCAAAACCAGAGCCTAAATACAGGCTACAAACACATCAAGTGCTCAAATTATAGCTACTGTATTTTTAGAAGCACTAGGTACCTTAAGAAAGCAGTGCAACAAGCTTCAGATTCTTAGCACATTTGACATGTGGTAGCAAAAGAACAACAACAAAAAATATATTTAAAAAAAAGAAATAAAAAAATCAGCCCAGGAACAGACATCCTGTGCAAACAGGATTCAAGATTCTGGTGATAGTCCAACAGCCAGAAATAAACATACCACAGCAAAAGCAATACCAAGGACAAAAAGCATCACCTAACACCACTTATGGGGTGCAACTTTAATTCAGCCCTTTGCCAAAAAGTGATTCTCACCTTACATTTCACTAACTTTACACGTGAAAACTTCTTGGTTTAACTAGAACCACCCTTCCTGCTGCCAACAGGCATTACTGATCTCAAGAAAGGTCAGACAGCAGCGAGGATTTCAAAATACACATGGCACAGAGCACCACAGACCTACTTATTTTTATTACAGACTACCTTCTCACTTTGAGATGCAAAGAAGCAGAAGGCAGGAAGAAAAGCAACCCTCCAGAGAGCAGACCCACCAAAATTCCCTTAGCATGGCTTACTGATGAGTAATGAAGTTTTCAAGAAGACAGTACTGCACTTATAAACTGTAAAGCTAAATGTTACACACTTTGCATAACTTATGTTTCAGAAGCCAATTTCAGCTCTGCCACCTCAAAAGCTGGCTGGCTTCACCAGAGAAACACAACCCCTCTGCTTCTGCAAAGTACAACCCGATGGAAGCTTCAAATGAGCACACTGGGTCTGTGAGAACCAACTCAGAGCTGGCACAGAGAGAAAACCCCTCATTTGAATAAAGCCTCAGATTCTTGAGGTAAGGATGGAGCCCCTCAAAGGAGGGCAGGATTGTTTCTTCTTCCAGCCTTTTAATTCACCCATAGGCAAAAAAACTTCTGATCCCAGAACTGACAGGCAAAAGGACAGCCTGGACCCTCTACCTGAAGAAGAGTTAGGCTGCCAAGAGGAAGAGGTGGTGATCTGACACAAACACCAGCTGAGTAACATGTTCGTGGCACGTGGGGCTCAAGTTCATGACGTCAAATTAAGGAGCGAACCATCAGACCAATACACACACATCTGCAAACTCTGGTGGTATCTTGTGTACCCACACAAAAGCTTTCCCAGAAAACCAGAATGAGACTGGGGTCCTCAAAAATCCCCCAGAGGACTTCGGCAATTGCCACCAGGGCAGGATTTCACCCACATTTGGAAAGACTGACTCAAGCTAATTACAACCAAACGTTATGAAACGATTCCTCCCTTAAAAAAAAAGAACAAACCAACACCCAAAACAAAACAAAAACACACACACACATCTATAGTTTCTAAGAGAACTTGCCAAACTAGAAACGTGTGTAAATGGATGGCCTCAGGGCTGCACGGGTTCTGCTTCAGGTCTACAGATCTTCTCCACACAGCACCAAAGTGTAAAGGGGAGCACAAAACTACCAGGGGTAGATCCTGGTTCCTAAGACCATGCTGTCACATCTTCATTACTGCCATTACCTGCAATATCTAGATTAAAGCTTGGAGGGACATGCAGTCAGAACTTCAGTGCTCCTCGCTGGTGTCTTCAGAACAAAAGCTTGGAGAGCTGATGGGTTGGTAAAGACTCCACGCCTTGTGTGCTACCTGGAGCAGAGGCTGGTGTAGTAACTCCCACGAGAAGATGGCACAGTGCAAAAGCAGAGGAAGAAACAGGACAAGAGCAGCAAAGGCGTAAGAGGAACAACACTGAAAGAGAAATATTTTACACACTCAGCAATTCCCTGCACGGATGGGGAAGAGAAAATACACACAGAAGAGCTCTGCAGAGTTTGGTTTGCTTAACGAAGCTGATGACAAACAAACATTAATGACAACAGACTTTTTTAAAGTACTTTGAATAATGTGACAGAAAATAAGGGGTGGGTGGTTCTGTGTCAAACAGGTAAAGAAAGCTAAGAACTCGAAAATGTATTTTCTTGTTGTCTTAATAAAACCCCAGAAGTTGCATTTCAGCAGTGCCCAATCCAAGATGGATTTCACAAAAACACACCCAACCAAAACACATAAAGAGAATGAAAGGATCCAGTCTTCCCTTCCAGAAATCTCCCTGAATTCTCAGGCAGACACCCAGTGCCCCCAGAGAACACCCCACTCTCAAGCTGGGGAACTGCCCCGCTCCGTGTCCATCCGTGCTGCTGCCCATGACAGCCTCTGACAGGGGAGATGCCCCGTGGCCCAGCAGCAGGAACGTGCACACCCTGGCCCCACTGAACCACAGCCTCCTGCTTCTTGGCTCTCACCACAAGAGCCATCCTCACCAAACTCATTTATTAACTAACACAGGCCTAATGAATCAGTATTTTCCAGAAGGCCATGTGACTAAGGCCATCTTTTTACTTTTACAGCCACTTTTCCTGCTGTAGGAAGACAGAATTCACTTGAACAGATTCTACCAGCTAAGCAACTACTGTGGCAATACATTAATTGTTCCAATTATCTCTCATAAGTTTTTCCCTCTCTTCTTTCTATATATTTAATAAAAAGTCAAAATTCATTGTCTTGTGATTCTGAAGAAAATTCACAGAATTCATCTAAGTTTACAAGGACACAAGCAATCCTCATAAGCAACTACATTATTAGTTTGCCCTTTGCAAGCAGGAGATGTTGGTTTTTTCCTAACCAAAACCTGACACAAATTCCCCCAACATCTTTTCCGCATTTAAAAAGTTTTCATAGTGCCTCTGGGATTAAAAATAACCCTGGTACAAATATCTCCAGTAATGCTTTCTCAGCTTTTACTAACCAACAAAAGCTTCAGAAAACTCCTCCTGAAGTACAATCAATACAGAACCTTTTAAGGACACGCAGCATATATAAAAATAACAGCTCAACAATACGTAAGGATTGAGTTCAGGCATTAAAGTCTGAAAGAGATGTTTAGGCACAAAAAGAGTTGGAAGTGAAGGATAGAAAATGGTAACAGAGTTGCCAGTAGCAAAAGGATGCTCAGTGCTTCTTCACATCTCCCCGAACAAACACAGCAGCATAAACTGACAGTCCTGCTGAAATCAGTGCAGATTTTCAAACATAAATTACATCTCCACCTTGCTGCATTAGGACAGCAGCTCAGAAAGAAGCGTGCAACCCCTCCAGCAGAATTTACTTCAAAGCTTCCCCCTCCTCTGCCTAAAGAGCTCGGCGATAGAGAAAATTGAGAACGTGGTTTTCATTCATTTCTTCCAGGCACTCTCAAATTCACACATGCACCTCGGAGTGGCTTGAAATCTGGTGTGCCATATGGCAGTGCATTTGTCATTTCCAGAAATATGTTGAAAATGGGTTCCAGAGATATAAAGCCCCATGGAAAAAAAAACAAAAAACAAAACACACCGCACAAAAAAAGCCAAAAAAACAACAACAACAAAAACCCCAACTCCTGAAGCCAAGAGATTCTGCTCGAACGCCACCAACTTTATACTGTGCACAACTGGAGAGCCTGGGCTTTGATCAGGCTTCAAAGAACCTCTTCATTTGCCCCAGAAAATAAATCTGATGCCTTAGCTTGTGGAGGCTCATTTCCCTAGTGTTTTGCAACTCTGTAAAGTTATTTACAATTGCCTTAAGTGAGACTGAAGCTGAAATAATGTATCACCAGCAATGCTAGAATTACACAAACACGCTGCACTTGGAGCACCAACCAGATGATTTACAAGCTGCACAACAGCAGAGAGTCAGGATCAAGAGTTTCATGGCTATTCCAGCGTAAACCAACTGAGGAAGAAATAATTACTTCTTCCCATTCCTGCATGCAAAGTTTAATGGTGCACATTATGAAGTAACATTAAAAAAAAATAACAGAACAATTAGCAAACAGATTTTGATTTTTTTTAAACCTGAAAAAGAAATAAAAGCTCTCGTTCTGGCTGAAATAATCCCAGTCTCCAAACTCCAATTAGAGTGAGATTTAAAAACAGACCAACCAACCAAACAATAAAAACATAACACCACACAACCAACCAACCTGGCAGGGCAGAGCTGAGCTGAGCACCTTCCTGTTGCCAAAATGAGCGAGTCCTGTGCAGGTAGAAAGTGAGTAATTCATTCACCCTGCTATTACAATCTGTACTTTCCAAGGACAGCTACTTCCCACTATTTGCAATCTGTGGTGAAATCACCCTTTTTCTTTTTCTAAGAAAGAAAATGCAGATTAGCAAGCAGAGATCAAATGCCACTGCATGAGCAGGACTTTCCTTCTTGCCTTTTTTTGTTCCTTTCAAGGCTGGAATCACAGATCATGGTATTTCCCAACACAGATACAGAGAAACAGAATCAGAATCATTCCCCAGCACACTGTTGCAACTTCCTCTCTCTTCTCACATTGCCTCTTAAAACTGAGTTTCAAGCCTTTGCACAAATCTTTTTAACCCAAGGGTGACAACAGCTGCTTTGGGGCCAGCTACTTTGTTTTGAAACACACAGAGAAATGAAGAGGAATCTTCCTGCAGAGGGGTGGATCCCAGGCTCTCCCAAGAGCTTCCTGGGTTCACATTCCAAAGCCAAATTTGTTGCTGAGACCACGTACGTACCCAGTTTATCCAGAAGGCTGAGGTAACTGGAAAGACTGCAGGAAAGCACGGGAGATTCTGGGATCAGAATCTAAGCCAGACCTCCTGAAAGATTTCTGTGTGCAAGGAAGAAAATTTCTGCCCTAGCTGGGAGAGAATATTTGCAAGCACCTAAAAAAGCTCAGGGCAGCAGCAGCCTGGATGTTCAGCACTACGCAGGCATCGCTCCACTCTGCTCATCAATCACGTGCATCCAAGAGCAGGGTCCATCCAGCTGCTCCAGCTGACGGGTGTTTCAGCCATCCAGAGATGAGACTCCTGCCTATCTGCCACTCACATCTCCTACTGATGACAGGGAATCTGCTGGCTGCTGAGAGAGGCTCTGAGGAAGGCAGGGCTTTTTCCCCAGGCGCAACAAGAACGGAGCTGCCAGCCGCTGGCGCTGCCAGCTAGGGAAGCTATTCCTAGAAAAGCAAGAAAAACGTGTGGGCTGAGCTGCAAAGACAACGTAGCGACTAAAGCAAGCAGAAGACTCCTCTGTAATAAAGGAGGTGAAGAAAATCCCCACGTCTGCTAAGATTTTTGGTTGAGGAGTAGATCTCTGCCCCCACCCCTCTCAGATATACTGAGCTTTCACATGCTGTAGCAAAATTTTACTGTGTCTAGTAGACAAAGTATGTTAAATTTCCTGCACGTTTTAATATTCATTGCAAGGCAGGATAAAACCAAACAAAATCCCCCCCAAAATCCACATGACAGAACACTCTCTATGTTTTGCAGGTTGCATGGAAGCCACCTGCTGATGCTGCCAGAATTCAAGCAGCACCCAAGGCCGTGTTTGACAGACCCAGGCCTACTGCAAAGAAAGGCAAATCCCACATGGGAAGCCTAAAGGAGATAATGGCTTCAGCATGACAGCCAGAGGTGGTCCTGGATAATAAAGAAATTTCTTCTTCAATTATTCTTACAATAAAATCAGCTTGAAAATCAACTTTTACCACATTCTAAGGTGGTAGGTCTAGATAACAAAAGTTGTCAGCTACTCCAGTTGCACGCCATCCACCATCCTCCCACAGCTATTATTATACCGTCAACAAACTCTCTTAACACAGCCCAAGGTTTCTAGAACAGCAGATCTTGCACTGTCACAACGCTAAACAGACAGAAGGGATTCTCAACTGCACACACATTGCTTTTAATCCCAGGTTTCTTCCTCACCTGGGTGCTTCTCCTCGCCAAAGTCCCAACTCTGAGCCTCAGAAAAGTTGGCTGAACGCACTCATAAGTGACTTGTTGAGGAAATATTTGGAAGAGTTCACCTGGTGGCTTTGAAGTGGAGCAGAGGGCCACAGCAGAGCTGTGGTGGGAGTATACGCCTTGGGAACCTAGCAATAAAATGGCAACAATCCTTTAGAGAGGAGGCAAAGCCAGAAGATTTGAGATGGGAAGCTATAAACAGTAAGAATCTAAAAGAATGCTTCCTCTACCCAACTCAGCAGACTATTACAACATCAAGGTACATGCCAGTAAGGCTCTTTTCCTTTTTTACTTACAGTGTTTAAGGTGTTCTATGAACTTTTTCAAGCTCTTGCTGCATATTTTAATTTCATACTTAAAGATCTTCCTGCATTCCGAGACAATCCTTATTATTTTGCTTTGATGCCTTTTTTCTCTGGATGTTTTCCAGGTGAAGCTCAGCAGAGGAAGGATTGGACCACTACATTTCAATAACAGAAGTACTGAAAATGTGGCTTTCCGTGTATTAAACACAGTGCTGGAAGCTACCTGGGAAAATACATCACCCACCTGAGAAAACTCTCCATTGTTATAATTTGGTCATTTCACACATCACTGATCAATCTCAGCCAAGCACATTCTGCAAGTCCACAAGTAATGATAAAAAATTAGACGTCCCAAAGAAAAATTAAAGCCCATCCTTCATGAACAAATTTATTCACCTAGAGATTTGATATGAAAAGCACTTCTCTACTGCTTCTTGGTATGAGGTTAAACAAGCTGAAGATACAGGAATTGTTGATTACAAAGGTCAGTGATGGCAGCTTGGGGATTACAAAGGCAAGGTGAACCTGCATTATGTCCACTCTGTGGCAAAAACTGGTAGGCACAAAAAAACCCCAACTTAAACCCCCCCCCAAGCAATGTCAGAAGCATGCCCAAGTGAAACTTACTGCTTCTGAGAAAGCTGCATACACATTCAATACTACTAGCTGTAAATCATGCACCCCTTGTCTAACTCTCCTGAGAAACCCAGGGTATCTGTTCTCCATGTGGCTTTTCTTTACCTACCCTTGGAAATTTGAAAGTTTCGAAGGTTTCAAATCAAAACTAGCACCAAAGATAAAAGCCTCAGAATCAGCAATGGTCACAAATTATATTACACACACGTCTACAAGCTGAAAACCCCAGGCTACCTTTCAGCAAAGAACAGAGACTTTTCATAACAGCAAATCTCTGGGGAAATATTATTGAGAAGATAATATACAGCTATTGGAAAACAGAAAAACCATTCAGATTCCCACTGTTCCCAGTTCCCCGCCACACTAGGATGCAGTGCTGGACCTCATCACACACTGCTCACTTGTGGCAGCTCTCCCGTGATAGAGTGGATAAGCAGGAGGAGGCCACTGCCTCAGGAAGACAAGCAGGGTGTTATTTTTACCCAGCCCATTCCAGTCCAAAGCCAGCTCACGCTGGTAAATCCCCCCCCGATTTGGACCAGGGTGGCATTCACAAGTTCAGTTCAGATTTAACAAATCATTCCCAAACACTCGGGTGCAGGCATATACGTGTGTTGACAGAAAGTGAAAACTCACTATCCAGCAGAACAACTCGTAGGGCACTGTGTGCACACTCCCAGCCTGAGCAGATAACCCCGTTTCTGCGACTGGTGTGCGACTACACGCTTGGAATGGTGAGCCAATAAACCAAGAACAAAAGGATCTTTATTCAAATCCTATTCACAGATGTTACCTTAATGGAAAGACTCTTTGGGCATGGAGAATCCATGAGCAACAGCATCCACAGCAACTTTAACGGCCAACTGCTAGACAAGGGGCTTCCTAACACAGCAGCTGGGTGCCACTCAGCTACCTGGCAGCCTCTGAGTTGCTTGGAACAAGTGAATTAATCAGAAGATGCGTGCTGCTAATGACCAGCACCTCCCTGGTACTGCAAAGGGAGACAGAGGCAGATCTGGATGCTCTGAAGAGGGATTAGAGCAGGAGACTGTGTGATTGAAGAGGGTGTATGAAGATCAGTCTCCCCCAGCAGCAGCAGGAACACACAGAACTCTGCACAGGGTGGTTACACATGTTCATTTTAACCTTCTGTTAGTCTGCAATATTTTAAACTAAATTACACTGACAGTGATATCAAAAAACCCAAACAATGTAAAGCATTTGCTTTCAACTCTTCTCAATAAGAAAATGATTCTCTCTGACTAGTGAAAGACATTTACTGACTGAAATGTGTGGGAGCCCACCCCAACACCCTAATGCAATGCCAGGACATATTCATGGAGGAAGAAAGTTTAAAGCAGTTATATATACAGAAATGTTATATGCAAGGGTTCAAACTGTGGATAATGGGTCCTCATTTCAGAAACATCACCAGTTGTGTTTATGAACATCCCTTTTAACTGCAACGTCTTAGTCAAATCTTCCTCTTTTTATTCCCAAATAAATGTAACCATGCTAGACAGGACACAGGGCTTTTTAGTTACAACTAATGATTTTTTTATTTGCTGAAATACTTCTGCCATATGACAAGACAAAAAAACCATACCCACTCAAAATCAGGGATACTCCCAATCCTAACTATGCACAAGACACTGCAAAATGTAAAAGGAGAGGGGGACAGACTAGCAAAGCAACAAAGCAAAGGTGATGCCTGTCACAATCACAGGATGTGCCAACAAAATTTAAAGTCTGTCTAGAATGAAGATCAAATATTTACAGACTTCAGAAAAGAAAACTGTGTCTCCCTAGAAAAATCTACAGGTGCATCCCCACAACTGCCCCAACTATGAATTACCCTGAGAGCAGGTGCAAGAGTCCTTACCGGGTCTTGAGTGTGTTGGATTTTTTGGACACTGGTTTTGCTGGGTTTTTCTTCCATCTGGTAGACACCACCATTGTAGAAAGTGGCAGCAATTTAAACAACCCACTGAACTCCAGCTGCTTAACACGAGGCACGGTGCCTTGCAAAGCTGGGCACACCCCTTGCGATCAAAAAGCCGGTCCCAGGAAGATGAGGCAGAAGAGAGAGGCCAGCAGTAGGCAGGGCCCACCCCTGGGGTGGCAGAAGGAGGTCACAGCTCTCTGGTGCCAGGCAGGATGGTTCTTCTCTGCCTGAGGGTCAGGGTTTGAAAGGCAACCCCTGATCTTTCCCTGCCCACCTGCCTGGATTGAGAGATGACCAGCAGACATGACCAAAGCTGTCTGACACTGCATTGAGTTTACTTGGGTTCTGAGATGCTCAATGTTTATGAGCCCTGCCCAGCACTTCTGCCAACACCTCCCCATGTGGCCGTGGAGCACAAGAGACCCAGGAGGGACGCAGCCCTTCTCTCATGCCTCACCCATACCAGCTCCTTTGCCAAACACGTTCAGTTTGTGCATTCACAGAATGTCAGGGGTTTGAAGGGACCTCCAAAGATCATTGAGTCCAAAACCTCTGACAGAACAGGGCCAAAACTAGGACAGATCACTCAGAAATGTATCCAGACTGGTCTGGAAAGTTTCCAGAGCAGGAGACTCCACAACCTCTCTGGGGAGCCTGTTCCAGGCTCTGTAACCCTTACAAGTACTGAAGTTCTTCCTCATGCTGAGGTGGAACTTCCTGGGCTCCAGCTTGAATCCATTGCCCCTCGTCCTGTCACGGGGCACAAGTGAAAAGAGGTTGTCCCTGCCTTCTGGACACCCAGCCCTCATGTATCCATAGGCATTAATCAGATCCCCTGTCAGCCTTCTCCTCTCCAGACTAGAAATCCCCGGGCATTGAAAACCAAATTCTAAATTGCCAAATGCACAAGGAGTTGGCAATTTCAAGCTGTTTTCTACACAGCCAACAAAAAAAAGGCTTTACAACAAGCAGCGAGTTGTTGATGCTCTTGCTGATCTAGGCTCTCTATATACGTATATAGACTCCCCTGGGGTTTTTTCTGTAACCAAAGTGACTTGATAATACAGCAACAAGTGCTCTACCTCACCCAGAATCACCAGAATCAATCAGAAAAATTATCTTCTCTCCAGTGTAATTCCACCTTGACTCACTTGCATCTGTGATTCAGTGACATCACGTGGGATTGCTCTCTTTGAGGAATGAAACAAAATGTATTATCTGCTTAGCAGGCACAGGATAATCAACTGAACACCACGCTGCTTCCAGCACTAGATACACTTGGTACGTTTGCCATTGCTGCAGAATAGTAAGGCAGCATCCATTAATTCAGCCTGCACTTATGTATGATATCTTATTTAACCATGGATATGTCACTTATATCATCTCAAAGGAGCCCAAATGACCAGCTACTTAACCACTAAAATTATCCATCTGGAAAGAAGAAAAAAAATAAAAAATCAAAATCACAGAACAGATCAATCACAAGGACAGGCTGAAAACACTTGTACCACAAAAGACTGAAACCAAGTCTAGTTGTACCATTAAGCAATAAATTAGTTAAAACACGGGGGAGAAAGAGCTTTAAAAATTGCTTATTTCAATCATCTGTATTAATATATTTATCTTCAAGCCCTGATTAGTCCAAAGCAGACATTATAACCCTCCATGCATTGGAGTGCTTTTCTTGCATCCCACTTTAATTGTACTTGTTTTCTTCTTTCATACAGCCTGGTGTGCTCTTTTAAATTCTAGATTTCCATACTTTCAACTTGAACACAAATCTAAATTGTTCCTTGTATTCCCCATGAGGAAAAACCTTCTTTTTTCCATCCCCTAAAGCGGGAATTGTATCAAGCACTGCCTGATCCAGTCCTTTCTTCAGCATCTCAGTGTTATCACACATTAAACAACGCTGAACAATTAACCATCCCACTGACTTTATGGGCAGCTGACAGTGAGGCAACACACAGCACATCAGTGTAAAATCTCTCTGTAAAAATAAGCTGGCTACGTGACACTTCAGGCAGAGGTCAACATGTGATCTAACATACGTGTCATGACACGTGAAAGAATGTGTAAGCAAAAGAGAGGTGACCTAGTGTCTTTTTGGTGTTTTGTAAGTGACAGCCATTCCAAAGGAAGAGCTGAACAAAATAAACATCCAAGGATCTCCTGTCAGCAAAACTGGGAAAGATCCTAAAGGAACACAACCGCGGGCATTACAGGATGGGACTCGTGGCAGACGACACACGTAGCCACAGTAACATCATCACACAGGTTTAAGAGTTATCTGTCCTAGGAGGTTGTCCCAGCTTTGAGGGATTCCCGTTTCACCAAGGACAGTGCTCACACACACAGCTAATAAGCAAAAGCAGTATTACTCAAGCAGACCCAAGTACTCACCTAACACCCCACATACATCCTGACCCAAGGTGGCAGATAAACCACCGCGCAGGAGGAGAGCCCCTAGTGTGGTGCTTGGGGAGAGGAGTTGGTAGGTCCTGATGCCTTCTGCAGGCTGTCCCCTGCACCCAGATGTGCTTCCAACTCAATTCCTCCTCTCCCCGTGTAGCCAGCGTGTGCACAGAGGCTGAACAGTATTCTAGCACCCACAGTGGCTAACAGCGGTCACCCCCCATGTTGGGGGTCCTGGGGAACTTCTTGGNTAAGCAAAAGCAGTATTACTCAAGCAGACCCAAGTACTCACCTAACACCCCACATACATCCTGACCCAAGGTGGCAGATAAACCACCGAGCAGGAGGAGAGCCCCTAGTGTGGTGCTTGGGGAGAGGAGTTGGTAGGTCCTGATGCCTTCTGCAGGCTGTCCCCTGCACCCAGATGTGCTTCCAACTCAATTCCTCCTCTCCCCGTGTAGCCAGCGTGTGCACAGAGGCTGAACAGTATTCTAGCACCCACAGTGGCTAACAGCGGTCACCCCCCATGTTGGGGGTCCTGGGGAACTTCTTGGGGTTGTTACTTCATCAACCTTCAGCTCCCTCATCCCATCCTTGAGGTGTCCTTTCACTGTTTGGCTCGCCAGACACCAAGGAGCTGGCCCAGACTGGCTGACTGCCCGATTCCCCTGTGCACCTGCACATTCCAGACGTGGGAGCGAGTCCGGTGCTCTCCAGGGCTGTGGAACAACAGATAGCAGCATGCTGGAGGGATGCAACAACGGATCACCACCTGCCAGTGTGGATACAGATGTCTGCACCCTTTCGGTTCATTACGACTCCCCATGCACCTCTCAAGAGCCCCAGAGCTCATAAAAATGATGTGTCATATTTTGATACTTGTGCTAAACACAAGCTTTATATCACCCATGTTTAAAGCCAATACAACCCCCAGGGTCCTTACTGAGATATCTGATTAAATTTCTAATATTCATGAACTGGAATTTTAATATTGAATGCTCAAAATGATTTAAGTTTTTCTGATGTAACGGAACCAAGTCATTCAGTGTCGAGTGGAAGGCAGATCCTTTATTACAGCATTAATTATTTGGGATATTAGCATTAATTTCTTTCTCTCTTTGAATTAAATGGAATTCAAAACAGTGTGAATTTATGAATAGTCCACAATATAATTATTTCTGTATTATTTCCCTGCAGCACTGGCAGAAAGGCTTCCTACAGACCTGCAAATGTGAAGGAGGAAGGCTGATCATCAATTTTTCTTTTAATCTTTTTCTCTGAAAGAGGGGAAAGGTGAGGCTCAATACATTTATACTCTAGATGGCTTACTCTATTTTTGATGAAAAAAAAATGTACTTCTTTATACCTATAAAGGCCATCTAAATATTTGTGTATACAACTTGCAACAATTAAAGGAAAACACATTTAAGCAAGATATACCAGAGCCAATTTCTTGTATGACTGGAGCAAAAATATTCTTCATTGAAACCACAAAGCTGCAAAAATAGCAGGGACTTTTACAAAATTTCAATACTTGCTGGGAAAAATGCTCCATCCTAACTTAGATTGCTAAAGTTTCTACATCCACAGGACTTCAAGGAGTTCCAGGAAGGAGTAATTGAAGATGAAAACACGGTAACTTCTCTCCAGCAGCAAAGTGGCACTGATTTTTAATCCATTAATTCTGTTATAGGTAGAGGCAGCTGGTATTGGTAGCAAAAATAATTCACAAGTCTAAATAAATAAAACCCAACCGAAACCACAGCATCACTCCTAAACCTGCTGTTTGCAGATCACCCGAGTCAGGAGGAGCAGAGGGCTAGATGCTGAGGGATCATAACATTCCCAACAAAACAGTATTTGCAGGATTTTATCCACCATCACGAGACTTCTGCAGTCCGCTTAAACCAGAAACAGCTGTCCAACTGAAATTGTAACTTTACAAATAAACAACAGCCAGGGCTAAAAATAAGGCAAACAAACCATCTGTGCCACTGCCCCTGTTCACAGCCCATCTACACAGGTGGCAGGCAGCTCCTGCCCCTGCCCTCCACATCAGCACTGGCATGGGGGGTGTGCATCATCACTGACTGAAAGCATCAGTGCAAAAGGAAAAAGCAGTGAATAAAGTGCCCACTTCTGACTTAAAAAAAATACTCTACACTTGTCCTTCTGGTTTTGCAGAAGTTCTTGCTAAAAATACTGAAAGCATCTGAAACCTAACACATCTTTAAAGTGACTGGATGAAATCCAACTACCTTTCTTTTTCTTCTGCTAATCTAGCAAACAAATTTTCCATCCCCAAATCACCAATTCAATTTCCAGCAAACATTAAATGCATTTAAAACAAACCAAACCTCCAGAGGGCACTTGTTTTTTCACCGGAATTCAAAGCTAAGAAAAAGCAACAAGCAGTAAGTTTTGCTAAGTCAGGTGGCAACGCGCATTTGCAGCAGCCCAAGTCTCCTGTGGTAAAATCCAGAATCGTTGACATGTCATCATTCAAGATCTGTCAAATTTGATAACACTCTCTGTGTGTCTGGAGGGACACCATCCATCCAGGGAAATGAGCATGTGATTTGTTGTCATGACAGCTATCAAAATGCAGCCCAAGAACATATCATCCAGCCACCTATCTCTCCTTCTGCATTCAAAGGTTGAAAAATACTTTCCTGGTTGTCATCTGAAACATCATTAGGATGTCAACTAAAGTGAACTCCCTCGTAACAGGAGTAGCCCAGGATGGTACTGGGAGCCAAATCCAACACACAATGGATAGGGCAGAAAACAAGCGTGGTGAGCAGGCAGCTATTGTAGGAAGAGGAAGGAAAAACCTCGCGGCCGCGCTGTGCCGAGGGAGTTCCCGCTGCATGAAAACTGAGAGGTCAGTCTGATCGATGCTTGGGACTCCTCTCCTCTGGTGCCAGTGCCAGGGTTTGCTATAAACAGGAGGCTTAATATATCACTGTTCCTTGAAATGTTTTATTAGTCCAGAACATGCTCAAGAAATTTAAAGTAATACACCAGTTAAAGTCTCCAGGTGCAGAATACGTTTCAACCAGATTTAGTGCTCCTAAAGCTGGAAAGGGGCTACTGGTGAATTGTTTTATTTTACTAACACCACAATTCCCTCTGAGATGTTCCCATACTGCCAGGATCTAGTCTCATTTTGAAGGAAGGGTTCTAACACAGTATTTAGTGGCTTTTTAGAATAACATAAATGCAGCAAATATAATTAAATCAGAAGAGAAATGGACTAATTCTTTTTAAACAGGTTTATTTTCTTAAAAAGAGAAAGCTTTTTTTAAAGAAAATAATGTTGGGCTGCCTGCAGAACGCAGAATTCTTCCAGCAGCAGAATCACCATTCCAGCAGCAGAAAGCACCTGCTTTTCCTAACCCTCCTCCGGTTCTCCTGCAGGGTCTGACGGCTCCTCTGTATCCACATGGATCCAGCACAAGCTGGAGGGAAGGCACCCTGCTAAAAACAGCTCCTTGCACTGTAAGAGGATGTGACCCAGCTCACCTGGGTCAGGACGAGCACCCACAGCCTCTAACCTCTCCTTAAACTTTGGTCTCCTCTTTCACACCCCTGCCACTTCTCCTTATGAAGGCCCTCACAAAGGCTCTGATCATTTCTAGAGCTCAGAAACTAGTAATAATAAAAGAAATAATACGAAAAGTAGTAATAATCTGAAGGCCTGATCATTTGGTTTTGGTTATTGATCCCACTTTGGCCGAGCAGCCCAGCCCTGGCACAGCAAACGCTACCGACGTCCCTTCCAAGGGCCACGCATCAGAGATCTGCCAAAGCCACAGGAGAGGAAGAAAGAGCCCTACCTACCAGAACAGCACAGCCTGCTGAAACGAGACGGAAAGGAGTTGCCATCTAGCTGTATTTGTTTGTTTGTTCAATTCAGAATCTTCTTAGAAACAAAGTTTGTATTTCATTTTGTTTAAAAAAAAAAAAAGGAAGGAGAAACAAAAGAGGTTGCCTGAGAACATGACTACCTGGGTTTCTAAAACACACCAAATATACCAGTTTTGCTCTGCTCCACCTGTGATGTATCTCACTCTCTCTTTTCACAACTATTTCTACAGTCCTCTGCACTCTGCAGATGATAACCTCGATGACTTGAGGCAAGTGGATCAAGCTTCTTCAGGCTAGCTTAACAACACATCTCTCCTGCACTTTTTCCATCTTTATTCTGTCATGATTGTAAGAGTGAAGCAACATTTCAGAGAATTCAGGTATCTACCAGGGCCCCAGCACGTTCACCCCACTGTCTGCTTCAGAGAACAATCAGTATTAGCTACACGTCACCATGTTAATGCTCATTAATGAAATCAGGACCAACATGAACACACCAAGCCTACAAAAGGAAAAAGACTAAGCCATACAGCTTGTTTCTACAACTTTGAACAAATACTTCTGTACCAGCACGACTGAGCTTCCTTCCACTCCAATGGAATTTTTTTTCCTAGCATGAGTATTTGCAAAACTTTACTGATCCTGGGTTATTGTGCATAACTGCAGTAACTTCAAGTGCAATGGGTTACTATCCTCTCATCGAGATTTACTCCTCTGCACCTCAATTCTTAACATTTACAATAGTTTGTTGAAGCTTTAGAAAGTGCCAGGCCACCTCACTGCACACACAGTTATTTATGTGGGGTTTAAAATATGAGCTCACTGCATTAACGGCGAGAAAGAAATTTGTTTGTTGTGTCACACATTTAAAGGAATATAAAATTTGTTTCATATTTCAATGCACTTCCAATTTACTCATTTCATTAGCATTTATGAAACGATTAAGAAACCTTATGATGGGGGGAGGGAGGGGGAATTACTCTGAGAAAAACCAAAAACAAAACACCCAAACACCTTCTGCACTTCCAGCAGAATTCCCAGCGCCGTTTCCCTGTGTCCAGCTCTCTCTGAAGGCGTGCCACTTCAGGAACTAATAAGGATTCCTGACTTTCACTCTGTGGAAACTATTGTTCCGCAGCATTTCTGTATACCTAGTAAACACAAGGGCCAGCAGTATTGCCTTTAAGTTTATTATTTCAGTTGAAGTAGAAAGCAGCTTTCCCGCCGAGCGCCTCAGCTCTCCGCCTCTCCAACACCCCCGATGACCTACTTGAGGGTGCCCAGCACCTTACCGGGGCCTGACCAAACCGAAACACGGAGCAGCTGGCTAAAAGCTCCTGCAAATCTCTCCCCTAATTCACCAGAAGCGATCCCTCTTCCTCAATACACAGAGGGGAAGACCCATAGCTTAGAAACCATCGGTCAATGCAAACAGGAAATATTTTCTAGAGCTCACGCTTTGGATTCAGGGATGCCTTGGTTTTGATTTCAAATCTGCAGCAAGTAAATTGATACAGCACCTGTCTCCACGAGTCTGGAAGCAGCTTTTATGCTTAAGGAGCATGAAAAACACAGATACTCCGGGTAGTTTTGCTGCTGCTCAAGACCATGACCACTAAAAAAAGCTATCTGGGCAGCACGGTTTGAGTTGCTGCTGATACAGTTTCTGCTGAGGAAAGCCATGAGGGCCACGGAGGAGCAACGAACCACCAGCAACACAAGGTACAAAAAACAAAGGCTGAAAGAGAAGCAGATGCCGCTGACCTTGTCCCTTGTCTTTATCTAACAGCAGGCACAAGGTGACTCGTAAGAGAAGAAATACTTTCCCTTACGTTCCCACACAGCTAGCCAGGAAACTATGGAAGAGAGGAAGGGGAGATAATAAGTTCCCTTTCCACAAGGGAATGATGTTATGAGTTGTGAATTTATCACGTATTCAGTAGCAAGGACACAATAAAAAGAATCATTCTGATAATCGAGGACTAACTCTGCTGCTGGTTTGGGAAAAAGGCAGCCAAAGAGGTTTTGGGTAACATTAGGTCACAACAGCAATCGGAAACGTCACCCCGGAGAAGTAAAAGGACAGTGCAGCAGGAACGTTGTAACCACAGAACGACAGCAAGGAGAACTACCATCCTAACGAGTCTGTATCTGTTTCATGGCCTATATACAACCATTTGCTAATTACAGTCCTGATCTTCATGGTACAGGCGCCTTCTCTATTTATTCACTGTTCCCAAAAGCAACATCTTCTCTCAAAGTCTCAAGAAACAAGTCAGTTACAAAGACAAGGCCATCTGCTTAACTGCTTCAACGGACTTGGGTCAGACGGAGGATTTAGATTTCCAGAGTTGTGAAATCAGTCCTGCTATGAAGCAACAACCTCATTGTACTTCATCAGTTCTAATCCTAAAAATGAAAACACAGTACCATCAACCCCAGCTAGGTCGTGCTGACAGCTTCAGATTCCTAAAAAGCAGCGGCAAAACAAATACTTTCAAACACAAGTTCTTCATAAGCTCCTACCCAGTGAGCCCTTGCAAATTCCTCCATATTAAGTTACCAGCCCAAACGCCTGATGGTACAAACCACGCATGGTTAGGCCGAGGAAATCTGTTTTTACAAAGGCCACTGCTGCATTTCATGAAGGAGAAGTCCGATTCTCCTGTATCAAGGTGCTACAACAGTAGCAGTACTTGCCTCAGAAACACATGCTGCTTCACAGCGAGGGGAAGAAACACATCTCAAGAATGCTTTAAATTCTTGACGAGGTTCAGTCAGCATTCAAGCTTTAAAGCAACAAAAGAACAGGATAGTTCCGAGTTAAATGCTACGTGGAATTCAGGGAATCACCCCGATACAGGCAGAGGGCCACAGAGAGAACACAACAGTGGGAGATGTCAACGCAGGAACTAGAGTGAAAAGGCACTCACCGTTAGCCTGTTACAGGTCAGACATGAATTATGAACCTGAATCCTGACCTGACAACTTTATCTCAAGCAGGCCACGCTGCCCAAGCCTGCCAGCAAGGGGTATCTGTTAGAGTGGGCACATTCTTAATTCAAAACAGGATGAAAAGACCTATAAAGTTGTCATTTTCCTGCCAGAGAACTCAAGGATGCGCTTTACCGAACAACCAGCACACGACGAATAATTTTACTCTTTTTCTTTCTATAGCTTTACATCCTCTACCAACACTGGCACTGACCGGGGGCTCTGGCCCTGCGCTCCTCCAGGAACCCCCAGCTTCAGCTCTCATAAAGGCGAATGTCGAGAACATCAGGAAAGAAAGAGAAGGGAGCCCAGGAGGCCGTACCCTCGGCCGCAGCCCGGGGTGACCGCCGGGGAAGGGAAACTTTCCGGGTGCGCCGCG
>VWZY01009846.1:290827-306089 GCA_013399075.1 Chloroceryle aenea | reverse complement strand
CCCCCAGGGGGGGAATTCCTGGTCAGTATCCAAGCTGGAGGGAATGAATGATGCTTTTAGGTTGAGGTGTTATCGTTCATGTAGGTCTAAAGATGTTGCTAACCATTCTTTGCCCAGTACAGCATATCGCATCCCAGTGCAGTGTGTCTTGATGGTATCCTCCCTTAATGGGTACCTGACACTGCACTGCCTTGTGCTTTGGTGTCTGTCACTTTGGAACTGTACACAGGAAAGCTCGTGGCTCTCACTGATTTCATCTGCTCTTTCAGTTCCACTGTGAGTCATCCAGCCTGGTGTGTACTCGTTTTACTTACAGACCAAACTTCCCAGTCACATCTTTAGGTAGGTCGGCTGCTCTCAGCTATTTCTGATGAAAAAAAGCAAACAAAAAGTTTCTTCCTCTTAAAGCTATGGAGGCAAACTTTCAAATGTGTACTCCTAAGCCCCTTTTTACTAGGAGGCAAATGAAAATAAGCCTGCCATCAGGCTTTTAATAGTGCTTATTGGGCTCACAAGTTATGCATACCAGTGGCTGGCAGTTCTGGGTGTTTGGCATCTCTGAAACTTCCCCATATCTCCATGTGGGTGCACAGAAATCTCATCACCCACTCCTGGGAAAGCAGTGATGTTATAACACCTGGCAGGGCAGCGGTGAGGCTCGCTGAATGTTCATAAAGCCCTCTGAGAGCCACAAAGGGAAGACACTGAAAGAATAGTAGTCCTGTGCTTTTCAAGTGTTTCCAAACAGCCTGCATCTAGTTTCAACTGCATTCAGAGTTTTTTCTTAACTGGATTTGCACTACATGTGAATACATATATATATATATATATAATGCTACAGCAGTGCCACGTCTACCCATTTATATTTATATTTATATTACAGCCTCTAACCTGGAGAATAGAAATAAAGTCAGTCGTGTGCTCTTCTGCCAAAGCTGAAGCTACTGAGAGCACCAATTACGGTGAAAATCCTTAAACTAAACTTGCACAGGGAGCCTTTTTACTTTTATTATTTCCTGAGGCCAGGACTTCACTAAGTGAGCGCAGCCCCCTGCAATTGGGGATGCTCCTAACAAGCAACATAGTCTTGGTTTTAAGAGCTAAGCATTCAGGTGCACTGGCCAGGCTAACAGACCAGAAAGTTATTTTTTCCCTCAATCTGGCTGAAAGTGGAATAATTATGGCCATTACTTTACCAGAGTTGTTACCTTTGCAGTTGTAAACAAGAAAGCCTTGCCAATTTTCCACTCGGTGGAAAAAATCTGTGTGCTCTGATAGCAATACACCAGAGATGGCACATAATGGCAATGCTGTCATGGAGTGCCAGCTGAAAGAGAGAGGAAGAACTGAAAGAGAGAGGCTGAAGAACTAACTCTCAAAATACATTTTTTATTTTCCCTTTCCCTTGCCTTTTCCCTTCCACTTCCCCTTCCCTTTCCCTCTTATTTCATCTCCTTCCTTTTTTATTTCTTTTTCATTTCTTTTTCTTTCATCTTTTTTGTCTTATTTTTTCTTCTGTCTCTTTGTCTCTTTTTCTTTTTTAATTATTACTTTATTTTTTATTTCATGTAGAAACGTAGAGAAAATACTTTCTTTCTCAAACAGTCCTGTATGTCTTCTTTGCTAGAATTTAGCATTTAGACCTATAGCAAATCCACTTGACTTTTCATTTGTAACTTCCTAGGTGCTTCCTGCTTATGCCTTTTATCAGTGCTGGCTAAATATTGGGAAAATAGACTTGTGAGCATGCAGATATCATGGAATTAGAGGTCACATTCTGCACAAGCAGAATAATGTGGTTCAGGGAATATATCTGCCAGTGAATTTCTCTCAGATGAATGCAGTACTGTTTTTTTGTAGTTCTGTGTCAAAGTTTGGTCTGCTTAGGAGCCCTCACCTGGCAGTTCCTCGCCTTCTGGAGGGCAGGATGGGCAGAAAGTTCTTGGTAAGCTGTAAATCTGCCTGGTCTCTGCTGCCTCTGTACATCAGCTGAACTGACACCAAGAGGAAGCAACCTGTCACAGTTGGTTCTGGTTTTTGACCTCAGTTCTTTTCCTGCACTAGTACAGAAGTGTGTCTTTGTTTGACCTGTGTTGCCTGAGTCCTCTTTAATTCAGATTAATTATTTACTGACCAACAGCAATTGATTATCTGAAACAAATGTAAATACTACTCCAGACATTTGTGGTTTCCCTAAGGCTAATTCCTAGATGAAATCATAAATGTTTATACTCTGGGAGAAAATGTTTATTCAAAGCTAGGAGAGCATGTGTCTAGTATGAACATAACCCCAGCAGGCACCATTCAGACTGTACAGGACTATTTGGACAGCTGCCTATGTTCATACTGATTAATCTTTTTCTAATAAAGTTACACAAATCTTCATTCCTCAGATCTCTGCTAATATTTTCACCAGCAGAGGTGTTCACTACATGCAAGCAGGACCCAAGCCTGGAGCCGGGACCTGCTGCTCCCTGGAGAGCACACACGGAGCCAGTGGATGCAGGTACCTACCACACGCTCAGCTCGGGACAAAGAGGAGAGACTGTGCATTTCTCTCCTCCTTTCCCAATCCCGTGTCCTGCTTACACCAGCTCTGGCCCTGACTGGACCCTCCCCTTTGCCTCACTAGTTTGGGATAAAGCTACATAGGGTTTGCTGCCGATTCCTCTCTTCTGGGCTGTTAATCTGAGGCGGTTCAAGTACACAGCCAACTCGTGTGTGACAGTGTCACCGTGAGATACAGAGTGGGACTGTGCGGTGACAGTGGCATAAGAGATGGGTGGGACCTCTGGCTTTGGGGTCACAAGTTGATTATTTGACTCCTTGGGACTTGTGAAATGAAATCCTTGGGACAAAGGGGTCAGAATGACACCGCTAAAGCCACCACTTTCTGCAGGGAGCGCTTGCAGCCCAGCTCCAAGAGACACAGCACATGAGGATCTCAGAGATCCCACCCCTGCTCCTCTGGCCAGGCCAAAGGGATCCTGAACTTGTTCTGCCAACTAGCAGATGGAGATCTCTAGATTTTACTGACCCCCCTCTTCCATATGAGTGCCTGACATATTAAGCAGTGGCAGTCCACACCCTTTCCCCAACCAGATAACTCCTGCCTTTACCTTCAACAACATCCACACCCTTTCCCCAGCCAGATAACTCTTGCCTTTACCTTCAACAACATCCACACCCTTTCCCCAGCCAGGTAACTCTTGCCTTTACCTTCAGCAACAAAGGTGGAGAGTATTGGCAGCCAAAGCTGCTCCATAAGCACCGCTGCCTCCTGTGGTGGATTCATCCTGCGGTTGTGTGCCAAGCCCATTGTGGCAGGCCCTCAAGGCAAACAGGCGCTGTCTTTTGGGGTTGTGATCAAGCCCAGACATGACAAGAGGATCAGGGATGGTCCCAGGCACGTGCAGGTGCAGATTTGGCAGTGTTCAGAGACTTGTAAAGCGAAACAGGAAGGTATGGATTTGCAGTGTTGAGAACAGGCATCTTAATAATACATAAGTCTTTTATTAGTCACTTAAACCTTTCATTGGGTCAAGCCCTAAGCGGCTCATTAAGTTGCAGTCATAGAGCCAGGAAGCTGGAGTGATGTCAGGCAGAGCCACTGCCTCCACACTGCCCCCACTGAACAACTGCAAGAGCACCGCCAGACATCCTTAGCCACCTACAAACACTTCCTGCAAACTGCTACATGGCTACTCAAAAGTAAAGTATACCTTCATGATTTATGAGTGCTTGCAGAATCAGCCTTCCAATTCTCCCTAATTTTCTTGAGCATTTGGTTTACTGTTTGAGCAGGTGTCTAATTTCTTCAAACTAAATTGATAGATGTATTTAGACAAGAAAAAAATCTCATAGAGTTGGCTTGTTTTACAGATTTTTATGACTTAGGAAAAATCCTTTATGTACTTCAGGTTGAAGTGGAAAAGAAGAAACAAAAGTCTCTGAGAATCAGCCTTAGGCAATAGCATTTTCTTATTAAAAATAACAAATTACAAGCAACTGCAGAGAGAGACGTGGAGTCTGTTTGGGGAAATTATTGCAAGACTGTGGCCAGGGAAAAGCGAGGCTGGGTGTAGAATTAGGAAATGGAGTCCCCTAACTCCTCTCCTACAAATAAATCAGTGGAACGTGGATGACCCTAATTCTGGCAGGGAGAGGCAGCACACAGTAACCTTACCCCTGTGCTCAGCTCCCTTCTTTCCCAGTAACACCCCCGGCCCCAGAGAGCAGAAATCTCATCTCATTCTGTCCTGCAGCTGCTGCCGGCTCAGACAGTGCCAAACCCAGAGCATCACCTCAGCCTTCAGATCCTGGACTGAACTGCTCCTCCTAGGTTCCTGTGTTTGCTGTTATTCCTGCATGTTCTTCCCAGCCTTCATTTCCCTGGAAAGCAGATGTATTGCAACCCAAATGCTTTGGTGTGTTTTAGTAGCATTTCCATTCATTTACTTCTTGCTGAACTGAACCCGCAGCGCAGTCACTGTGTCCAATACAGGAAAGTGTTCAAGGGATATGGTCACACTAGGACAGACTTAAAAAAGATGCTATGTATGCAGGGAAACTTGGCTACCCGTTTAAGTGCTCACTAGTTCAAATATTAGGCTAATGAACCAGGCCCAAAATGTTAAACCTTTCAATTAGAGAAAACATGTACCTGTTGAAAACAGGTCAGACCACCAGCCGGATTAGACTGGTGCTGTACCACTGCAGAGCTGTAGAGATGAGGATATGAGTGTGGGTCATGTTGTCTGGATAAAATTACAGCCCTACTCAAAGCAATTGTCTTTTCTTCATTATTTCCTGTAAAAATATCATCTATATCCTTAGCAGCATGGGAGCAATAATAATGCAATTACTAGTGCAGCAGAAGTTAATTTCTGAACAACTGTCTTCTCATAGGAAGGTTCCTTTGGAGGGGAAAAAACAGATTAATAGGCAAAATCCACTGCATTTGCACAAGGCCAGGACACTCGGGCTGCCTGTGCAGCTGGAGGGTTGTAATTCAAATCCCCTCTGCATGTGACTGGAGCAAGCTGGGGGCTGCTTTGCCAGGCTCTGTAGTGCAGGCTTTCCCAGGGAATGAGGAAGCAAGAGGCTGCCGGACTCGTTGCAGCCAGACTGTGAACAGGTTTCTTGGGGTGCTGTGCCCCGCAGCCTGGCCTGGTCCCAGCTGCTGTGGCTCTGGCATTGGGAGCTCTGGAGACGGGGTGCCGGGGCACACATCCTGGAGGTGGAGGCCAAGCAGCTGGGGAAGATGTGAGGGCTCAGGGTTCTTGCGTCTCCTTTGTCAAACCATTTTATTAGAGTGACTGGATGCTGGTGAAATGCAGTTTTCCTGTTATTCAGCAGGACAGCAGCAGAGCCAGGCACCATGGCTGAAATGATGCGGGGTCCTTGGGGAATGGTGGTGCTGAGCTGAAGGGCTGCGAGGCCAGGGTGGCTGCAAGGACAGCCCTGGACAACCTTGCCAGCAGTCCATCCTCTGGCTCAGTCTGAACAGCATGATTAATGCAAATCACAGCGTGGTCAACCCTGCCTTGCCTCCAGCTAAATTGCACGGTGCTGTGAGGCACGTGGTGTACGTCTGTGTGAAACCTGCCTTTCCCCAACACACCAAGTGCTCTGTGCGGGGTTCCCTGGGCTTCTCCCATCTCCAGATTTCCCCCTTTGGCAGAGCAGAGCAGCTGGGGAAAGCGTTTCATGGTGCAGAATGGGCACTGAGGGCTGCTGTGCAGCCCACTGCCACAGCACTGCTCCTGATGCTCACGCTACAGATGGAGATTGAAAACACACAGGTAAAAAGACCAAAATAAACCATCCTCTCTAGTACAGATATAACTGTTCAGTTTAGTCCAAAACACTCTGTCAAACCACAATATTTTGAGAAAGGGAGTAAATGTAAGTACTCATGTCCTTACAGACAGTAGAGCAAAATAAATGCAGCAGCCAGACAGTTATAATGGACAAACAGTCCTTTGGGGAAGACTTTCCCAAGCCAACCATTAAATTCAATACATTTTTCCCTGCTCACTCTGGTCTCCTAAAGAAAGGGTCAAGCTCGGGGGATGACAGAGGAGCAGAAGAAATGAGATAAAAAAGCTACTGAAATTGAATTTCCTCACAGGGTAATTCTTCCATAAGCTGCATAAACTTTCCTTACCTACATAAATACTCTGGGGCACACACAATTTTGCATTTGCAGTGTGAGTCTCGTGGTAACCTTTGTCTGTGCTGTGACTGCCCAAGAATCTCAGAAAATAACAGGTACATTCACATCTTACATCTTTACATTTACCATCTTGAGCTAGAGGACAGTTGGGAACCACAAAACTCTTCCAAATGCTTGAAAATACCAGAGTTTATTTCAAAAATAAACCAAAATAAAATGGAAAAAACCAAACCAAAACAAACAAAAAAGCCCAAACAAACACACACACAAATAAAACCCAAACAAAAATAAACCAACAAAAAAGCCCCAACCAACAAAAAACAAACAGCCAGGCAAAGCAACTCCCAGCTCTTGCTGCAAGTGATTTTAAGTTCATAAAGAAAAAGATCTTTGGACTTTCTGATGACTTAACCATAAACACCTCTGCCTCTTTCCTTGTCACTGCTTAATTGATTCTGCCTGGACAGGCCCCATATAAGCAGAAAAGAAAATAATGAGGTAATGAGAACAGTTTTTTAGACACTTAGGCTGTAAAATATCAAACTAAATATCAGCTGTAGTTACACCACGTGGTAATTTCAATATACAGTTCCATTCATTGCTGGAGTGTCCCATGAGGCACGTATATTTTATATACAGCCACATTTAGGACAGAGAAATTGCAGTGTGCAGCAGTTAGGAGACTTGCCTTTGATCAAAAAGCAATTCTTTATTGGAGACAAAATTCACTACAAAGCTCCTGACTCCACTGCTCCCACCCCCCATCTCAACAAGAAAATAAGTATTTTTTGCATTTGATAAAATAAGAAATTTTTTTTCTTCAAGTGCTTTTGATATCTCAAAAATATTAAAAAAAAATAAACCTAGTCCTCAGTTTCTTACCTAAATGAATGAAAAACCCCATCCCTTAACTATTAGCCCTACATGCATGTTATACAGCAGCAGAGGGACTAATAGCATCAGTTCTTGACAGGTGGAGATGTCCTTCCCTTCTTGCTCTAGCAGAGCTAGCCTTTGGAGAATTTGCTTTTAATCTCACATTCCCCTCTGTTAAACCAGCAGCTCCAATCAGATGGATTGCCTTAAAAAGAACTCATTTATTTCTTTCTCAATAAGACTCTCGTAAAGATCTGCTTTCCATCCTTGAAAGGAAAAAAACCCCACCAAATAGAGGCAAAAAACTAATATCAGAGCATGAGGTCTGATTTTTTTCAGTCCAGCTTCAGAGAATAAGTTATTCACTCAGAACTGAAGATGGAGAAATTAGAACCAAATTTCCTTCTTCCATTCAAAGACAGGACCATGACTCAGTATTTGTTGACATACAGTCTGTCTTAGACTTTGTGTAGAGGAAGTGCTTTCTCCCACACTTTGCTCCCCCTGACCTGTTCTTGTTCAGATTTTGTGTAGAAGTATCCTTGACATCAACAATAAGAGGAACTAAATACAGACTCGGAGTGTTTAAATCATTTCATCTGGAGCATAAATTTAAAAAAAAAAAAAAATGATAACTTAAAGTTAACCTGCTGGGAAGAAAGAGAATAAAAACCAGCACCCATTGACTTTTTTTTTCCCCTCACCTTTCAGAATGGCCTTCAGTGCTGCATCCCTGGAGTTAATTACCCTTAACAGAATTTTGCTATCCCCTCATTTTTATTGTTAAAAATAAAGTCTTCCATTGTAAATTAAGACCACCATAAACTGAACCACAGACCTCAGCTTATGATTATTACTACCACCAATAATGAAAAAGTCCTCTGCCATACTGGAACAAATCCCTCAGCCTTTTAATTTGACTGTGTGAATAATCTGTAATGTCCTCTATTTTATATCTTTACGAGCATTGTCTCCAAGTTTTGAGAGCCTTGAGAATTTGAGAGGGCAGTTTCAATTTATTGCAAGACCAGGAATAACTCCTTCTCTGAGTGGCAGGGAGGAGACAGCTCCAGGCTGGCCACCTGCTGTGTTCCCAAACCCTGCAGGAGCTGATGGTGCACCCAGGGGCTAAAGCCCCTTCCACTCTGCCTTTCTCCCTCTCCTCCCGTCACACATCATCTCTGAAACAAATATCCTCAATAAAATGTTGCCATTGAAGGTACAGGAAATACAGCAGAACAAAAGCTCAAAGTACACCTGAAAATTCAAACCAAATCAAACTGATTCATTTGTAGAGTGAAGTGGTTTATATTGCTGGTGCTGGACGTGTGCATTCTACTGCAGTTCTCTTGACCAAGAAAATGGCATCACCTCCAGAGCTTGGAATAACATCAGTGGATTTTATAATTAGAACAGATACACGCATCAACATCACTCAGATATAGAAACAGTTGTTATCAGGGTGAAAATGCTTTTTGGTATTATTTTAAATCAGTTCCTTTATTGCAAACATTGTACCAGAAAAGGTGCATGTGCCTTTTACCTAAATTCCTTCCATCTCACATAATAAGGGACAAAACCAATGGGAAAACAGCTTTGGGGAAATCTATGAATAAAAGTATTACTCAAATAATTAAGTTCTCTGGAATGCTCTCTGAAGCCTTTTTCCCATCTTAGTGAAAAAGCTAACAGCCATTTCTGGCAGCCTGCGGTAGAGGACTGCATTAAGAGACATTTAAATCAAGATGTGATTCCATTAGTTTCCAACTTCCCCTACTTTGGAGAGCGCTTTTTTGGCCTGGACTAAGGCTACAGGATTTGTAATAAATGCACAGCTTTAAAACACCTTATATAATTGTTTAGACTATTTACTATCTATTAGCCAAAAACCACAGCTTTTGCAAGGACAGAACTTAAACGAAGGATGGAAATATAGCTCTCCTGCAAGTTTTCCATCTCTGCAGGATCTGGGGAAGCCAAAAATTTTTCATCGACTTCCCTAAGATGCAGAGGCACTGGAAAGGGTTGGAGGAGAAGCATGTTTTGAAATAGTGATATCCCTGGAGAGACATGGTTCTTTGGGCCACAGCGTTCTGGAATTGATGCTTGAGGACAGGGGTTGGCAAAACTCCAAAGTTCGTCTTATGGATGGCATTTGGGCAACAGATAAAGAGTAATGTACCCACATTTGGGGCAGGGGGCTGAGCAAGAGATGTCTGTACAGTAAAAGATCCTTCCACAGGTTGAGTGACAGATGCCACATGCAAGACCTGCAGCACCGCCAGGACAAAGCAGGTTACAGCACTGTTCCTTCCCCCATAGCTCCAACCCTGGACATAAATGTCAAAAAATAAAGACTACCTCTTCAAATACAGCCTAACACAAGAATTGCATTTTGAAAAAATACATTTCCAAGTTAACCCTGTTAGAATTTTTTCTCCCTGCAGTACAAGGACAGCAATGTTACAGAAATAAAAGGAAGAAAGATGAATTGGAATAAAACATTTGGGTGGAAACACTGGGTTGTTGCCATGACTAAAGGGAACTAATTTATTTACTTATACATTCTTTGTAATCTCATTTTCTCCCATGTGACAGCCAATGACTCATCATTTGTTTACTGATGAAGAAAACATACTGTCTGAAATCTGTACATGGAGGAATCTTCTCCGGACAGTCCACATTCCTCCCACGCCCCAAGGCGGACTGAGCCTCCTTTGCAGTGCCCATCCTGTACAGTCCCTCAGCCCCACGGACACCAACCCTCAGCCTCTTGGGGCTGGCAGGTCAGCAAGAGGTGGAGGAGAGTCACCCACACAGGTGCTGCCCACAGGGCCCATGTAGGGCAGACAAGGCAGCTTTGCTTTGCTTTGCTTTGCTTTGCCCACTGGCTTTCCCAGACTTGGGGGTTTGGGGACTTTCTGGACAGACAAAGGTAATGCTGGAACGAGTGGTGATGCTGATAGTTCAGAGCCAGCCCTGGTGTGCTCTGCCTAATGTATTTCACCAGCTCAGGCAGTGCTACTGGGAGATACACGTGGGGACATGTTTGTCTTATCTTTTCCTTCCTCTCCCCTCACTTGCATCCCCTTCCTGATAAAAATGAGCAGAAACTGCAATGGAAATATATTTCTGGGATGCTTCCTGAAATCAGCAGACAAAAGAAAAATACCTCCATTGAAGAAAAGAAGAGAAATTCATGATTTTGGAGAAATCAAGCCAGATGCAAGAATCACAGTGGCAATCTGACTTGTAGGCACATCATGTAAAAGTCTGCTACTTCATTGTTGTTGGTTTGCTTTTTCATCTTCCATCTCCTTCCTTTCAAAGAGACTCCCTGGCCCTCTCAAAGCGGTTGTTACGGCGGTGTACACCATCCGCCACATGGACGTACGTGGCCCCAGATGACAGCTCTTTCCCCAAACCCCGGAGCCTTTCTTTCCCCAGACCTCAGGCCTCTCCGCCGCCTGAGGCAACAGAGCCACCGCCATTTGGTGCTGCGGGTTTGCGTAGGCCTCGATTTTTGTAAAAAGAAACAAAAATGCTAACAGATAAACGTATGAGATCATCAACCCTCCCATTAATTAAAAGGCAGTGTTTCAATATGAGCAATAATTACCTTAAGTGGGTATGGGATAGGAGCCTGGTAGCAGGACAGAGTCCAGGAGGTAAGCCTTTAATGGCAGAGGTAACGTTAGTCACCTGGAAATCCTGGCAGTGCTCTTGGAAAGGGAGACAAAGCTCCCTGCCCGCAGCTGCTGAACAAACGATGTCCTTTGGTCTAAGCTGGTGCCTGTTCCCGAGTCCACAAATTTTGCTCATGGCTTGGCCATGGGCTTGCCTCTGCCAGTCCACTCCATAGGCCTGTAGCTCAGCTTCTCTAATTACAGCATCAAACATAAAAAGAGAGAAGATTCAGAAAAGAGAAAAAAAGGTTCAGTGGGGTGGCTTCAGGAGGGAGAGGCAACAGCTTGACACTCCTCTTGCTGGAGCTATGCCCGTGGCAAGGAGGTGAAGCCACTGAGGGGGGTCCCGGCAGTTGTGCTGGGATGTAGGTGATTGCACGGAGGAGATGTTGCTGCCAGGAGGCCGATGCATTTTTGGTTTGAGATACAGAGCCAAGGCTCTCGGCTGCCCCTCCACGGGACCCCATGGGTGCCAGGTATTGCATGGGGACCTGTGGGATGAACTGAAGTAATGCTGTGGGGGGATAGCAAACACCCCAAAGCTCTTGAGCCTGGTGATGGACCTTCCCCATCACAGCCGACTGTGGCAGAGCTGGGCATCCCTGCATCCCAGTTACGCCATTGAATTAGCTCTTTGACTGCTTATATCACAGTTAATGTTTGCTATTCTGCAGCGATGAAATACAATATCATAAATATTGTTAGATAACCTGGACTCTGGTAGCAACCTTATTGCTGCTTTTGTGTCACAGAACCAAACTGCGAAAGCACAGACCCCTGCCCAGCCCAGCCCTGCAGGAAGGACACCCGGAATGCCTGCAAACCTGACAATAATTGAAAGATTTTTATGCATATACCTCTTTGAACATTTGCTTACATGAAAATTTGGATGGACATATAATTTATCTATCTCTAACCTAAAATACTCCAGGGTGGTTGTTCAGCTCGTAAAATATTTAGATGCACACACCCACAGATGGCCCAATTTTTTAAACTAGGTTTGTATAGCCGTATGCTTAACTTGTTTGTGCAGCTCCTGTGATTGAATGTTCAGCTAGCAAATGGACATGCAAATGCTTAGATCTATAGATACCAAACACTCTGTTTCCTCATTTTTAGGTGTAAACAAGATAAATGTTAAATATGGTCTCCTGTCAGACCCCAAGCAGACAGCAGTCTGTGCTGCTTTTTAAAAGGAAAGTGGGCCCAGGAAGAAAAAATTCCAGTTAGCCCACCACTAAATGCATTAAGCCTAAAATAAGTAGTTCTATAAATATATGTACTGAAGCTGTAAGTGGGAACTATTCATAGTGGATGGTCACATTCTTAACCCTAGTTTGTGTCGCTTGTCAGATAACTACTGGAATTCCAAAGCTGCATTTACAAGTATTACATTGTATTCCAAAAACACTTGAACATAAAGTTATGCTTACTGTAAAGAGGTACTCCTGGATTTTATTTACTTGCTAATCAAAAAAAAAAATTAAAAAATAGTGTGTTCCTCAAGCAGTGGTTAAGATAAACTTCATAATGGTTTTACCAGGTACTGTACATAATTCCTAAGGACTAGCTCAGAGTTTTAAACTTGCATTATAGGGACAGATGAAACTAATGTCATCAACAAAGTGCGTATATAGCTTATCTGAAATCACATGGTATTTATGCGTTGGTCAGTGCTGTGACTCACGTTAGACTGCAGCATGAACACTACATCCCTGCAATACAGCGATTACCTAGGAGAGATCCCACGCCTTACAATGCACTGTTGTTCTCCTCAGTGCTTAAGAAGCCCAGTTTTCCAGATTCCTCTCTGTAATTTTGTAGACGTCATCCGTATGGAATTTCTGCTCTAATGTCCACCTTAATCTCTGCAAATTGAATCTCTTCCAGTTGCACGAGGTATATCTCTTAGAGGAATCCCCTCCCTCTCTTCAGCATTTTGTTTGCTCTTTTCAGCGATGGGAGTGGCAGAAGTGCGATGCTGTACTTCATCAGGGTGCAGAACTGTCAGCAGGGAATATTCTCCTCTCCCCCTCTGAAAAATCACACTGCATTTTCCTAGCTCCCCGGCCAATCTGACCATGTTGGTGTGGGCACATTTCCCACAGCCCTTACCCAGAAGGTGCTGGGATTTGTCTCACCCCAAGAATTGAGCGAACAGAGGACACGGGCTAGGTCTGCTGTGCCATGGTTTTAAGCAATGATGCATTTACACACCCACACTGGGTTTGTTTGCAAACAAAGCTTCTTCTGCCTAATAAGCCCTGCACAGGCCATGGAGGATGCATGCAAGTGACTGACTCATTTCCTGAGCCTAGTCCCTGTCGCTGTGACTCAGGGTGATGAGTCTCACCCTGGGTGTCGCATCCTTGCCAGGGACCCACGCTGCACCCTGTGGGCCATGGGTGCCTCTCCCCACAGGACCCCAAGTCTCAGGGTGAGCTGGACCCAGGGCAGATGAAGCTTCAGAGGGAGAGGAGCAATGTTCACCCAGTGGTGTGGTCACCAGAAGGGAGGAAATTGGAGCGCATTACCATTCTTTCATTTTTCCCTATATAATTAGCCCTCCTAGCATTTTGTCAGGAGAAATCCCTTCCCAACTCTGAAGAAAAAAAAAAAAAAAAGAGCTGTTCTTCTTTAGCATGTGCTGGCAGAAAGCTAGCTTTGTCGCTCTAAATGCTGACAAAAGTCACTCTGCCGGAGCAACAAGCACTTGAGAAAGGGAATCTCTCTTACTTTGGAGGTCTGCTTTGGAATGAGGTTTGCACCTCCACGCCTGTCTCTCTTCATCAGCTGTGTTGTGGGTAGCTTGCTCCAGCATAAACCTCTGTCTGAAGTTAGACTGCGATAATGAAAATAACTGGGAGGAGGCCTCTCCACATCTCAAGCAGCCCAGCTGCTGGCCTGAAGTTGTCTGCTGCACCTTTTGCTCTGCAGGGACCTGTACCTTGGATTAGCTGTCGTGATCTTTGGACGTAATTTTTAGATGCCAGTAACTATGCTGAACTATTTGTCCACTGGGGTAGTGTAGTAGGATCTTTAACCTCTAGTTTATGTGTGGAGATGGGCATATGAAGCCTTAATCTGGAGCTACTTTCCACTCCCAGATGGTGATTTGATTGGTTAGCCACAGATGCCTGGTGCATTTTGAGATGCCCAAGGCCTGTCCTGGCCTTCCTGGGCTCCAGTCCTATGCTCCAGAAGGATGAGGGTTTCCTGTGGTTCCTGAGATAAATCTGTCAGTCCCCACTGCATGTCTGTCTGCTGTCCCCTGGGGCCACCAGGCCATGCCTATTCGTGAACAGCTGAATGAAGCCCTAAACTGCCACTGATTATGCTGGGACATTCGATATCTCCGTCACGTGTAGATGCCTCCCTGCTTATGGGTGTGTTAAATCAGCAAGCTGAGCCTTCCCCCATATCCTTTTCCCCATCGTAATGTATTTTTCCATTTCTCTGAGACATAAGAAATAATATGCAATTCAATAATAATCCCTTCAATATAATGGATGGATTTAGTAAAGGCAGTTAATTTACTGAATGTTTTCTCGTGTGCTTTTTTATCAACAGCTAAAGTGTTGTCAATACTTCCTAACTGCCGGCACTCCATCTTCATTTTTCTTTCTGTAAAACAAAGTTTGAATATAGTTCTGAATCATTCCCATTTTGTAACAAATCATTTCCCTCTTTAAAAGGAGGTCTGCTTCCTCCTTAGAGCAGCACTCCTCCTTTCTGATGCCCCTTTGGCTACCCTTCACTTGGTCTGTCTTCTTGCTGGCTTTATTTTTACCCAGGGACTTGGGCAGAGCCTGACAAGCAGGGTTTCTGAAGACATGTTGCCTGCTTCTTCCTCCATTTCATTTTCTCTTCCAGGGGGTATGACGGGGAAACTTTAGACAGACATGCTGCAACTGTGTTTTCTTTTAGAGCTCTCTGACTTAGAAACTCATATTGGTTGGTCTGTTCATTGACATTCACCCGTGCATCATAGTGACTGGTTTTGATAACACCTTCCAGGTTTTTGTCCACATCTTTTACCTCCTGCACTCTAATCCAATCCAAATCTAATCAAATCCAATCCAATCTAATCCAAAACTCCCATAGTCAGTGGCAGTCTCCTGTACAATGCCTTCTTGGGGTTTGCTTACTTGGACCTGAATCATTATGAGCACCAGCATCAAACTTTCCTATTATTCTCGTGTGTCTAATTTCCCCCTTGCTGAGCAGGAGTAAATCCAGACTAAAATCTTCCTGGACAGAATTCCAGCTGCGCCAAACCCAAAAAAATCAGAAGTTGCAGGTCAACCTTCCTGTCTACAGCCGTGTGCTACTGTTAAAATAAAAAGAAAGGAACATGGGAGGTCAAGAAACATGGAAGGAAGTTAGGGGTTTTTGTGGTTTAGGCCTCTTAGCTTGTGAGGCATCCTTTTACACTTCCCATCACTCAGAGAGAGTGATGGAAAGGAGAGGAAGAGGGGAGAAGGAAGGAGGGAAGGAGGGAAGGAGGGAAGGAGGGAAGGAA
>VWZY01009846.1:164222-290816 GCA_013399075.1 Chloroceryle aenea | reverse complement strand
GGAGGGAAGGAAGGAATTTAGTTTTTATGTGTCAGAATAACTCCAAGAATGAGCTTTTAAGACAGCTGTGAGGAAGTTCCCATGGAAGTTAAAATAGCTGGCAGCTCCGAGGCTCTCTATTGTCTGAACCATGATGCAGCTGTGTCTGCAGCTTAGAAATGTCTTTATGTTTGCAGTAGCTCTAAGTGTCATACTGTGGATGTCAGGGAGGGGGGGTCCCCAGTGCCTGTATTCCCGCGCTGTGGGGCTGTCGGTCCTGGGATTTCTCAGATTCTCTCTTCCAGGCTCTCACCTCCCTCACCCGTTCTTTGTTTTGCCTAAAAAAATAACCTAACACCCCATAACCTGCTGCCCACTTCCTTACCTGATTACACCCAACCACATCAGTGTCCTGTACCCCACCTCTGTCTCCTGCAGCCGAGCCTGGGCCCGCACAGCTCACAGTGACAGCTGTAGGGGCTGTCCCCCATGCTGACACTCTCTGACACCATCTGGGTGCTGCAAGGAGAGGCTGGGGTGCTGCAGTGGGGAGGGTGGTCTCCAGCCAGGCCCCTATGGCCAGGGGCTGTGCAAAGCACACACCTCCAGTGTGCATGGGGACAATGCCTCAGGCAGTTTGATATGAGCACCTCACGTGGTAGAAAAGGAGAAAATTAGGAGGTGAGTAGCTATCAGAACTAATAGTGGGTTTGCTCTGGAAGCACTGGACAAAAATGATACAAAGATGAAAGATGTGAAAACAAATTTTTCCCACAGGAGATCAGTATTATTAATATAACTCAGATCTTCACAAAAGGCAAGGACAGACATTTCCTACATTATCTGTTGTCATAGCAAGTGGTCCCTACTGTTCACATTTAAAAATTGACCTTTTCATCTTTCATTACCACCACGGAGATCAATAATCTCATGCATGAGGAGAGATACTGGTATCTGTAGGATGTCCAGAGGATAAAAAATATAAGGCTGTGGTGCTCACTCCACTGTCTGCCCAAACTGCCCCTAGAAAGTGTCCCAGAGCAACCTTGCTTCAATTTCTTCTACAGCACAGAGGTGGAAGATAAAGCAAGAACTCATCATCATTCATTCTGCATAATTAATCAGCTATGATAAAAGCTTGATGAAGCAACTTGCAGTAATGCAGACTTTAAAAATAGCTCGTATAATTCCCTCCGTGTTTTCAGTTTCAGTCTACGCTCCTGCCGGATGTTATGGAAATCCATCATCATACCCTTTCCTCCCCCACACACGTGCTCAGAGCAAGGCTGGCTGATACATACAGGAACAAAATCCATGTACCCATGTGAAAACATACTCATCTTGAGGTGTACACATGGATTTTAAAAGTGCTAACAAATATTTCATTTGTTTTTCAACATTCTTTTCATCTGCATGTTTCTACACCTGCTTACATACCCTAACATGCTGTGTAAGCACAATGGTATCCATCTCTGAAGCTGCAGAGACATGGGATGAACACTGCTGGTGAGGCACACAGGGTATGTGTTCAGATAGATCTCCTATGACTGTTGAAAAGATTTTTGTCCTCCCTAAGTATATCTCACAACACAGTTGCTGCCAAGGCATTTTTAGTCTCTATTTCTTCTCCAATGTGTTTGAGCAGGAAAGGGAAAAATAAGAAAGAAAGGAAAAGAAGGAACAAAACACAAAAATAAAGCAAAAGAGGAATCAAGGGGGGGTTGGGAGGGGGAAGAAGTCAAATATACTTTCAGTCAGCCTCCCCATAACAAAGATTACAGTATGTACAGTCATTTTCACTGGAAGAGTCTATGGTAACTACAGGTACACCCTCCTACATCTGAAACCTCTGGCTTACATACCTATATCCTAATACACCTATGTATAGATCCATAGTTTCATGTGTGCTTATATCTACACTCATATATATGTGGATGTATGTGGTGTACAAAGAGCACCACAACCTTTTGCAAGGGGAGGAGACCAGTGAAGCAGATTCCCAACTGTCTGACAGAGCTGAGGAGCCAGCTTATATAATTTCTGTCTCCAGTTTGCTCAAAATTCAAAGGACAAATTTCTGCTTTACGTGCCGCTTCTGCAAGCAATGCCTCACGGGCAGATTTACAGCACCAGCAACATCAACCACGGCAGAGTGGGGATAAAGTCACTGAAATTGCTGACACAACTCCTCAGCTAGAAAAAGCCCTGCAGTGGCCCTCCAAAAAAGAAAACAACAAACCACCCCAGCCAATTTCTTTCTTCATCATGTCCTAATATACACTGCTGTCATATCTTGGAAGAAATTCAGGGCTTTCTACTGCAAGAAATAGGAAGAAAAAAAAAAAAGAAAAAAGAGGATGAATTGCTTTGTCTTTGGCAGAAGTGGAGCAGGTCTTCTGTCATATCCCCAACGCTCCTCCAGGGAGAGGATTTCCTCACGTGGATTCAGGCAATTATTTCACATTGAATGAAGAGCAGGAACATTTCTGCTTCTGATACTGAGCCTCCCTGGAGGTCCTTTGCCGCCAACAGCCAGGATCTGCAGCTCCTGGGAGGCAGGTCTGAGGTCTGACGTAGTTTGGGCAACCGCTGTCTCACTGGGGTGCTGCCTCCCCCAGGTTCACTTTGGGAACACCTCCCTTCCTACATGTGGAAAGGTGACGAGCCACCCTTCACCCACACTGCAGACCCAGGGTAGCAGAAAATGGGGCACTAACAGCTGCATTTTTGACCCTGAGCCCAGCCTGGACACCTTCTCCTCCCTCCAGGGTGCAGTGGCTGGGTGCTCTCCCAAACCTGAGCAGGTTATGCAGTCACACTGTGCAGAGCTTCTGCCTGTGGATTGCTGTGACACTGAGCTTTCCTTTTTTAAAAGTAAATAATAATAATAAAAATTGTCTCATAGATATATTTTCAAGATAATCATTCAAGGTGAGGCTTGATGAGGCTCTGAGGAACCTGCTCTAGCTGAGGATGTCCCTGCTCACTGCGGGGTCATTGGACTAGATGACCTCTGGAGATCCCTTCTGATCTGGGGCAGGCTGTGTTTCTATGATATGATTCAATGATATATAAATTCCTACCCTCAGGAAAGCTGAGAAGTTTTTCTGAAAAGTGCAGTCCTTCGCAAAGGCACAGAAAAAACTTTCCATCCAGCCCTGGGGGCTGGGAAGGATCCCTCCCAGCAGCACCCCAGGCTCCTTTGGATCCCCTGCTCCATTCCAGGTTCTGCTGAGGGAATCCCACTGGCAGTGAAGTGTTCTGAGCTTCTGCTCAGTTTATTGGCATTGGTGTCTATAAATGCAACGGGACAGCCAACAGCAGTTCCCTTCACACAGTGGCCAGTGTATTGCTCAGCCTCACACAGCCTCCTTGTAAACTTGGTGTTGTAATTAGTGGCCAGGCACATCCCTTGGTATCATCATTCGGCGAGAGGCAACTGAATTTTCATCACTAATTTAGTTTTGAATTAGGACACAGACGGTTAGTTTTCCAAATCATGTGCTTATATTTATGAGCATCAAAATTTCAACTTTACTGGAGCACACATGTGGTGAACACTATTTTCTGCAACTTTTATTATTCCAAAGAATGAACCAGTGCAGAACACAAGAAAAATAAAGCTGGATGTGTAAACGGTATGGTCTGAATCCACTCTTCTGTAATAGAAATAAATACTTAGGTGATTCAGTTCTACTTAATTGAAACTTATACTGCTTGTGAGGGTGACGAATACAATTTATCAATCTTTAACACCTCTAAATAGGAATCATGATCTTCATCTGCGTTTCCACATTAATTCTCCACTTTGAAAAAGTGGGAACATTTTAATTTTTGCTGTTGTTCCCGTGCAGGGGCTGAATCTCAACAGGGATTTTTACCTGAAGTACGGTACCTGACTGCCTGCCACCTTACTTAGAAGTGTAATAATTAGTCTCATGGTGTATTGGGAGCATTTGGAGCCTGGCTCAGGGAAGAGGAGAGAGTTACTCTACTTTCATGCAGTAGAAGCAAAATAGTTTTGGCAAGTTCTGCAAAGTGACAGGGTTGGAAATATTACCACAAGTAATTTGTGCATGAAAGAGTTCTGCTCAGCGCTTGGCTTTTTCTGAGCATGTTCTGCACATACCTACACAAGCTAATTCCATGAAGAAACCAAGTTTTTGGTACATAGTAGTGAGGAGACAGAGAAACTGGGAATTTTATATGCAAAATATTTACCTTCTTCCTAACACAGGAGGCTTTGCTGAGAAGGGATTGTGAGCAGCACTGCAAGCAGCAGCTGTTAGAAGAGATTAGGCGAAGCTATTTCTAAAGCTGAAGGAGATGGAAGCAGCTTCCCAAGGAGCAGAGTGCTTCAGCAGCAGGGATGTGTCTGTGACAGCCACACCAGGCTTGCCCCTGGACACCTGTAACACCTCAGGGCTTTGGAAAAACCAGTATGCAGTGAATGCTTGAAACATGTATCAGGAGTGGGACTGGCAGAGGTACTGGCTGGAGGAGATGCCCCTGTGTGACACGGCTGAAGGCAAGCAGGCATTCACCTTGCACTGTGTGCATGGGAATTTTGGGTCATTTATCCCTAACAAAAGTCTTTTCGACTCAGTGAGCTGTCAGTGACTCCATCTCAGCACACCCCCGACAACCACAGGCGCTGCTGCCTGTTGAAGGCACGGCACCTGGGGAGCAGCAAGAGCTACGGGGGCTTGAGCTGAACAGCACAAGTCACGAAATGCGTGACAATAAAAAATCAGCAGAAAGAGAAAAGACAGGCTTCAGAAACAATTAAGTCACTTAAAAGCTGTGTCAGACTCTGGGGTGGTGGGGGGAAGAAGGAAAAAGCCAAAAAATGTCTTACAGTCCTCAGCAGGGGAGCAGAGAGGTTTGTGCTGGTGCTTCTCACGTTGCTGTTCCTCTGACACATTGCAGATGGGAGTTCACCTTCGTTTAAGGTCAACTTTCCGGTGCTTGAAGTTGCTAATCCTGCCGAACGGTGAGGCCCTGAATAAGCTGCATCCCGAAGGGAGCTGTCAAGCAATACTTGCCCACTTAACTGATTAAGACCTGTTCCTAGTTTTTTGCCAGCAGTTGATGGATCTAGTAGTTGTCTTCCAGCTACGAGATAGATCAATCGACAAGAAAACTATTTAATGACAAAGCTTCTAAATGCTTGTCTAAGTTCTTTCTGCATTTTAATAGTGGAGACAAGTTATTCAATCAAGCATGGCACTTGGTGCAACAGCCTCCAGTTGAAATGTATCAGCATCTTTGAAGAAAATGCTTCGGGTCATGTTGTGGATACAACATCCAGAGACACATTTCATGTGACAGGCTTTAGTATCCAGTATCTACAAATTTGGGTTGGAAGGAAGCTTGCAGACGTACTCTAAAATGCCAGCTGAACTTGCAGGCATGTAGCCACATTTGTAGGTTTAACCCCCCCGAAGGACTCTACTGTGCAGTAGGTGCAGATGGGCATTTGGTGCCTCACAATAGCCTCATATTTGTCCTTCAGTTTCTGGCTCCAGGCTCTCACCTTTGTTTCACATCCACAGGAGCATTTCCTTGGTCATAGTTTTGTTAGGTAGTGTTTTCTCACAAGGCTTCTATGTTTTCTCTACCTTTCCCTACTAATTGGAAGCACAGTTGATTGCACTTTTGCTGAATAGACTTTATTTCTATGTCACTGCTCTTACACCTTTATGAATTTGGAAAGGAGGAGACATCACGTTAGTCCAGAAAGTTTTCAACTGTAGTCTGCTAAATTAATAACCCCTTTCATAATAAAATTTGACTGATTTTATACTTCTCATACCATTTGGGAGTGTACCAAACTTCCCGGGTCTCAAAGAGGCAGTGTAAAATCTTCATGTTTTCCTCAGACTTAGTAATACTTTATCCTGGCCCCCCACAGCGACAGCTCACTGAGAGAGGAGGTTGCATGACCCAGTCTACTTTTAGGTGTTCAGAAACAGTGAGAAGGTAACAAACTATTTTCTCTGGATTAGGTCCTGCTTCTCTTTGCATTAGATCCATGCTTGTCACGAGAACATGGGAAACCATGTCCTCATTTCACAACAGCACGTTTCAAACCAAGGAGGCCACCATCTGCACAGTGGGAGAACCCAGTCTTTTGTCCATCAAGTTGTGTTCCAGTGGAGTTCACCAAGAATTGCACTTCAGTACCCTGGCCTTGTTTTGGAGAAATGTTGGAGTAAAAGCAACACAGGAGCCAAATCATTCCTTGCCCTTGGGATTTTCACTGCTTGTCATTGTACCTGCTGTTTAAGGCAGGTTGTGCTTTTAGTCTTTCCCATTTATGGATAATCTGACCTAAAGACCCCAAAATACAGCCTGCTGCAAGCTGTTAGAAAGCACAATCTATTGCACTGGTCTGAAACATGACATCCTCTTGCCTTTATCCATCTTTCCCCCTCTTTCCTCTTGGGAGCTGGGGTGTGTTAATACAGCTGTCTTGCCTTCTAAGCATTAACCTGAAGTTTATTTGCCTGAAAGATAGGATGAGTCTAGTTAGTGTATGTTACTGCTCTCCTCATACCCATCTCATTGAAATCATTGCATCATTTCCCTGCAAATTTACCTGGCTAAGGAAACCAAATAATCCCTTTCATGATCCCCCAGCTGTGTTACTCATGTGATACCAGACAAAAAACAGTCCAGAGAGGGCTGCTCTGTCACCACTAATGGGAAGCTTCCACTCCAGCTCAGCCTGCTGCTGGGCTTCAGCCACCATCGAGATTAGAAATACCCTGAGTATCACTGAATCAGCCTTCTTACACCGAAGTTTTGTCAGCCACAGATTCCCCACAGTGCACCAGCTGTCTCAGTATTTCCTCTGTTTTACGACAAAAAAAAGTTAAGGAGGCCAAATAATTGCCAGACAACTTCCCATTGTTGCGTAGGTAACAAACCTGTGCAGCTATATTCCCTTCAAGGCATGAAAATTCATCTGAAAATGGATTTTGGTTTTGGGAAGGAAAAAGAAAAAAAAAAAGAAAAAGAAAAAGAAAAGAAAAAAGAAAAAGAAAAAAAGACAAAAATATTTTGCTATATTTGAGGGAAAAAAGACTAAAATATTAAATAAACTGAACCAACCATTGACTGTGTGGTTTGCTCAGCCTTCTTTGGTGGGGAAAGGAGACAGGCAATGGTTTGAACACATCTAAGAATACGTAGCCCCGTGGGGTGCAGGCAGGTGTGCCCCTCTTCCACCTGCACTGGAGGATATGCAAAGCAAACGCATTCATCCGCACCTGTTTGTGTAGATGCATCCTGACTTTTGAAGCTTGAAATTTGGTGTCAAAATAATCCCTTCTGTGGGGAGCAGGTGTCTGTGACATTGCACACAGCTCGTCTGTGAAAGAGTGATTCTGAAAGGTCAACGCTGTCTTCCAGCCCCACAGAAGGGGCTGCACTCGGAGTGCACGCACAAACTGTTTGTGTGCGTCTCTCACTGATCTCATTACTCATCCTGTGGCCGTGATCTAGCAAGTCCACATCTTCTGTTCCAGGGGAAGTCAAAATGGAAGTAATGCTGACAGTAATGCATTAATTACCTGCTGTCTGCTGGGGCTCCCTGTGGACTTCTGAAATGTGAGATTTCATTAGAATTACTCTGTGTGCAGAGCTGTGAATGCTCAGCCAATGCACTGAGGGGGTGCAAGCAACCTTGTTCGAGTCATGGTCATGTTCCCTTCCTCCCCTTGTTGACTGTCATTTTGTGCAAGCATTTGTTTTGATGGCTTGAGGACCCAGTGATTTCAGCTTTCAATCAAGAGTGTTACGGACAAAGCGGGATCCGAGTCATCATGTTTACTAAACTGAGAGGTCTTTATGATGACACACCAACACTACAACAAGGTAAAGGAACATCTAAACCCCTAAGAAACTAAATTTTTCTTTCAGGCTGTGTTCAACCACACTGGAAATATCTTTTATTGGAAATACTCAATGCCTTTCCTTGAAGTACCTCCTCCATCCATAAGTACTTACGCAGGTTCAGCAAGATGTAACGGAACCCCCTCGACAATTAGCTGGCAGAAGATGAAATTCAGAAGTTAATCGAGCCAAACACTGTGGTCTCTCTCCTGGTCCTCATTTCCACGGGTTTTCAATCTTGGGTAAATTGTTGTCCTTTCTTTGACATCCTTCAGCATTTCCACTACAAGCATCACTAACAAACATGCGCACAATATTCCTCACAGAGGTTTGATAATGTGGCATTCAGAAGTAAACTCCCTTTCTTACCTCTGTCCTCCACATGATTTTAGGTTGTTAATTCATGAAAACGTATTTTTTTCCTGCTCTTGTATATTATCCAGACCAATTCAGAATGCCTTTCCCCCCATGCACTCAGGAACACCTTGCATTTCCAGTCGAGCTGATCCTCCGCATTTAGAGCTGATCCTGAGCGTTTAGAAGAGATGAGTAACATGAATCCTAAAGGCTTTCTCTGCAGCCAATTCCAGGTTGCTGAAACATTTGGTGCCTTTAATTATCCCAGAAGCAAGTGTTGCAACACGACCGCCCCACCTGCATGGCTGGGCATCCAGAGCTGTGCTGGCTGCCTGTGTGGTACTCACAAGGCTTTGCTCCGCAGCAGCATCTATTACAGATGCATACATATGCACTTCTGCAAGACAGGGGTTGCTCTCTCCAACACGTGCCGTGCCATGCTGGAGCTCTCCGGGCTACAGGCTGGTATGTCTCAGTGGTGCAACGCAGCTTTGATCCCAGAATCAGGGTAATTATGTTACTCTGTTGCTCCCTCTAAACTGCTTAGCTAAGCCGAGAAGCCATCTGCAAGATGGTTTGGGTTGGATGACATCTTGCTCCCATATCACCACTGTGCATCAGGTGGTGGCTCAGGCTCGCTCCCAGCCAGCTCTAGACCTGTCAAGCTTCACTCAGCTGGCCCTGGTTTCAAGCTCCCCAGCTGCAGTTGCTGCACCTCCTTCATTCATGCCACAACAGGGGCACCACTCAGCTTGTCAAACAGAAGTGGGTGCCCTCGCTCTGCTGCCGTCTGCTCGTCTGTCTGCGCCCAGGCTGCGGCTCACAGTGAGTGGGACTGCAGGGGTGAGCAGAGCTGGGAATATTCCTCCTGTGCTGGATGGTGCATTGCCCCACTACCCAAAGCACCAGCTGCTTTTCCTGGTTGCCTGTCCCCGTGATGGACATTTAAATTGGATTTTAGAAATCAGGAAGGCTGCAAGAGGCGTGACTCGATGGTGGGGACCTGCATGCTGCATAGCGGGAGACTACCCAGTTTCTACTCACATCTGCAATGATAATATTTGTTTACTGGCTCAGGCAGAGAAACTGAGCCAAGTAAATTGTCACTGTCTCATCCCTGCTTTGAAAAGCTCACTGTGATGATTATCATCAGGACAGTGCCTGAAAATAAACCTGTCGAACAGAGGCAGACTACGTGAGGATGAGCCCAGAGAAAGAGAATATTGTTTGGCTTCAAAATCCCAGAGTGGAAGACAAAATAAGGAATTCGGGGAACTGCAGATGTTCAGCTAAAACATTTTCTGCCTTAAAAAGAGAGGAAGAGAAAGAGAGAGAAGATGCACAAAGTAGGAAGGATTTCCTTGTGGTTGAGGGTCTCGGGAGCTCTGGCCTCATTTCCCAGCTCTGCTCAAGGCTTCTCATATAACCTTGGCCAAAGTCACTTCATAACTGTGTGCCACCACTCCTCCATTATCACATGGATTCCCTCTCTCTAGCACTGCCTCTTCTCCCTCATTCTCTCTCCTCTGCCTGCCTCACCTGCCGAGACTGTGAACCCTGCGAGGTACAGACTGCCCCTGATTCCTGATTTCTCTCTGGGTTTGATTGTCTCTGATTTGATTTGTGTCTGTACTGTAACCTCAAGCAGAACCTATGCAATACCATAACACTCCACAAACAACATAGATGGCTGAGTTGCTGAAATCTTCTGTGTTAAAAAAAAAAGAAATAAATTCTGAAACGTTTTGCTTCTGATTAACCAGTAGTAAATTTTAAGAAAGTTTGGCTGATTGTAGGGGTGTTATGGGTTTGCTGTGATGCAAACACAAACTGGCAGCTTCCTATGGTGTTACTATACGGATTTTTACATAATTTTCTTTAAAGTTGTAAGCTCTGCCTGCTGCACTTAAGTATTTGAAGAAATTCCCATGCTCAGGGAGTGTAAACTTGATTTTGCTAACAGTCAGCAGAGCTGTCTGCAGGTGAAATTCTGGAGTAAGCAGTAATCCCTGACATGTGGCTGTTATCTCCGTGAACTGGTGCCAGTTACCTCACTGGTGATAGCATTCTTCCTGGCAAGATGCAAATTGCCATAAAGTCACAATGTATCAGTCAGAAGACTCATACATTCTCTGCATTAGTGATGTAACTTTGGATAGCTGGCATCCACCTCAGGAGCAGATAAAAGTTAATTTAGAACCCAGTGTGTGCTGGTGATCAAGGAAGGCAAAAATTAATAACTCACTCTCTTTGTTTTCATCCAGAATGTTTGTTTTCCATTATCAACACACTCTCTAACAATAAAACTCGATGGTGTTTCATTAGGGAAGGAGAAGATGGGCATCAGAGTGTGTGGGTACATATGGTTGTCGTTGGGATTTTATACACTGTTGTTCTGACATACCAGCAACTTTTTCCAAGCAGTAGTGACTTTATTCAGGGTGACTTTTCAAAGCATCTTTGCAGCTCAGTAGAGCTGTCACGCTTCTCAGAGATGCATGAAAAGATCTTGCTGTAACCTGTGTCCTCCCAGCCAGACCCCTCTGATGCCCGTGGTACCTCTGGGCTTCCCCTGGGTGCCAAGACTCCACTCTGCGCCCACCACCGTTCACCCCCTGCCCACTGATGGGATCCTACTGGACGAATGGGGCAGACCTGGTCCCCTAACCTGGCATTTCAAGATGTTTCTTGGCAGGCAGGCAGCAGGTACCTTCAGGATTACTTCCATCAGGATTAAAAATAGTGTCTTGGGATTTTTATCTTGATCCTTATTTCTCTTATCCTTTACTTAGCCCTGTTTAGGTCTCTTCCTGCTTTCCTTAGGCCCACAGGCAGGTGAAGAGCTGAGTATAAAGCCTTGCATTTACCTTAGTTCTCCATTTTCAGCGGGGGAAATAATTTCTCACTGAAAGAACAACCAGATCCATGGCACAGACAGAGAGGGTGAGAGCATGCCAGGCAGAAATCCTGGGAGCATGACCCAAGTGAAACTCCAGAGACTCTGCCGTTCAGCTTTTCTTGAAGATGCCTGGCTCTACAGCTACAGTGGTTTGTTACTTCTGTCAGGTGGGAAAGGGATCTAGGGGCTGCTATGGCTTTCCAGTTTTGCAGAGATAACAATGCTATTCACAGGCCTCCTGAGCCAAGGGCAAGGGCATCTTTGCTGAAGCCACTTCACAGTACTTGTCAGAACACAAACCTTGCACCAACGACTTAAAGTGAAGTGAGATAAACCGGCCCCTTTTATGCGCTGTATTTATTTATCTATAGATCCAAGATAAGCATTTGGCCAAAACAAGATCTCACATGGCCCAAATTCAGCGTCTCAAAACAGGAACGGGTGAGAATCCTCCAATCACCAGCACTGGAGTCTCCTCCCCGGGTTCATAATTAAATACAGATACACGGCAGATGAAAGCACGCTGCAGTGCTGAGGCAGTTTGCTACCAGGGCACTGAGATATGAGAAGCAGCGAGTGCAAAGCCAACTGTAAGGAGTCAGTGAAGCTCATTTGCAAGGGAAATGCAAATACAGAGCTGATTGCACTCCCTTAAATGGGAAAGTGTGTTAAATCTGATAAGTGTGCTCTGAGTGTCTCCTAAGCGTGGGCTTGTCTCAGCGCTTAGTTTCTGTTCTTCAGCGGGTGAGGGAATAAATTCTGTGCTGAAACCCTGCACAGGTGAGAGACAGCAATTATTTCCCTCTGCTTCTTCCACTATCTGCATAAATTAACATCTAGATAGCCTTTATATCTCCGAAGCACTCCACATATATTAACTAATTAATGCTCGCCGTACCCCTCTATATTAAAGAAAGAATTACCCTCATTTTGCTAATGTAGAAATTCAGATAGGAAGATTAAGTGCCTAGGAGTGAATCCAGCTAAGCAGTTTAGTCACTGAAGTCAAAGGGACTAAAATTAATCGTATGTTTGAGAGCTTTGGTGGACTGGGACCCAAGTCTTGCACAATGCTGAGCACCTTGTGGGATCAGGCACACCCAAAGCCACAGAGGCATCGAGTTTGAGAACCTGACATGAAATTGCTCTCCAGGAGCTCAGATCTCAGTCCAGGGCATGAAGCCATCATATGTTTTCTAGAAGAAATTAAAAACCTCAACATGAGGAAAAGCTTCTTCCTTGGGAGAGTGACAGAGCCTGGCCCAGGCTGCCCAGAGAGGATCTCCAGCAGTCCCTTCCAACCCCTACCATTCTATGACTCTGTGATTCAGTGATTCTCTGAGCTGTCTTTGGAAATAGATGGTCATATAAAGTAGATATCAAAAGACATACTTGGAGCAAAAAGATGTTGCCCACATGGAAGTGGTTCACGTTTCCTTTGCCACCATGCTTCCAATAGTGTAATACAGAAATCTGGCACTTTCCAAAAGCACACTGCTCTCCATCATCACCTGCAGTGCCTGTGGCAGACAGCATGAACTGCTACCTGCCTGTTACATACTCACAAAAAACAAAAAGAGTCTCTTCTCCTGGAATTCTGAAATCATTTTTACTGGCCTCACAGCTGCAAGGTTACCAGACAGCAGATCTAATAGTCCTCTCAGGAAGAAATTCACTGGTTTTAGAGGAACCAGGCAGACCAATGGGGTTTGATTACCTTTATCTGCATACATACAGAAGAACTTTTTCAGAGGCAAAGAGGGGAGAGCTACACCTGAATCTCTAGCAAGGGCTACTTTTATCAAGTTGAAGTTCAGGACTAAGCCCAGATGAGATACCCAACAAAATCTACATACAACGTTCCCAGGGCTGCTTGAATGTGCTGTACAGATTTGCTGTGCTTTGCTGATGCTGCACAGGGCTGCCAGGTACTCTTGGAAGCAGCCCTCAGATGCTCATATTAAACATTATCTGCATACAGAGGGGCTTTATTTGGGGGTAATCATTCATCAGCACCTGAATACGTTGAGTGGGGCATTGGGGCATTTTCCTTTTCTAAAGAAACGGCTCTTTTGTTGACATGGAAAATAAACAGGGAGCTCCAGAACGGGCTGGCCTATTGTAGAGTTCCCAAAATTAGACTAAACAGCTGGTGACTCATTGTTGGGATATTAATCAGAGCAAGATAGATGTGTGTGCAAAGCAAGGGACATGGCTTATTTGATTGGGTTATTGATTGATTTTGGATTAATTTATGAAAGAGACAGGTGTTGATGGGGGTGAGACTGCAGTCACAGAAAAGACTATGGGCTTAGCTCAGCCGGCCCCTCCTGGTGTTGATAAGCTAAAAAGGAAAAAAGTGCCTGTAAAGGCAGAGGAGGGATAAAGGAGAACAGCAGGGCAGGGCAGCTTGTGCAAGCCTGGCGCTCGCAGGAGGCAGCCTTTGTGTGAACAGACAATAAACCAGCATGTGTGTGAGGGGTGCGAGTGTCAGCGACAGGAAACCTGGGACTGGGAAAGCCTTGTGTAAGGAGAAGACCTTTTCTTTCTTTCCATATGCCTACTCTGTGCCAGCTGTGCTGCTGTGACCGCTGGCAAAAGCAGTAGGTATTGCCATTAAACAACCAAACGCCGGAGAGTCGGATGCGGTGGATCAGACTTCAGCTGCCTCTCCTTTTCACGTGCTGCAAAACTGTCAAGCTCAACAGTTACGAGTAAAATGGACTGAGCGGAGGGCAAGCAGCGAAGTGTGGAGAGAGGAAGCCACTGACAGTCACAGGGGAAGGGGGCAAGCAGAGCGGGGAAGGGTTGGTCCCTGTGGAGTCACATCAGTGCGGCTCTCCTCGAGCTTAGTGAGGCCACCCACTGCTCTGATGAGCTCGGTAGAAAGCTCCAAGGTGGAGAGAGAGCGCTGAGAGAGTAACTTCTGGCAGCTCTTGATGCACTTTGGAAGAAAATTATCAGGGAGCATAAATACCCTTCTTTCAAAAGACTGCTTGAGTATTCTGTGGGACTTCAGGATTTCTCTGCACAATACAGATGTACTAGATAGACATGGCATGAAGAAAATCTTTGTTATTTAGCACATGTCGCCACAGTGTAACTATTGATGTGTTCTCCCCCCTGAACTATGTAGCACTTATTTTTCACATGAGTAAACTAGCTTTAATACTGGCTTAGAATGTAGATAAATACACTGAGTGTATGGATTTCTCTCTGTGCCTGTATTACTGCATGCCTCTCTGGCCTGGATCTCTGGCTTTTCACACGGGTAGCCCATCTCTAGTATTGATTCGTAACATATATAGATAGCACACATTATGGATTTATTTCAGTCTTTGTTGAATTTCAGTTGGTTTAGAAAGTAGATGATCTGCAAGAATGAATTTCTCCCAAAACATCACTTTCTGTGCATACAGAGTGAGCAAATAATACGAGTGTCTTCTGGCACACTAAGTAACTTCCCTTTTGCTGCCCGTAACTCCTCCTCCTTAGCATCTGATGTCTGTGGCTGTCTCAGTGAAATGGCTGCTCACTGTCATGGCAAGGCACGTTCACAGTGAGACATCCCATCTGTCTTCCTTTCCCACAGCATTGCAAGTGTCCCTTTGCTTTAATACCAGTTGCTGAGCCTGCCTTTTGTCTACTGCCTCACGCTCTGAAGTGGGGATGTTGTAAAAATTCAGGTTGCTGGGGTTGGGGTTTGGTTTTGGTTTTTTTTCTGATGGCTTAGAGTTGGCATTTGGTTTTTATTCAGTAACAGGACATAGTTTGTGACAGGTGGTGTCTGTAAAGCTTGTGAGAGTGTGGTACCACCAAGCAAACCAGCGCGTCCACACCACACAAACCTGGAGAGGACAGCGGGTGCTGCGTGACACCGCACCTCGGTGAGGATGCTGTTCTTCCCAGCTACATGAAATATGATGGTCATGGTATCACACCACAGCTCAGCTGTGTGCTCATAGCCTGAACATGTTGGATCCATGCAAATTCAATGGACACTTCAGCAGATCTGCTTGCCTAGTCCAGGCAGTTCTGGAGAGCCAGAAGCGCAAAATACGCCATCAATAACCTCAGATTTTCTGAGATCCCCTTTTGAGTATAAAGCTTGAATTCTCCAGCTGCTTTTTTACAGTTCTTTCAGATTTGGTGTTTGTCAGAGTAGAGGTCACCAAGTTGTGCAGCACATGGGTAGCTCTGGGTGGCACCCCTCTGCCCACCTCAGCAGGCCACCCGTATAGATGCTGGAGCAGAACAGGCACTTGTAGGGCCTCTTTCTTCCCTCCCCCATCTAAAACAAGTGAGAGGACTTGTTTCCTTGATGGTTTATAACACAGGATGACCAGATCACATGCACATGTCTGGAGTACAGATGTTTGATGAATCCTACGTTTGGTGACTAATGATCAGGTTTCTGCCATTGCAAAGCAAATGAGGCACAGACAAGGAATAGTTGCTTTGCCTGATATGTCATTTCTCCAGCATGACTGTGTGCAGTGCCAGCCACCACAGTGACTGAACTGAACTGTTACTAAGGCTTAACACTCATCCCGTGTGAAGATTTGTTCTGTGTTCACTTGTTTTTGGCCTACAGAACATTTTTCACGTGCCCATTTCATTATCAGCCATGCTGTTTGTAATCCACCTGCTTACTTTAATAGGATTTAGTTGTCAGATGGGATTCCCTTTAATTTATAATCAGTATTAGCTTCCTTAACATCTTGCTGTTCTGTGTTAGCTTCATAAAAATTGCTTAAGGGTTGATGTTGGTTTGGACTCTTGGTGAGGTCCCCTACATTTTGGGGTGTCCACGTAGGTGGCTGGATACATGCAGGTACCATTGCAGTCAGTGGCAGTCTAGGTCTCTCTAGAACTCTGTTACTAAATACAACTGTCTAATGCCCTTGGGAGCATGTGGATGGATAGAAAATGTGGGGCTGGGAGATATCACACAGGGCTGCTGAAGAACTGTACTCTTTTGAAGCAGCAGCTGGAGATGTTGGAGGACCCCAGGGTTCCTCAGGTGCCAAGAGACCCTGACATGAATGCCAGGACAGTGACTCATAGAATCATAGAATCATCAAGGTTGGAAAAGACCTTTAAGATCACCAAGTCCAACCATTAACCCTACTCTGCCAAGTCCACCCCTAAGCCATATCCCCAAGCACCACATCTATATGGCTTTTAAACACATCCAGGGGTGGGCACTCAACGACCTCCCCTGGCAGCCTGTTCCAGTGCCTGGCAATCCTGCCAGTGAATTTTCCTAATTTGCAGTTTAAACATCCCCTGGTGCAGCCTGAGGCCATTCCCTCTTGTCTGTCACTAGTTACTTGTGAGAAGAGACCAGCACCTACCTCTCTACAACATCCTTTCGGGTAGTTGTAGAAAGCAAGAAGGTCTCCCCTCAGCCTCCTTTCTTCAGACTGAATAACCCCAGTTCCCTCAGCTGCTAAGACTAAAAATAAGACTAATTCCCTCCTAGCCAGTTGGTCATGACCTGGATGTGGTCTCAGCCATGCAAGCAGCAGAAAAGGAACCTTCATCAGTGACAGGCCTCTTGGTAGCACCATGTCTTCCTTCTCTAGTCCATCAGCTACTGCTTTGTTTTCTTTTTGCTCTTTTCTTACTTCATTTAGGGGATGCTATCCAAAGCTTTTACTTGTCAGTGAGGTCAAAAGCATAATCACATCACTTCTTTCTGTTAAAAAAAAAAAAACAACTTGTGCTAATATTTGTCAGTGAGGTTTTTTTGGCTTTGTATTTTTGTGTGGTTGCTTTATGAATGCACATGAGGCTCACTTTTCATCCCAGGTTACCACACCTCACCAGGCTGGTCATAACTCTAGCCTAATGTCATCAAACCTTCATTTCCTGCCTATAGCTGTTCTTATACTGAAGTTTAATAGGGGCTTTTATGAAATTTCTGAGCACAATGGGGATAAAAATAGGCAAAGCACAGGATGTTCATCAAGACTTCTTTGTAGAAGAGCCTGAAGCTGCTACCTCTCTCTGGATCCCCATTGTTTCCTAACTTCATCCCTTCAGGGGGAGATGTATCCTCAGCCAACTGAGGAGAGGGAAAGCATGCTGCTAGAGGAAGTATCTTACTGTGATTTCTCTGCATGAAAAATATGTTTTGTTCACTGTGCTCCTTAGCTTTCATGGAGTGGAGTAAGAACAGGATTATAAAATCCACCTGTCTTCAACAATCTTTTGCTAGCAGGATGACACACAGGAAATCTATCTGCTATCTATATAAGAATGCCAAAAATATCTAGGTCATAATAAGCTCCTGATTATATCTCTATCCATTCCTTGGGAGTTAAAATTTATCTTACTTTACCTCACCTCCAAAGTTTCCGTCTGGGGTAGCTTTTGACAAATTTAAGCTAAATTCCCTTAAATAAAACTGGAGTTGAACACATTTTGCTCAATTAGCACTTTTTATTTTATTTTTTTTTACCATCAGGGAATAAGAGCAGAATGCAAAGAGACTGCTTTAATAGATTGGAAATGATGAGCATTTTTTTACTGTGTAATAGAACTTTGTGCAACTACAACCAGCAGCCTTAACAGCTCAAACTCGCCTGCTTTGAACACTGAAAATACTGTTGAATTATTAAGTTTAGTCTCCACTGGCAAGGACATTCAGTGTCTGAAACCTTACCAAACCTCGAGGCAGTTGACAGCAGATAGTATAATGAACAGAACAAAGAAAAATTAGGATTTTTTTAAAAAAAAATGATTCTTCAGTTCATCTTTCAAGCTGAAAAATTGAAAACCAGCAGCTATGAAACTTGAGCCAAAATTAAAACTCTTTAAAATTTCTCTTGTAGAAGCAAATGATAACAATTATCACTTCAGGCTGAAGGAAAACATATCAAATCTATTTCAAGCATTTTAATCCCTCATGAAATGAACTGCAGAGTACACACAGCATTCAAAACGCAGGGAAGGAAGTAAAGAATGTGGAGCTTGTTTTATACAAAGGCTCAGTGGTTAAATATAAATTGAGCCAGAGGCAGGCAAGGAGAGAAAGATGGATGGAGCAGGGGTCAGGGCATTCATCTGGGACTTGTAATAGCAGGGCACTGGTTCCTACCCCAATAACCTTTTAGGTATGAAGAGGAGTGGCATTGACAGGAGCATCCTTATATTGCACAGCCTGGAGTTTAGGCACTCTGGGGAGTTAAGAAATGTAGCTTCAGATCCACTACAGTTATGACAGGAATAAGAGCTGCATTCCCCATATTCTAGGGAGTGCTTTAATCTCTGGACTTTGGGCCAAACTTTGGAACGTGAGCAGCAATACTTTCTTCTCTGTCATGTTTTCATGCATGCAAACCACCCATTTTTTCCAGTATAATCCATCCTGATGGTTCAGAAGCCCAGATATTAACACTCAAGTGTTACCTTTATGTATGGACTTTCCAAAATGGAAAATATTTATGGGTGTTGTAGAATTATTGAAATATTGAGGCTGTGATAATGAAGAAACCTTGATGGTACGTATACCAGCTTCTGAGAGTCAGCTAAAAAGAAAAAAAAAAGCAGGTGTAGGTGGGGTTAGATTGTGTCAGTTGAATTTGGGCCCACTTTTAAAATATTAGATTTCTGCAAAATCAAGTGCAAAATGTTTCGTTTGCAGGGTAGGAAGATATGCTTTGTCTGGTTCCCTGTGTGCATATGAGACAGAGACTCTACACCATATCACATCACATCTCGACCCTACCAAGAGATTCCCTCCTCCTGGCACCCTGTTCCTGCCACGGGACCTCAGCATGGTGTCCATGAGCTGCTGCCATTCCTCTTGGCATTTTGCACTCAGGGCTGGGAGTAAATTGGAGTAGAGCTTAAAATGCTGCCACCTGGCTGCCAAGAAGCAGCCTGCGAATCTCAGTCATGTTGCATTTTCTACACTCACAGCTAGTCAAGGTCAAGATGTCCTAAATGTTTACAGGAGATCACTGATGAATGGAGAGCTGCTCAGACATGCTGAATTGCAGATAGCTACTTTAACTGACTTAATTAGAACATGCTCAGTATAAATGCTGTGTGAAGATGAATTTTGCTTCTGCTAGCAGCTAAGTGGTCTTCATCTAGAGGCTAAATAGGTTGGAAAAAAATTGAGATATAGACAAACTTCCAATAAATCATAAAAGGAAGGTGAATAAATGTAGAACTGAGCACAAGAATGAAATACACACGGTGTTTCAACAGTACACATATATACTGTGCACTCCTGTGGTAGTGTCAATTTTCCAGGTCAAGCGGAAAGAGTTATGAGAGAGTTTGACCCAGTTATTGCTGAGACCCTCTGAGGCAATTCAATATTGGATTACTGCTAGTAAAGGGCATGCAGAACAAAATACAATCTTTCTGCTAATTGCAGCGAGCCTGCAAAAGCAATTTTTTTTTTTACTGCAATAAAGAAAGCCAAGTGTTATTCAGGACTTTTGGATTCTGCTCAAGATCTGTCACCAACAGCAGATGCCCGTAATAAATGCAGATGCATTTCCAGAAATGTAATAAATATGGAGGTACGTACGCTCTGTCGTTCCCGTCGGATCTATTTTAGAATAGGATACAGACTGTAAACAAAAGGAAATCGAGTATTTTAGTATTCTTCAAAGACACACCTGGAATGTATCAATTGGGTTTAAATGTCTTCTTCTTGGTTCTTTTCCTCCCGCTCACTCAGACAACACAAATCCCTAACAACACCCACCCTCCCTCAAACAAGCGGAGCGCTGAGGGGTACGGAGGGTCTTTGTGCTGCAGTGGTTTCTTTTCATTTCTCCCAGGAATACAGAGAGATCCTGTGTTAGAGCAGCAGGGTGCAATTTCACTGCATCCCGAAATTTTTATGGAGACCACTTCTGTCTTTTATGTTTCATCACTGCAGGAGAAGCTGCCCTATTTCAGTTCTTCCTTCCAGAAAGAAAGGGACTATACCCTGTAGCAAACTATTACAGGGGAAGATCCTGTTTTGAATGCAGGCTTCCTCTTTTATCCCTGTCTGCTCTACCAAGGACACAGAAATGTAGGAGAGACACTTAACAGCATTCATCTCACCTAACCCGAGGCATCTGCCAGGTAGATGTCTTCACCTGAGCTAGACTGGGGTTCGCTTCCTAGGCTAATGGATAGAAACATGTGTTTCTAGTTCATGAGTCATCTGATCTAGTTTGGATGATCACCTTAGGACAAGATGAATCACTGGGGAGAAGGGCTCGTTTCTTTCTGCTGATAAGTAATAGGTGGCTCAGAGAACAGATCTGATGGAGACAACTCCTTTGTAGATGCTTACGCTTAGGTGAGGCGAATTGCACCTTCTGCATCAGAAAGACCAGAAATCAGTGTCTGACATTAATTCCATAAAATATGAAGGACAAGCCAGTTCGCTGAGACCATTTGGACAGTTTGCCAGCAGTTGCTGTCATTCTGTCAGAAATCTGCTGGTGGGGTAAGGCTCTGCTTTCTCTGTGTGCATTACTCTAACCAGAAGGAGAGTCAGCCTACTAAAAAAACTTCCAGGATAAAAAGGGGTTATTTCTTTAGTGCTGAGGTTAATCTATTGGTTTGTGATTTTTAAGGAAATCTTGAAGCTTAAATGATATAATGAAAACCTACAAGAAGATCGTGCCAATAAAAACCACAGAAAAATTTAATTTATGTAACCTTATTCCCGAAAGTCTAGCTAGACTTCTCCAATCATTAGTGCAGAAGAAAGCATTACAATTTTTCCTTGCTCTGTCTTAAAGACTGTCATTTTGATGTAATTTTATTACTGGGTTCTACAAATTGCTGCTACTTACTTTAAATATCAAGGTAACTAGAAAGCCTTGTAGCTTTTATGAAAAATGCAGGATTAAAATATTGCTTGGAGGTCCTGTCTCTGCTGCAAGGTGTCTGGGAATTTAGAATGAAACGTGGCAATTCCTCCTGCCTCAACTTTATACGAGCTAAGCCTCTGGGAGGTAGCCAACTGGTCAGCTGAGGGCAGGAACTCAGTTACTCAAGTATTACCTCCCTATTAATCATCCATTATCAAAAAGGATAAACCAGAACCACACGAGCAGCCAGCACTCAGAGAAATCGAGATGGTGTGATCCAAACAACAACGTTCAAAAAGCTCTTTCCTGCCCTTTGAACATATGCATAGAGAGGAACGTCGCTCCTCGGCTCCTCTCCATCACGGGGGAAGGACTGAGAGCACACACAGACCTGGTGGCCCTGGAAGGAGTATGCTCCAGGGAAAGAGTCCTAATTCAGCTTGCTGTAACGTAACATAATTTACTGGGGTAGTCACCACTTGGATCAGAGCATTTAGATTTGTAGCTCTTAGTAAATTCCGCGATCGGTACAAGACTGAATGGGGAGTAAGAAATGCAGGGATCGGTGGGAGCATATTAATGCAGCTGAGGAAGTCAGTACTGGGGAAAAAAACATCTTCTTTCTAAATGTACAGCTTTCATGTGCATTCAAGGACATCAAAGACTCATGGCTGATTCCGAAAACATATTGGGTTTTAAGTAACACTGAGCTAAAGTAATACCATTGGTACTAATAACTGTAATAATACAAAAAAAGGAGACAAACCTCTCTGTTCTAAATTTATTCCATTGTCTTTGAAAAGATGCATGCTCCCTTGTTAGATCAAACTTATTCTGTTTTCTCACCAATTTTCCTTCTGCTGTTTGCCCACCTGTTTTCTTTAAGTTCTGGCATTCCTGTTTAAAATTCTGCAGCTAACTGCATCGTGTATCCAGCTGAGACAAATGCTTATCAATTGCCTGTGATCTATTCACTGATGATGCAGGACACCCGGAAAACTATTTCCTTTCCTTGTCTAAAGAAGTCACTATACGAAGTATTTTTAATGAGGCATTGTCCAGCTTTAAACAGATTCTAAGGTCAAGCTTCATAACAAGATATTGTAGCAATTCAAGACCTTACTACATGAAGAACTTCATAGAACTGTAAAGCTCATACTGGAAAGACACTGAAATTGAAGTTTCAGTCCCATACATAGCCCTGTCTGTTATTCTTAAGCACCAGGGACCCCAGCCCTCAAAAACTCCTCCTGGTAAACCCTCTTTGGTCAACCAAACACAACATCTCTTCCAAATGACAAGTGCCTACCAAAAAATGCCATTTCCCATAGCTTAAATGAAGAGTTACAGGCTGCCTGGTATCAGACAGTTATGGGATGCTAGCTGAGCACGTGGTTATCTCCATTTCTACGTGACGCTCACTGACAGCAGAGCACCTCTCCTGTCTTGGCTGTCATCTGGGTTCCATGAACGTTCAGAGCCCCCCTTCCAACATACATGCATTGAACTCATCTGTATTCAATCCTTTCACGTATCCTCCTCCCTCTCCCTTATCCACTTCCTGAAATATCTTAAATATATACTCTGAGCCTGTGAACTCTGATATTATGCCTCAGTCACTCACTCATACAAGTTAAATGAAGTATGAATAGAAGGTAAGTGGGAGGTAATAGGATGGAATTAATGTTGTTTTGGTGGATCTCGATTTCCAGGCATCAAACCTGTGTTTCAGTCTCTAATGCCCTGAAAATAAAAGGTCCTAGGTGGACACAAATGTTATGTTACTGCTTAAGACAAACACAACAAGAAGACATATTGCTAGTAAATCCCTTATGGATTCATTTAATAGGTAAAACAATTTAACTGTTTCTCAACTCTGAAAAAAGCTGAACAACACATCCCATCTGATCCTGATTTATTGGTATTCATCCTTCCCAATATCTGTGGAGTCCTTTTGGCAGGGGCTGACATTCTCTCATCTGTTGTATCCTGATGCACATCTGCTCCGAAGTGTCACATGTAGGTCAGGCACAGCCAGAGCCACAGAGAAATACTATGAAGGCAGATGGTTACCAACTGCATCCTGGGCAAGATTTTGGCTGAACAAGGTAATCGCTTGCTCGCTCTCAAACATATTCTCTATTTCCCTAAAGTTTTATCCACCATTAAAAGAAAAAAATAAAAAAAGAGATGATAAACTCTGGACAAGGAAGATTTGTCTGCCGCATGCTGCAACTTATCATTGCCAACAACCTTTGTTGCTTGCCAGAGCTTTAGCAGCATCCTATAATTTAGCTATAAATTGTTCACATATCGCTCTTCAGAGAGGCCGTAAAGGGGGCCATTTTTTGATAAAGAGGAGTTGGATGGAACCCTTCCACCCTGATCTCTAGTGTAAATGTTAAACACATCATTCACATCTAATCCAAAATTAATAACATAGTCTAGCAATACCACTGCTGGAGTTCACCTCTCTGTGGCCTCCTGTGTTTTCCTATCTCGCCAGTTCTTCTTCACGGCAACGTAATAGTTTACCCCAAAACATTGGCTCATGCTTCTATTTTAAATGCAGAGCAAGAGTTGTGGCTGAATCTACTAATTTTTAATTACTTAATAACCTGAATATGAAGGTTGTCTTCTTTCAATTAGGATGCTGCTTGAGGTTTCAGTATTTTGGGATTTATTTCCAGTGTCTACGTGCTATGTTTAACAATACTAATGATGAACTGATAATTATATCTTGGGCTATTGGGGGATGTTGAAAATGTGATGGGTGTTTACCCTATAAATCTTGAAACCAGTTCTGTATAAACTAGTGATTATTTAGCTTTATGAAAGGCTACTACAATTAAATGATCAATCATATGGGAAGATTAATACTACTTCCATGGTCATTGTCCTTTTTTCCAGAGTCATCTGTATTGAGTGAATAAACCAGTAGAAATTAATTTCCCCTCACCCCTTGTAAAAAAAAAGATTTGATTTTGTTGATACATAATGTGATATTGAAATAATATTTCAGTCTAATATTTATAGGCATTTCTTTCTGTACATAGACATTGATTGGGTTCATCTGCACCGTGCAGACACGTGCATTTCTTCCTGGCTGATGATAATAGCAATTCTAAGAGCAGTCTAACACTGCTTTTCTTTGTAAGTCAAGTTGATATCTCTGGGTGAAAAGTGCCATAGAAAAAGTAGGTAATATATAATTACATCGTATAGATTGCATCATATAGGTGACAATGTCATTATATGATGTAACAATAGGGTTCACCACATTGCTGCTATAAGATGTTATTACCAAAATAACTTCTTTCAATAATTTTTCAAAATTTGGACTTCTTGCAGTAATTCTTTGAATATTTTTTTCCACTTTAATTAAATGCACAAACCCCCAAGGTGTGCCAAGCAGTCAGGTTTATATGAGAAGATGCTGCTATTTACTTATTCATTTATTTTCCCATTCAGACCATGAGTGTGAACGACTGGACTTAAGTCTTACACTTTCAGATTTCAAAGCCATGTGAGGACAGGAGGCACAGTTCAGCCAGGATTCCTATTTACCTCCTTGCCTGTTTTACCAATGTGCAGGATTTGTGCCTCACTCTACTTCCTCTTACTCTGATGTGATGAATATTACCTGTGACACTTGCACCTCTACTGGGTGCTATTCAATTGTCATACTTAGAACTACATCTGACCAAAGCCATCCTCCTACTTCACTCCAGCACACAGCTTCCCACCCCTTCACAAAAACCTCTTCTTCAGTGAAGTACCCCAGACTGTAAATGCTGGTTGAAGAGGTGCTCCCCTGCTCCGCGAGTGCCCCTGTTAGCAGTCAGTAGTTGTAAATACTGCAAATGGTGCTTTTAATGTGTTCAGTAACCTCGTGGAACGAGGTATTTTGTGAAATGGCTGGTTTATGACTGCTACACGTCTGTAATTGGGCTCCCTCGGAGGAGACAAACTGACAGGACACACACTGAGAGGACTGGAAGGTCTGTGTACACCTCCAGATTTGCTGAAGAGCTAAAACCCCAAAATGATTGAAAAAGTGGGGGTTTTGCTTTGGTTTGTGGCTGTGGGTTTTTTGTGTATGTGTGTTTTTGTTTGTTCATTTGTTTTGTTGCTGGTTTTGTTTGTTTGTTGGGGGGGTTTGTTTTGGTTGAGGTTTTTTTTGTGGTGTGTGGGTTTTTTGGTGTTATTTATTTAGTTATTTAGGCAGCTTATTCAGAATGATGAGACATCCAATATCCAAAGCCAAATGGCTTCTGCTTAATGATGGTGGAGACATGGGGAAAAAGTATTGGCCTCATTGAATTCTAGAGGATTTTGGACTTTGATTTCAATGGGTAAGAAATTGGTCATTGATTTCCAAGGCGCATAGAGGATTGCAAGCTACAGAGGAGCAGCAACTCCTTGGGGTGACTGAAGATCGTGTGGGAACTTAGGGAACAGAGTCTGGAGCACTTCAGTGATGTGGGAACCTTTGCCATGTTTAAGAGCAAGAGGAAGGCAATACATAGCTGAGCAAAAAAAGCACAGAAATGATCCAGTTTCCACACAGCTAATGGGAATTATTTTTTCTTCACCGTGCTTTTGTGGGAATGCCTGTATGTTCTGTATGCAGCAGATGCACAAAGGCAATTGCACGCCAGGTGTACGTATATGACTCCAAGGTCCTGGCAATCCAGCTGTTCATACTGGTGACTTGGCTGGAAGGCATCATCAGACACATTTCGATGTTAGGTACGGGGGTCTCATCCCGACACCTCACCAAGGTGTTGTTGGAGGCTCTCCTGTATCCTCCTGTTTGGAGGCAGCCAGATTTCACTCTTTGATCAGTCTGTGGGGACACTGCCTGCTCAGAGTGCTGCTATCTAAGCCAGCTGCCAATTAACTAATATTGCTGGAGACAGGTTGCGATCCTGCCCATTCACTTGGGGCTCAAAAGGATTCTTCAGGAAGAACAGCCCCCATTTATGTTTTTATCTGAGGATGTTGAGAGGAACTGGCTTTCTGTGTCTGGTCTGAGGATGTGCTGACCAGGGACAGCAGGACTCTGCACTGGACCCGCTGTGGACTAGTGTGAAAAGTTGGGACAAAGTGACAGTTCACTAAATTGCCAGTGCCTCCCCTTCCAAAGACAAGCCAGAAGATTAACAGCTGTGTTTGTGAAGTGTTTTGAAAGATATAGATTAAATTTATGTGCCTGAAGTCATGTGCAGTGCTAAATACTATTATTGTCTTCTGAAATTAGAAATACCTTCCAAACAATTTCAAAACCTTCTCCCACATAGTCAAATAAAGGAAATTAATCTTGGCCACAATTAACTTTCTATCCTCATTTCTCAACCTACTCCATCTGCTACTTCATCTGACCTGTTCCTACACTTCACTGATCAAATGCAGTTGCAAGCTTATCCATCATCTTACAGCATAATGAAGTGTAAACATTTTCTGCATCAATCTATCATGTGAGCCATAATTTGGAGTTCAAAAGATTGCATCCAAGACCATTTTAAGCTTTAATCACCACGATGCTGAATGACAGGCTACTTGCCATTAGCAAATATGTTTGCCTTTTGCTTCTGGACATTCTCAGTAAGTCCCAAAATTCTATAATTTAAATAAGCATTTGGAATGTGCAAGAAATATAATAGAAAACAAACAAACAAACCAAAGCACACCAAGACTAACAAGAACAACAACAACAAAACACCAAATCCCACAGAAAAGCCAAACCACAAACAACAAAAACCAAAACAAAATCAAACAAACAAAACCCAAATCCCAACAAATCCTTTTTCCAACATAACCTTAATTAATAGCTATCCTTAATGTCTAGATTCCTACCTGAGGTGAGTACGAGGGAAAACATGATAGCAAAATGATCTCAGTGACCTGAAAGTAGATGTTGAAAGCAGAGATACAAGACCAAGACCAAAGATGATGACAGAAGGAATATTGCCTGCATCCTTCCATTTTACCTCATATTATCCATTGTTACATAAAGACCAGTTCAAAACAGCCTACAGAAAAGCAATCGTACACCATTTCATACACATGGCTGCAGTAGTCAAGCAGCAATATAGCACTGCTACACTAAAGCCAAAACCTGACATCATTGGTTTTCCATACTGTTGTCAGATAATATTAATAGTAACTGAATCCAGCATCTGGTCCTCGGGAAGGAAAAACAATCTTTCCCCACTAGTCCTCACATCCCCAGTAGATAATATTCAATTTGGAATGGCCAAAATGCTGTAAAAATGTGTTACAAACAGCAAGGGGCAGGGAGGACATTGAGGAGGACAGGGAAAGCAAGAAGAGGACAAAGGAAAGCACAGGTTCTGCAGCTCGCAAGGGAGAAGGGCAACAATGGCCAGAGTATTCAACAGCCTCAGTCATAACAAAGCAAGGTTAATTAGGACCAGATAGCTATCACTGTTTTAATAAGGGGATAGAAAAGCAGGGTGAACTTTCCAAAGAAGAGTCTAAACAACATTTAGATAAGTAGAACTATTCAAACTGGTAAGATGCAATGAAACGGACATGGGAGAACTTGCAGAGCTTGCTGAAGCAATTTCTGTTCCTCTAAGAATCACCTTCAAGAGCTTACATGGTGTTTTAGAGGAGTGTAAAATGGTAACTATGGTACAGGTTTTTAAACGTTGGGGAAGAGTTTGAGGAGCTGGAGCACAGGGCATGTAACTTTAGTGCTGGAAAAAAAAATTATGAAGCAAACACCACCGAAGACCTAAAGGCTGATAAGGTGATTGCAAACCAGCAACCATGGAGTTATCAAGACGAATCATGCCAAACCAATCTCTTTTCAAGGTTTTGACTGAATATTTGGCCTAAGGGATAGCAATAACCATGATTTGCTTTGACTTTCATAGGGCTTTTCACACTGCTCTACATGTCATTCCCCTAAGCAAGAATAACAACAGGTAGGATAAGATTCAGCCTCAGATTCATGCACAGAAATGTCTCTTGTTGACTGTGTAGGTGTTTACACGTAACCTAGTCATCTAAGCTTCCTTTGTAGGGAGAAGATCTAGGGCTCAATCCAGTTGCCCACATAAAAGCATCTAGAGCCCTCTGAGATGCCTCCTGGATGACCTTCAGCTACTGGGCTGGACATCCCATGGGTCCTGTGCCAGATCTGCCAGCCCGGTATGGCTGCCCTGAGGGCATCACCGGATGGTCCAGAAGACAAATTCACCTTACCACTCACTTCCCACCCGAGGATGAGCAGAATAGCTCTCCAGCCTCCACCCACAGCAACAAGCAGCTTAGACACCTAGCTCATAGGTAGACTCATACACTGAGGAAAAAACGTGCTTAGAGTTTTCTCTTTTTTTCCTCAAAAAAAGAGATGTATTTCAAGTAATGTTCAGGGAGAATTTACCTTAGGTTTGGTCATGTTAAGCAACTTGTAGGATGGAGCAGAATATATTTTTTCTGCCATTCATAGATGACAGCAAGTCATCCCAGGAAGAGATGCAAGTACTCTGGAGGACACGCATGAAATTTTAAATTACTTTGACAAGCTGGAAAAGTGATCCAAGGTCTTCAGGGTGTTCAGTAAAAACAAATGCAAAAAGCTTTTTATACTCATAAGATGTGAATACAGAAATACACAATGGAAAACTAACGGTAAGTCACAAGTAGAGTGGAAAATAACTTGGGCAGTTACTGTGACTCACAAGCTAAAAATGTGTGTGATGGTGCTGCAGAAAAGACAACTCCCATTCTTGAATTTACTGGAAGGAATGTCGTGTGCGAGGCACCAGAAATATGTACCATGCTCTGATCCATAATGATAAGGTCTCCACTAGAGTGTTACTCTAGCCCAGGCTGATAGCCACCCTTTAAAGAAAGATATCACAAGCTGCAGAGCAAGTAGAGGAGAAAAATAAGTGTGATAGGAAAGTGACAAAATATTATTTCTTCATAAACTCAAGGATTTGGATATGCTTACTGTGGGAGAGCCTGGGAGAGGTTATAATGAGAAGGATGGAGATCAAACGTCCTCTGAAGAGTCCCCTACAATGGGAAGGCAGAAAAAAGCCTTTACTGATGGAGGTGGCTGAGAAGCCCTTGAAGGCGGTCGAGGGGCAGGCAGGGAGAAGCCCCTCCTGGTGGCCCTTCTCTGCAGGAAGCAAGAATTTCCCAGGGCCCACCACAGCACCAACTGGAGCCATGGGGTCTTGTGCTTCCGTGACTGTTGATCGAAGGCAATATGTGAACAGCCTGTTCATTTTATCTTTTCTTTTGCTGTGAAGGTGGAGTGATGGGAGTTTTATTACTGCATAACTGTTCTTTAGTGAGGTAGTTAATGAGCTGACAGGATTTCTGTAATAAACTTCTCTTTCAGTGGAGTAATAACTCACTGCAAGATGAAGCTTATTTTTAGGCACTGCTCAGAAATGTGTTTTACCAATTTTGAGAAATAAACTTCATCTTTTTCAAGAGCCTCATCTCTTGGTGAAAACAGACAGTGGGTCTTTCTCAGTACAAATAGGTGAGGGTTTAGAAAAAAACCCAAAGAATACAATTATTCCTTTTTACTGATAGTGAAAGTCTGTGTGCTGCAGAGTGGTAAAACCATGGAGGTAGTAGGGAAATTCTGGCTCTTGACATTCTCAAGTATAATCCTTGCTGCTTCTTGCCATTTTTCTTCCCTTGTGTGTGCTCCTTACAGGAAGATGACTAATCCTGGACACCAGTAACTGGGAGTGCACAGAGCTCTGGCCAGGACATGATGGGGCTTTAAGCAGAGCACAGTTGCCTGGCTTCACATTTGCTGTATTACCAAATCACAGTTTTTCTTTGCCACTCTCAGTCCTTTCCTTTTCCAACATACGTTGCCCACGGCTGCGCTTAAAGGGGCAGGAAGGTAAGATGAAGTTATTTGGTATAAATAATTTGTCTGAAAGCACATTTCCCTTTTGGAAGTGATGGGCACACAGTTTACAGTCCGTGACTTTAATAACTGTTTAAAGTTTTACAGTGAGGATATACTTGAGCTGATTTTCATCCTAAGCTTTTTACTGCCTTTCCAATTTTCTTGTCTTATGGCTGGTCAGAGAAATCTCGTGCTTAGGTTTCTTGTCCAGGAGCTGATCGAGGCTGTATGGTCAGGAAAATTCCCTCTTTTGGTTGCTGATTAAGCTCAGATGCTTTTTTAGTATTCCTGAAATGTGTCTGCAAGCAGTAAACCCACATTTTGAGGAAGGTTTCAGCAGGGCTTTGAGATTCTGCACGCCTCTTGTAAAACACAGAAAGTTGCCTGTATCAGTATTCATGAATAAATACAAAAGGGCAGGAAACATCCACAAATCTGCATTACATCCAGCAGCACAGGAGCAGACCCTCTTCCCGCTGCCCATCTCCCTGGGGACAGGCTGATGGTTGCACTGGAAACCTTGGCACCTTGCCTTTCAGCTGCTGAGGATCCTTTTGGTTATCACCTGCATTTTACTCACTGTGAAGGAAGCAATGTCTCTGCTGACTCTTCCACTTCCAGGAGAGTGACGGAGGGGATGAGATGCTTTGCTTATGACCTCTGGTGGTAGGAGGGAGGCTCTACAAACCCATTTCTTGCACCAAAAATGACCATAAAAACTCAAGCAACCTTGTTTCCTACCGAGAATCGGGCTGCAGCTTAGCTGCCCACGGGTTTTTAACCAAGCACCGACTATCCCTAAGTACACCCTTACCTGATACCGAGCTGATGGGATGAAGGCAGCCAGGCAGCGTCATCACCAGAGACATGCAGAGGGATGTAAGGAGCTGCACTCACCTGTGTTTTGAGAGATTTTTCTCTACGAGCGTACTTGCTCCATGATGTTTTATTTCACTACACCTCCTGCTCCAGAATAGCATACTAGAAAATACAGACTTTTTTAGCGTTGAAAGCTTTGTTTATAAAATTCAAGGTAGTTCTCATTTCCTGAGCACTTTACAGCAGGTTAAGTCGTGATCCTTTACACCCAGACAAAGCTATTCACAGGGCAGAATCTGGCCTGATTTTGGTTAACTGCGGAAGCACAGGGAAGGGTGCACATATAAACTTAGTTCATATACATAGTAACTGCATATCCCTGAGGAGGAAGTTGTGGAAAATGGAAATCAAGTAACATACACGAATTTGCATAAGAAAGGCAGTGCTGGCCAGAGGAAAAGATATCTGCAACCTACTCTTGTCTTCAGCCAGCTGTCAGCTCACAGCAACAACCAAACCATTTTCTGCCCTTGTACCAGCCCCAGCTGCTGTCCCCATCTCCTGCTCGGGTTGTTGTGTGTCTGGATTAAGTCTCAAGCTTTACTCGAGGGCACAAAAAAGGACAGTTTTACCCCTGGTCAAGCTGCCCCCTCCCCATGGGGCCGTTATCCCCAGCCTCACAGCAATAAGGTTGCTCCCTGATGGACAAGGGAATGAAGGGAGGATCCATCTCCCTTCCAGTTCTCAAGCTGCATGGAGAATCTCGGGGCAGGATTTTTGCTAGAATCAAACAACCCTCTCCTAAAGTGCTCAGCAAAAATGAGGTGTCATTTCTCAGACCCTCAGCAGTGCAGCAAAATTCTTCTCCTGTGAAGTTCGATATGGGAGGGAGAGAACTCACGGTACCGAAGGAAGGGGGTGAGCTGCAGCAGTGTGCTTTTCCCCCGCAGAGTCCTGGAAAGAAATTGGGTCACCGTGGTGAGGCTGACAGCAGGGCTTCATCTTGCTGGAGCATGTCAGCCTACTTCTAGCCCTCTGCACGTGTAGATCCTGCGAGCCTCTCCTTAGTTTTAAACCCACTGACCTCACCAGGGCCTTGCCTTTGCTCAAATCTCGGCGTTTCTCTGAGCTAGGTCAGCAAAGATGGCTTTTTGAAGCTCTCAGTTTGTATTAATGAGGCCAGATATTTCTGAAATAGCTTTTTTCAAAAGATACTTTACAAATCTTCGTCTTGTATTGTCCGTGCCCTGAGAAAAGCAACATTGCTTTTGGTGCAGTGTGGTATCAAGAGGAGTGTTTTGTGCAGTGGCAGCCACAGGAAGAGACACGCTTTCTTCTCTGGGAAGTCAAGGAAATATGCAATTTATTATAAGGCTAAGCAATTAAATTGCGTTTAGGAAGCATTTCATTCTAGATAGCAAAGTCCTCTCAGCAGATGGGTAGAAAATCTCCACCACACTTCAGACATTCAGTTCAAGACAACCCAATTCTTCAATGACTTGTACCATATGTGCCCCAGCTTCAGCATCTTTGGCAGGCTGGGCGCCATGGACTCGGAGAAGGGAGCTGCAGACCAGTGGCTGCAGAGGAGGAGAGGTCCCGGAGAGCTAAGAATTTAAATATGGGCTGGTGGAGAGGGGTGCTGGAGGATTTGAGAATTTATCCAAGTGCAGACAGACAGTCTGGGTGACAGCCAGCGATGAGTGCACGGTTCCAGTGCCCTTCTCCTAGCTGTCTCAGAGAGGTGTGGAGTGGGCAGCTGCAGTCTGACAGCTCTTCCCAGGGCTGGCTGTGGGAAAGGAGAATGAAAAATCCATCAGAAGAGTAAAGTTCCCTAGCCAAGTGCCTGTTGTTGCACTGGCTAGCACTTCCAAAGCCAGAATATTCATGGTGGTGGAAATTTACCATGTTCGTGGTAGACCTTTGAAATCTTCTGCAGCATCATTACCCTGTCAGTCTTGTCTCAGGGGATTCACATGCTTTGTATGTTTAAAGTATCAACCATGGCTCTGCAATGAGAGGGAAGGCCAGTCCTCCTTCTCCTGGGCACACCCCACAGCATCCCACAAAGCACAGGAGTAGGATTTGTCGCCTTGGCTCCACGGGCGCATTGTAAGGTAGTCCAAGTGTGTTTCAAAATCAGCAGGAGCCCTGTATGATGTTACCTGCAGGACCATGGTCCTTACCATGGGTGTTGTCACAGACCCAGTGACTCAAACCATCTATGAACCAAAGTGCCTCCTTGACAGGGCATTTCTGAAGTCTGGAAGGTCCTCCATCTGAAGGAAGGAGCCCTGGGAGATCAGAGGCCAGGCTCTAATCAATGACAACTCTCCCATTCCTGGTCCATCCCAGAACTGACCATGTGAAGGCTCTTCCACACAGTGCCACAGGGTCTGACTGCTGCTGCTGTGTTGTCCTGCAGCAGCTTCCCATGAACAGGCAGTGAGGAGGAGCAGGTAGGGTGGCAGGGCTACAGAAATGTCATCTGCCACACTCTTCTATCAATGTCACAATGATGCCGTGTCATGGAGAGGTTTTGGTCTCATTTCTTCACTTTATGGCTAACTGGGAGTAGCAGAAAGAGACATGAAGCCCTGTGGCTGCTCAGACATCTCCAAACCATTTGGCAGCTGGATGGAAGGGCCAGAGAAAGAATTTGCATTTTACAATATGAAATAATTATTTTGCCCTGAATAAAGCATTTGGCTTCCTTCTTGGACTTCAAATATTCAAGATGTTTTTAAGAGGAAAGATTCCAAAACCACATGCAAAGATGAACAATTAGTGAAATGAAAGTGAAGGAAATCGTTTGGCACTGATGAGTTCAGATCTGACACCTGAAAAGAGTCTTAGGGGTGAGCAAAGCAGAGGAGGAGGGGAAACCCCTCTGTTTTCCATCTTTGCATGCAATGTGGAAGGCATATGAAGATGCTCAAACCTAAAGACCATCAGCACGTGTCAGGTATTCACCAGACAGGGCAAGGAATGGAGACAATTTTAGCAAGGAGCAGCCAAGGTCCCTGTGCCAGGCTGAAGGCCACGAGGAAGAGACAGAAAGCAAACTAAGCGGCCAGTGTATGTGCACAGACCACGCTACGGCCCCTGCGATGCCTCCCCCAAGTCCATCCCCATCTCAGCGTGGGAAGCAGACCAAAAAGGACACGAGGGAGATGAGGGTGAAAAGACAAGGACAAAGAAAAGACAGGAAGGGGGAGAGCAGCATGTCTCTCCCAGAAGAATCTGCCTTTCCTCTTCTCTGTGTGCTTTTCCTATCTTAATGTACAAAGCTTGCGGCCAGTCGATTAGATCGCTCTCTCCCCCTTGCCATTTGTATGTCATTTCTCTGCTTATCTCAGATCTTCCCCAGGGCAGGGACTGTGTCTTCATGTACACAGTCTAGCTGCCTCGCATCGCAGAGGTTAAGAAGAATAGGAAAGAGCTCACAGAGACGAAGCAGCGCAAAAAGAGTGGGTTGGGGTTTTTTTTGGTGTAGAATGGAAAAAAATAAATGACAGTGTCTGAACTTGTTACATTTAGCTGCATAAACATATTGAAAGTCTGCTGCCCTCTGTGCTCTCATGATTCCCATGCACCTATCTCCCTAACCTCACTTACGCTGCGCAGCTAAATATGGTGCCCTTTTACTGGAAATAAGCCCTGTCCTGTCAGTGTAGAGAAAGATCACCGTGATGCTTGCTGGAGGAGAAAGAGAGAGGAAAATCTGTGCCTGATGTGCTAGCAGACAATAAAACTCGAAGGTCATCGGAAGCCTCATATGTGCCAGAGATGATGAATTCAGTGGAGAAGGTAGAAACCTAAAAGTTTTTTTGTTTCTTTTGTACTGTCAAATTTCCTTTTCTGTGATGCATGGGACAACATGGGATTAGGAGAGACCCCAGGGCGCAGGAGACACTGGGGTATTGGGCTGTTGCAGGGCAATGTGCCACCAGTCAGGACATATTTGAGGATGAGTGACAGATGCCTGCCTGCCACGTCACACCTCTGTCTGTCCCGTGCTGTGACGTGGCATGTTGTGATGTTTTTGGCTGATCAGGCAGGAGCCCTCTCCAACAGGAGTCAGGCTGCAGTGCTGCCTCCTCATCTCCAAATTCATGGCTTTACCTCTGTCTTTGGAGCAGCACAGGGATGAGTTGTGTAAGAACAAGGGTGGAGAATTATTGTGAGTATAAGTGAAACTGCAAGAAGCAAATGTTAAAATCCCCCAGTCAGTGGGATTTCTCAGTAGCAGCATCTGTTAAGAAGAAGGGAAGCTACAAATTGAGACCATAATGATCTCTTAGTTGCTGTCCCCTTTGGACTAGCCTCCATCACACTGGATGCACCTCCTGGCTGCCCTCTCATCCTCCCACCCTGTCCTCCCTCCATTACACAGCTTAATAAAATCCTAAAAACTCCCTTCCGCTATCAAGACCCTATGTAGCCCTGTCCTTGATCTTCTGATCTTTCCTCACCACCTTTTTATCCTGATAAAGCCCCTGGCATCCTTTCACTCTCCATTTCTCACTCTTATTCTGCTGCCCTCTCTTTTGCAGCTCTCCATGCATGAAATAACCTCCAGAGGAAGCTTTTTACATTCTCATCCTCTCCTGTCAGAAAGCTCACATCTGTCATGGACCTGACAAGCAGTGCAGTAATATGGTAGTAATAACACACTAGATCTTCAAGATGCCTGTGATGGATATATATATATGAATCCAGGAGAGCTGTCAGGAGGGTGTAACCAAAGGGACATGAGATCTTCTTCTTCTTCCTTCTCTCTCTTCTTCATCCATTTCCACCTAGTTTCTGAATTGCCTTTTCATTCTGTCAGTGAACTCTTTTAACCAGGGACTTTATTTCTGTCACTGGAGAGTACTTAAAATGGAAATAATAACAGACAAAAAAGCAAACAAGGAGGAATGTAGAGGTTTGCTCTTTCCTCGTGTTACTGCACAAGTTACTGAGTAACTGGTGAAAAAAAGAAATGGGATGTGGAGTGAATGCAAAGCTTGTCTACTGCTGTGGTGTCTCTGGTGGCAGGGAGGGAGCAGGGAAATACAGCAGCTGGATCTTAAACCCTCTCTCTAGCAGCTTTGCATCCTCCCCAGAAAAGACTCACTACAACCCCTTCCAGTTCTTGTCTGTCACTGTGGGCTGCTAGTGACCCACCCCCCGACTGCTATTTATGTTCTCTAGTAGGATAAAATGATATATGTGCAGCTTTTGGACTCAGTTTGCTTTTAACATCCTTAAGACCTGCAAAGTAAATTAAACATTTATGTGGTTTTCTTATAATTTTCAGTGCATTTACAAATACATGATTCTCCTAGAGCCCTGGTCTAATAGAAGACAACTTTCTGCAAACAAGGATCTCAGTGCAAACCCAACAGTGATCCAGATGTCACATAACAAAACTCTTGAAACAGCTGGAAATGCAAATCTCACAATTTTTAGGACCATAGCCTTTATCTATACTTAATGGAAACTGGAAAAGGGACTCACCACAGCTTGGAAGCCAAGGGGCAGGACATGATTCCTATCCAGGCAGCTAAAATTCATGGGCTCTCCTTCTCCCTTTCAAAAATCCCAAGTGTGGCCATGCCCAGACTCATGCTGGGGTGGTCCCTTCATATCCTAACCTCCGAGACTCTGTGTGGGGGACTGCTGGCTGGCTGCCCAAACCTGTCTGGAGAAAACACTACTGATAAGCTGCAGGGATGAACACCAGTGCAATCACAGCCATACTGCATCCATTCCCCCACAAATGTAGTAGGTTTTTTTTGTCCTTGCTTCTTCTTGAGAAGCTCACACAGTGTTTGGCTGTGCATTCAAAAACGAGAGGCTCACATCCCACTCTGCCCACCAGAGCCCACAGAAAGTGCTGTACTGAGAAGTAGGTCTGTGCAACACGACATCCTGCAGGACACTGCTCGTACCTTCACCAGACTAAGAAGGTATTCTCATGGACATGAGGCTGAGCTCCCAAAAAGACCCAACAGCAGCATCCTTTGAACACTAACTGCTTGAGGCACATCATTTGTCCACCTATGACTTATGTGCATAGTGACGCAGGCAGAAACAGGGGCACGTTCAGAAAAAGTTGTTTGTAATAGAAGTGACTGAAGAGGAGATGCCCATTCTTCTCCCCCCCCTTCCTCATGTGCATTCCTAAATCAGGGCAAAGGAGCTGTCAGATGTGAAGCACACAGGATTGTCCTCTGCTTTTGCTCTTAGGTGAATGTGAACATAGTAACAAGAGTACTTTATAGTGGACAGTCTGTTTGCAGATGATTCTGACACCCCAAGCCACGGTCATAACAAGCTTCAGGAATCTGGGTGTGCATTGGGACAGGAAAATGAATAGCTGGGAAGTGATGCCTGATGAAGTTTGTCAAAACCTTGTCTCCAAACCTCTCTGAATCTTCAACTGTGAACTGTCATTCGTGGGCTGGCTTCTGGTGCCTCTTTTCTCCCGACTCTTCAGAATGACAAATTCAATGATATTCAAAGCAGAAGAAACTGCTATGACTGACAAGTTTGACGTCTTCCACTCTGCTGGCCACAGAGTTTCACCATATAAAGCATGCCCAGAAGGTAATTCTGTGTTGCTATTTGTAGGTATCCATGCAGGGAAGATTTGGTGTGTCATTTCTTGCACATAGTTTCAGCTGGGATGGGAAGAATTTTGAGGTTAAATACCTTTCCTGAGTGTTAGTAACAAGTACAGATGTATTTAGCTTTGGATTCACAAAGGCTGTATGTAAAACTTTCTCTGGGGAAGGAAAGAGATATACCTCTGGTGCCAGGTTCCTGCTACGCCCATAGCAGGGATCAGCTAGAGCTCACCACAGTTTTGCATACACAGATTTCCTTCTGTGGGGCATACTGGTGGAGGAGGTAGGGTTAGGGGATTCCTGGGCACAGATGAGGGCACATGGGTTGAGATCCTCTACAAGACTCTGCAGTCAAGACAAACCTAAAGTAACTTGGACTCATGCAGTATGTTACAGTGTAATCAAGGAGCCTGAAGTAGTGAGGGGTCTGATGGGTACCTTAGTGAAACAAAGCTTGCTCCTGCTTTCTGATTTCTAGGAAAGGAAGCTCAGTAGTCTGAGCTCCAAAGGCTCCACATGCCCCTGTGACTGGGGAGCAGAAAGCAGGACCAGATTATACACTGCATCTGCTCTGCACTATGGCTGCAGCTTTTCCCATATTTTCCAGTTCGTTCATTTATTATTTACCGTGATTGATTTCTGTGATTATTTGCTCAGTTGTGTGACAATAACTGAATATAAGCTGGTTATTTTTCTGTTCTATATACTACCTAATATGTAAGAAATGTCTTTACCTTTATGACTGGAGCATGGAGGCACGGAGCATCATTTATTAAAGGAGGGAGGAAAATAATGTTAGATTGGATGTTGAATGCGTCTGGCAAAAAAGATGGAGTTCTCCATTTGTGAAAACTGAAGTCCTAGAATTGATATTATTCATTTCATTGGAATAATTAAGCAGTAATGACCATGGCATAGGCTATTCCAGGCAATTAATGATCAGCTCTGGGGGTTGATGGCCTGTGAGGAAGCTAAGGGACATTAACTTTGTCTGCCCATTAGTCATTCAGATAGTGCCACGTGCTGACTCTATTATAGACTCTTCACATTTTTCCATGGGCTTCCAGTTTTCACGGATTCCAAGAGATCCATTCTCTCGTGATTACTTTATGCACACCCACCAGCGTGAATGTCCTGAGAAGAAACTAGAAGGGGAACACTGAGTGTTTTCTTTTAACCTGTGCATGAGTTTCAGCCCTTTGTTAAGAAAAAAGAAAGACATAGGAGGAGGATGAAGATACTTGGGGGGTTGTGTGTATGTATACAGATATAGAAATATGAAAGAATGTATCTGGCACCAAAAAAAGCAAAACGTTTGAATATTTTTTTATAAAGAGTATTTGTAAGGTATATTTACTTAGGACTTTCTTTCAGTGGTAACTGGTTATCAGCTGATCTCTTTTTCCCAGTCTGCCCAGGCTTTTTTTCTTTTTGCAGCCTGCTAAACTGCCCCTAGGTTGGTCACACAGCACAGAGACCACGACCAAAATGAAGATGAAACAGAGATTCGAGATGCATTTGAATAGTTTTGTCACCACCATTTCAAATTGCAACCCCAGATGTTAGACAGAGGCTAACTGCAGTTTTCTGGCACAAGCAGGGCTAAAAAAACAGACACCCCCTGAAGCTGCAGGGATCAGTCTGAAGTGCTTCAAGGGTAGCAGAAGAGGAAGCAGAAGAATAATAGTAGTTGTTCTTATTTCAATGGCAGAAAAATTACTTTTTTCCCTTTTTTATTCTTGCTTCTCCAGGGGTAAGGAGGGGAATCAGGGTTGGGTTTTTTTATGATGAAGTGTTATTAGATATGGTCTACTGAGCCACCTTTGCTGCCAGTGTAGTTTTGCTTCAGACAAAAGCAGTCTAATTCCTGTGGGATGGCTCTATTGCTTATCTCGCTGGGACACTTCCATGAAACACTCTGGAGAGAATCAGGAGTGGGGAAGTTGTAGGAAAATGCAGCTAAACAGCATCTCTCATTTCTATGGAAGATGGAATTCTTATGCAGCAGAATTGATTCATTTTGTTATATGTTAATATATTCTCATTCTTAGGCCCAAAGTGGATTTGCTTTTTTATTGTAAAGAAGAGAAAAACTAATGCCATCAAATTGAAGTATTGTTGGAGCAGTGGCAACAGATTGTAAAGGCACCTTTTGCTGTCACCCATGGTCTAAAGCTGCATCCTGATGACCATTTTGGCCTGTTCAGCTGTAAATCCATAAATCCACAGGCTACTGACAGGTTCCTCTGTAGTATAGCCCTGGCCTTTTTGGTTGTTGCTGTTGTTGCTAGGGGGTTTTTGCCTTTTTTTTGCGTTTGTGTGTGCTTTTGTTGATTTTGTTTAGTTTTTTTTTATTTGTTTGTTTTTTTTTGTTTTGGTTTTCCCCCCAACAATTGCCCAAAAAAAGCAATAAAAGAAAAGGGATGGGGTGTCTGCAATCTGTTCTTAGAAGGCCAGTCCAGAGCAAGCCCTACTTTAGGGCTCTCTCCACCCCTGAAGAGACTTTACTGAATTGTTTACAAGCAGAAAATGAGCAGTATGTTATAAACAGTCTGGGCTTCCAGTGCCTTGGTGGGACAAGACCAAGCTTTGTGCTGGAAACACACCGTGCTGCATTTTCTGGTTGTCAAGGGTCTGAGTCTTCTGATCTCCATGTCCAGAGAAGCTGTCCAGGTTATAATTTCTTACAAATGTCCTATCTAATACATGGGATTTGGGAAGGTGAGGGACTAAAGGAATTTGCTGTGAAGCTTTAGAAGAAAAGAGCCGGGAGGAGGAGGATGCAGAAGCCCGGTCTGACCTTACCAACCCTGTGAAGTCAGATGTCCCATGTCCCTCTCTGGTTTAATTAAGACTGGTAAAATATGCTTGCCTCAGCCCAAATCTTCTCTCTCTGCCCTTACTGCTGTGAAGGGTGCAATGAAAACACTCAAGCTATTTTGTTCCCTCATTAAAAAAAAAAAAGCTTGCTTTAATGGGTAATAATTTTGCAGCTGGTTGAGTTTCCTTGGCAATTAGATTTATCCTCCTTAGAGTTTTTTTGTACTACTCATATTTTCATAGTCTCTAGTTTGATAGCCTAAATGTTCAAAGCAGCCTCTCCTGACCAAGCTTCTCACATTGGTCTGTTACCTCTGGGTCTGCAAACTAATTTCTGAGGAGAAATCACCTCAGCCTTCAGCCTTTCTCTTCTTTTTCTTATTTTTTGGTAAGGTTAAAGCACTAAAATATTCATCTATTCTCCTCATTTATTATTAAGGAGTAGTAAATCATTTTGGATTAATTTAGAAAAAGATGCAGTAGGTGCCTTGTACACAAGAGGGCAGATCTGCTTCTCGTTTTATCCTCAGCAATCCCCTGTTCTACTTTGTTCATTGGTAATTTCTGCCTTCAGCCAGGCATCTGGGGCTGGGTGTCACAGAAAGAGCACGGCTGTAAGACAAGGTTTTAGTTTGAACAGTATCACCTAGGGATGGATGGTCTCAAGGCCTTCTGTGCTGCTAAAGCAATACTCATGGGAGTGCAAATACACAGTTAGAAATTCTCCTTTATATTATCATAACTGTGGCTACAGAATCTCAACTTTTGGTTTTCAAGCCTAAAACCCCAGACTTTCAAACCTAGAAAGAGGCAGGGATTACACCTGGTTCTTTCATCCTCTCTCCTGCCCACTTTCCTTTCTTTCCCCAATGCAATGTTGGAAGCACAGACACCAGGTACCAGTTTCCACCCTTCTCTGGTGGCTGACTGTAAATACTTCACTACAAAACCCTTTGACAGGGAAAAAATATCCCTGTCTGGAAGGTGTCCTGGAGGCTCTGTGGCTCCAGCGTGTTGTGTGATGTGGTTTTGAAACCCTGGCATGGTGACTTGCTGTCTCCTCAGCCCTGCTTGCCTGGGGTACACTTGCTTAGTCCTTCAGGCCTGGCTGTGATTCAAACCAGGGTCTTAAGTTGCACCTGAGGAGGTTTAGATTAGACATTAAAAAAAAATGGTATGCTGAAAGATTCGTCAGGCACTGGAACAGGCTGCCCAGGGAGGTGGTGGCATCACCATCCCTGGAGGGGTTCATAAAAGGTGTAGATGTGGCACTTCAGGACATGGTTTAGTGGTTATGATAATGTTAGGTAGATGGTTGGAACTGATGATCTTGGAGGTCTTTTCCATCCTTTAATGATTCTGTGATACTGTAAACCCAAGTTTAACCTTTGTGAAGGAATAGACACCTTGTCTGAACCCCGACTGTTTGGTAACCTCATCCTGGGCTCACTCTAGGCACCAGAACAGACAGTAGCCACCCCAAGAGACCCAGCCTGGGGGGGCTCGTCCACAGAGAAGTTTTCACCTCATGGAGGAAGAGAGTACTTCTCCAAATTCCCAGAGTTAATTAATGGCCAATGCTGTGCTTCCCTGGAGACCCCCTAGCCCCCTTTCCTTGGGCTAGTAAACCACTGCTGACTTCTCTGGTCACAGGGCTGCAGGAGGAGCAGTTTCTGTAAAACACTCCCGAGGGATGTAGGCAACCCAGCAGAGGTGGGTTAGGTACAGTTCTGCCACCCTAAAGTATTGCTTTTACATAAAGAAACACAAAAAAATCAAGGCTTTAAACTATGATGTGATGTCACGTGACTAAATTGTCTCCACTAAGCCAGCTAAAAACCAAAAGGAATTTGTAAATCTGCAAGAGCACTGAAGACTTATTTTAAAAAGGGAAAAGGTGCTCTATATCAAATATTTTTCTTGTAGCACCTGGAGTCTTGGTGGAGGGGGGGAGTGGACACAGCATTTGCCTTCCATATGCAGGGGGAGGTGAGCAAATCGGTGAGCAAACCCTGGCTTTTTAAGAGAAGAGCAAAGGTCAGAAAAGCTGATCTTTAAAAAAGGAAACCAGGTTAAAAAGAGAACTGGCCACATTTCACCTGAATGCTTTCCCCTCGTACTTTATGGTGTCTTCTGACTCTGTCACATCCCCTGTATTTTATGTACAGGGACAGAACATTGCTGTCACCAGTGCCACTTGGTGACCATCCAGCTAAAGGCCACCTGTTGGGGACATCTCAGAGCTGAATGCCAGTTATGAAAAAAACAGAGATACAGCTAAAGCCACTCATGTCAGATGCAATTAGAGATTTACTGGGACATGCTGGAAGAGCCTCTGGAACTTTCCAAAATGCTGGGTTGCCGACAATCAAATGTATTTGCTTTCCCATTTTAGCAATCAAGGAATCTGTGCCCGTGGAAAGGCTGCTGATCTATTTCCGATGCCAATCACAATTAGAGAAGCACTAATCATGTTAAGGACTTGTTAATCATACATTAAATTAAATGAATGACACATGCTCTCCTACGGCACGCTCACCAAATGGCAAGCCCATCTTAGACACTCTTCCTTGCTCTCTACGGTATGCCTGTTTAGCCTAGAAGTGCATCATAATTTAGGCTTTTAATTAGATTATTGCAGTCTATAAAGTAAGTAACTGTCCTATCTTCTACTCATTGTCTTCTTCCTTTTACAGAGACCTCTGCACAGTCAGGACATTGGTAGATCTACCTCATCAATATATTCTAGTGTTGATGAAAAACTGTTCTAAGGACTTGCACTCATTCAACCAGGTAAAAGCAGGAGGATTGTGTCAGCGTGTCCCCCGAACAAGCCAGCAGTAGTGAAACAAGAGAAAATAGGAGTACGCTGCCTGGCTGCTGGAAGAGCACCTCCGTTATTTCCCTGTCCTTATCAGCACTCCTCAGCCTTTGCTGCTCTGCACCTCTGGTGCCTCCTTGCTGGAATTGCAAGGAGCTGCCTCCTTGCTCCGGAGAAGTACAGCCTGTCTTCTTCCAGGGTCACAGGCTGCTAGAGGAATTTTAATCCTACGAAGAGTAAAATACTTGCAGTGATATCAGCCATTTCCTAGCGGGAAATGGTAAACTATTTCAGATCATAAATGAGTGGGAATTTGTATTAGTGGTATCAAAAAAAAGCAAGATGTCCTGTCTAATTTTGCAGAGGTCTTGGAGCACTGTGCAAATCCCAGAAGCGCAGGAACACTCTGATTCTGTGTCAGCAGCAGCCTAGCTCTGGCTGATATTAGACATTGAACCTGGTACTAGACATTAGCTAATAGAAAATAATAAACCTTTCTATTTTTTAGCTGCATTGCTCTACATATTTCTAGATACAGATATGAAGAAAGGCACAGTGGTGAGGAAAAGGTGGTGATCCAAAGTGACCTCAGGGAAGCTGAGCTTCTATGTCTACCTCCAGCCTAGGACACCCACAAGCACTCTGGGTGTACCCTCCACCAGGTGGGCTGTCACAGCCCAAACTTGCTTCCATACCACCATCTAGTGAGGACTACACCTCAAAGAACCACAGGTGGGAAAGAGCCATGCCAACCCTGCAGGGTGGGAGGCCATAGCTTCAGAAATATCATCTCCCTACAGCAGCTTGAGAGCTGACGGTGTGCAAGGACCAGCACGGATGCCCAGGGCAGCACCAGCAGCTGAGATCTTGGGTATATAATCAGAGGAGCAAAGAGGAAAATCTAGCTCTGTTGTCAACATAGATACTAGCATGTAATTCTGGTGTCCCTGTTTTTCAGAGAGGCTTGAAAGGCTGTAGAGACTGCCGTGCAGAGCCTCCAAAATGAACTGAAGGCTGGAAAAACTGCTGTGTTCCTGGAGACAGGAAGAATCTGTTAATTCTTCAAAAACAGACCAAAGGGAGATTGAGTTTCTGTGTGTAATTTCCTGTGTGAATGGAAAAAAAACAAAACAAAACAAAACAGTCTTAATATCTGGAGGTTAAATCCAAGTGCATTCAAACCAGGAACAGTGACAGCTGTTTTCAGCTGTTAGTTGCTGGAATCAGTAACAAAGTAAAATGCTGCATTTGCCGTCATAAGGTGTCTTTGAGAAAGGGCAGATATTTCTGGAGAAACTACTTTTTTGTTGTGTTTTGGGTTTTTTGTTGTCATTTGGTTTTGTGGTGGGGTTTTTTTGCTTGGTTGGTTGGTTTTGGTTGGTTGGTTTGGTGTTTTTATGTGTGTGTGGCTTTTTTCCTTTACTTTTTTTGTTGGTTGGGTTTTTTTTTCAGAAATATACGGTTCTACAGCCTTTGCTGTGAAGTAGATGGGAGAGGTGATCAGATTTTAAGGCCTGTGCCTTATGAGGAAGTTACCTCTACTCACTAGAATGGAGTAGAGGATACAGTCCTGTGAGGACAGTGGAGGTCACAGCCATATAGCCCAGTCCATTAAATGTCTACTGATGAACTTCTGGAATTGCTAGTTAATTTTAAGGCTGGTCTGCTGTGTTACAGCAGCTGGAATGAAGCTGCTTATGCGACTGAATTAGACCTGGTCACGGATGTGGGAGGCAGGTGCTGGATGGAAGAGAGTGAGCCAGGAGTGTGTTTAGCTACCCCGGATAGCACTTCCCAGTGCAAACCAGACACACATCACCAACCATCCTTGCACTCTTGCCTGTTTATTTTAGCGCCGCTGGAAGCTAAACACACTCCTGTCTCTCTCCAGTTGCCACATAACATCCCTATCTGTTGTCACAACCCAGCTCTTAGACTTGACCAAGACATCTTGGCTGTTTTGAACTGCTCTTGGCTGCTTTTCTCTCCCCTCTATCAAATGCTAAGTTTCAAGTGACTTAGAAGGCTCTTTCTGGAAAAGGTGGACTTGCTTAAATAGAATAATTTCTCTAAGTGTTTTTGCCTCTAAGTTGCAAATGTCATTCACCTCAAAGTGACTATTTTGTGTTTGCATAGTAGATTTCATGCACTCTAGGGAACAGTTTAGACCTGCTGTGTTCAACTGCTAATAGGATTTGCAGCTATGTTTGTGAATTCCAGCTACCCCATTTACTTCACTGAGCTGCAAGTTTATACACTGGGGAGAACCAGAACGACATATTAGCAGCATATAACTAAACAGAGAAAGTTTGTGCAGCATCCTGCCCTACATATTTCTCCATTTTCCATTGGAAAAAGGACAAAATAAATCTATAGCAACGTATGGGCTTTAGAAAATATTTTCTTTACTTCCAAAATAGACTGACTCACATATAGTGTATGTGGAACGTGCAGCTGGGTTAGAGAAGACCTTAGAATGACCGATTAATCCAGATTCATTTGGAAACTGGGATAGCTGTGACTGATCTGTTGTCACAACAGCAGTACACGGAAGCCATAGGAACAGACCAAGAAGATAACACTACTAAACTGTAGATGCTTTCCCACTGGATCTTCATCCAGCTCCAAACACTTCCATAGCTTTCAAAGAGATACAGTAAAGATAGAAAGGATATTTCAAGTATTTTCCTTGCCTACTTTATGTGAACCAAACTATTACTTACTTTTTTTTTCATCATTTAAACTACCACTTCACCTTATATTATCCCCTTTTTTGTATTCCACTCAGTGTGTTTATATTTCTAGCCCATCCCTTCATTTCCACACATCAGCACATTGTGTACATGTCAGGATTTACAACACAGGATTCAGTTTTAACCAGAAAAGGACTGAACCTGAATTGGACCAGTTCTAAAGCAGGGAACAGGGATAAAGCTCTTACTAACTTGAATTGTGTAGGCCTTGACCTAAGTTAATAGAGAAATATTTGTTTTTATACCAGAGTTGTTTTCTTAATCCCCTAGATATTTATTCATACCAGCCATCAGTTGCAGAAGCCTCTGCAGCCTGGGGACTGCTGAATCTGCTTGGTCTGCATCTGCCAGGCTTGAGACAAAAACCAGAGGAGGGAAGCTGGGAAACTGTCCCTCAAGATGGCCATGACATATATAGAGCCATGTCTTTGCTTCTGTTCCTTCCTGGATACCAGCCTGCATACCAAAATTTGGGGGTACACATATGCTCTGCAGTGCCCAAGAGCAGCACCTCTCTGTGCATGTCCTAAGTATGTCCTTAGCCCCAGGTTTCCATCTTCATCTCACCCCTCCAGTAGAGGAATAGATCTGTGGTGGCCTGAATGCCCTGTTACACTTCATGGGCACCCTGCTCTTCTGTGCAGCTGAATTCAGTGTCTCACTCATGCTGAAGGCCTCACATGTCTTCCTTGTCTGAATGTGTATGACCTTCCTACTGCAGGCAGAGGTTTCTCTGCTGCCTGAGAAAGCCCAGCATGAAAATATAAGGAAGCACACAAACCATCAAGGTGCTTACCATGCAAAGTTTGCAGTCATCACTGGGATTTTTAGTTGCCTTTTGCAATGTGAGCAGATCCACTTCCCACCACACGATTTGCTTGGATACAAAAGGCTAGTCTTGTCTGGGCTGGTCACATGGATGCTTCTGTGCTTGTTTGCTGCATATTTCTTGTTATTCATAATTTATTTAGAACCAACCCCGTTCGAAGTCAAAACAAAGACAGTATGTTCAGTCACTCAAATTATAGGCTATTCCCCAGGGCAATAATCTAGGACTACAAAAATTCATACAATGCCTTCAAAAGAGAAGAAAAAACAGCAGCTTCATTATTTGGCAAGGAAGAGCTATGATTTTGTTGAGACTTGCTTAAAATAAACATTATCAGATTTTGTTTTGTCCTCTCACCAAGGAATCTGCGTATAAGCATAACTTATTCAAGCATTCAGGATTTAGGTTGTGCCAGAGTAAAAATGTCCATCACTGTACCCTCCGTTTGCCCTATGTTCCTCAAAACAATCCTCCCGTGCTGGGCTGCCTAATGATCCACAAAATGTTGGCCTGCTGATTGGATGAAGTGACTTTCTCTCCCATGAAGAGATGGTTCATGTCAGCGTTATGAACTGCAGAAGTGCAGGCTAGGAATATTGTCCAGAAAGCTCTCTCGGTTGAGATGAGACACATCTGGATGTTTACATCTGTTGAAAGACTTGGCAACAAGCTTCAAAATAGAGGGCACAGGACAATGGTTACACTAATAAAAATGAAGATGTTTTTCCTGAAGATGTTGACTTGAAAGTGGTCTCTGATCAGTCAGAGGGGGTTGATGCTCACTGTTAACCATCCAGAGGGCCTCGGGTACGGCCTTCTGGTTGTTGAAATGAGCTATAGGATGATGGGGGGGGTAGGGGAGATGTGCCTATGGAAATGTTATAAATGCCTAATCCCAAGCAGGCTTCCTCAAACACAGTTTTTGGGGTATTTTTGTAGTCAGAAGTACAGAGTTGCAGATCAAAGTGATATTTCCTGCTAAATTGTCACTCTTGCTGCTACTCCTACAGCACAGCACATCTAAGCTTTGCTAACTGTGGCCTCTTACTTTGCTTTTTTAATTTATTGCTTAGACATACCATACCTTTTTTTCCTGTGCTCAGTGTGATAGTCATTTTTGGATACTGGCAGCATACCATGAGGGAGGATTCCTATTCTTGTACTCATCTCTTCATATCTCTTTTCAGCCACTTTTGAAGACAGATTACCAAGATGACTGGACTTTGGGTCAAATGTCATTATTCTTTCCTCCTCGAGAGAGAAATGTTTTCTAAGTGGCACCAACGATGGACAGACCTTGCCTATGTGTAGTTTTGTAACACTCTTCTCCAAAGCAGCTGAAGTTTGGCAACTTACATCAGTGGTACAGAAGCCTTATTCCCTAGGTACCTTTCCCAGGTGGATGACCTGAGGTAGTGTTGTGGGTGGATTAAAATCTTTTCCTTTCACAATGCCTAATGAGCAGCCATGGTATGGCAGAAATTTTTATGACCTCCACTTAGCTTGATCTGCAATCAGCTACCATTTCTGGAGTGAAATTGCTGAGTAAATTTCAGTCCTGTAGACCATTAGAAAGCGTTCAACACATTGTTCACTGGTGAATTTTCTTCTGGATTGCATGTTGACCTTTGTGTGTATTCCCTCTACTTAGTGAAGACATAAAAATGAGCATCAGGGATAACGAAGCAGAAAGCCCTAATCATACTTTTATTCCCCATCAAAATTCTTAAGGCATTGTCATATAATTACCTGTCATACAAACTTTGCAGAAGGAGCAAGAAGAAGGAAAAAATAATCAGTGAAACTGTAAGAAATAGAAAGGTTTCAGATGCTGTGCTTTGTAACTTGAAAGAAAACCCAGTAAAAGCATGATAAACAAATCATATGATCCAGTAGTTCAGTAGAGCCATCTGTATAGAGACTGGGGTTTTTTTCCTAATGTATGAATTTCAACCTTTTCTGTAGAGGAACAAAAAACCTGCATATCCTCTCTTATGAATATGAAGAGAAAAGGTCAAGAGCAGTTCCCTCATTTACTCTCCGTGACACAGAGAAGCTCTGCACAATGAACAAAGTTTTACCATAAATCGCAGTCCATGTGACCTTTTCATTTATTTATTTTTAATAGCTATTAAAACCAGGAGAAGCCTTTACACTATTACCTGAAAGGGCAATAAGTAAGGGTCAAGCTCTTCTCTTTCTGAAGTCAAACAGGCTGAGAACAAAGTGTCTTCTGCACTAGTAGAAGAGGAATGATTTTGGGGTCTTTTGCCTGGCCACAGTCTGATCAAGGAAGAGATTTGGTGTCTGTTGATGGCTGATGAGTGTTTGAGCAACACTGCCCACGCTGCTGCCTGACCCAGCTGCATCTGCTCCAGGAACTGTTGACTCTTCTTTGCTCAAAGAAACAACCAAATCACATTAATTATATCTCTCTTTCCTCCTTCTCCCTCAACACTTGAATAAGAGAGAATTCCTGTCTGGACTTGACAACATTTTCCTGTGAAGGCCACTAGTCCCAGAGACAGAGAAACCTCCCTTCTTATTTTCTCTTCTGCCTGAAGACTCCCCTCCTTTTCCTCCTCACCTGTCTCCCCAGCACTGTCAGAGAGATAACAGTCTCCCCTCTGGGGTGACTGGGACTGGCTGGGAACCCCCTGTTAGCCACAGCACAGGTAAGAACGTGGCAGAGGTATGAGCTGATGTACCCACCCTCCCTTTTCTCCCGGGGACAACAGCACACTTGTTTTGCCGCAACATCTGAGTGATAAAACAGAAAATTACCGAGCAGGTGAGGACTGAGAACATCCAAGGACGAGATGGAGAAGCACACAAGAAAAGCTAGAGCTGATCAGCCAGCAGAGAACTGGAAATATAAGCCCATAGCTCTCCCTGGGTTCGTACAATTTTTCTACCTTTATATCCACAAAAGTGATTTGTGACTCCCTCAGAACTGAATTTCAGGATGACGAGGCAAACCCTGGCAGACAGCCTGCCCATGCTGTTCCCTCTCTTGCTCAGCACTATTTCTCCCCTCCCACGTGGCACTTTCTTTAAAACACTAGAGCTGCTTCTGAAGAAAGTTTTGAAAAGCCAACTTGAAGCAAAAATAGGAACTTACTTTTCCAATGCTTTTCCTGTTTAATTTGACAGAGAGGAGCCTGACAGGTAAGGTTTTCAGTTTAATGGACTCTGCAAGAGACTTTTAAGGGAGAACAGCTTGTTAAGTGTGTTACTGCAGATGTCTTTCTGTCCAGTCATCCTGTGTGCATATCACCCAGCGACTGCTGAAGCCAGTTAACAATATCCATATACATTTTCAGAAGGGTAGTGCTCTCAAAGATACATTATTTAATACAAGAGTCATGAAAATAAGCAGCTAGCTAGAAAAACAAAACCCTAGAAGCATGTAGAGTTGAAGTGGTCTCCTTACTAGACATGAGCAAATCCACACCGAATGCATGAAACAGGCGAGGCTTCGGTTCAAGCGATGTGTTATTTGATAATGGGGAGTCTAACACAAGCTCACAATCAACTACTTTTACCTTTTGTAGGTGTATAGAGGAGTAGGAGTTTGCTCTTGGCTTTAGTTGCTAAAAAGTCTCTGCTTCTAGTTGTGTCTGGTGTTCATGTTGCACGTCCACTGGCGTTGTTTCAAGTTTATTATCTTCTAGATAAGAAACCTCAACACATCCCTGTCTTAATTTGTCCGTGTTTTAAATTCTCACAATGGTCTGAAAGGTACTAGGGGGTTTATGAAACAGATGTAAGGATTTGCTCTTTGTCAGCTAGAAATCTGTTACCTCAGCTTCACAAAAGGAATGGGTTGGTTTGTATGAGTTTCTGGTCTCTATCAGGGCTGCCAGGCACTATGGCAGTACAGATAAATAATAACTGCATTTAATGCCAAATGGCACAGCTGCAAAAATAGTTTGTACCAGCTGAGTAGAGAATGGATGGCTCCCCCTCACTTTGCAAGGAAAATTTGTTTTTCTGAAAAAAGAACAGAAACCTCTAGGTTATGGGTTTTTTTTATTAAAACAAAACAAAACAAAACCCAGCCAACCAAACAAAAGCCACGACCAAGAACAAATCTATTTAGAAACGCCCCTGCAGTGACTGTTAAGAGCTATTTGTTATCTTTCTCACATCCCCATCCTTTCCACACACAGCTGGCTCGCTGGGTGAGCACTGTCTGGGGCAGCCCTCATGACTCAGCTGCTGAAGACCCATATTCACCAGGGTACTGGTGAGGCAGGGAGGGAATCAAACTGAAGAAGAACGACTGAACCACAGCTTTCTTAAGGACCTAGGATCAAGGTTTCCATTAATTAAAAATGTTTTCTCAATAAGTTAAACATTAACTGGGGGAAAAAAAAAAGGTGGTTTTCACCAAAAATATTTTGAAGGAAAATTTTGGGCTAACCTAATTAGTCAAGTGTATCAATCCAGTAGGAATGGTTTGTGATTCCTGGTGTGTGATTCTGTGATCCTAGTGCCTGGCCCGAGGAAGCTAGAGTCTGAACAGCCACAGAATCTAAAATTGAGACATTTACTGCTGCAAGACTGCATGATTCTGCCAAGTCTTAGTTGTGGTAGAGGATTATTGTATCATATTTTCATCAGAAACTCTGAGGTCTTTAAGAAAAGAAGGCCAGAACGTGTTGTGCTTTGATGGTCATGTTCATTTATCATTTCTTTCAAAGGTTAAATAATGTTTGATCTTTTCCTTTGAGCTCCAGATCCTGAAGCCACAGGACTGAGTAAGAATCTCAGATTCCATTTTTTTTAAATGACACCTTCAAGCCTTGTGATAGATAAAGAAAGCTGGTAAAGGTAACATCTAATCCTTCCCGTCCCACACGTATCCAACCTTTCCTTGCACCACAGGCTCAAGTATCAGGAGATCATTAACACAAGCCAGAGGCACTGGTTTTAATCTCTCGTTTGTTGAAATCTGCCTCATTGTTTGTCTTTTTCTTAACACTTGGCATGGGCAGCGATTAATGCTGCCAACATTTTCCTTGCCAGGAAAGATGTTTCTTTCCTCTCTGGAGTGCCAGCAAAGCCTGGAGACACCTCCTGCTCTGGGGCTGCCTTTCTGCCCTCACCTATGGGGAGAGCAGCTAAGGAGGAGAACAGAAATGTCATGCCCCTCTCAGGAGAGCCATATCCCAGCAGGAAGGAAAAGCAGCAGATATTCTTGTGGGTCAAGAGCAATGTGAAGAGCCAAGGAGCTCCGAAGAGTTTTTCCCTTTTTTTTCCATTCCTGCTGAGAAGGTGCTGATAACATGGGCTCTCCCCTCCAGGCACAGCACAGTACCCCCACTGATCGCCCAGAGGAATGCTGCTTGGCAGAAAGCTGAAATGAGAGTCATTTAATTGACCTGCAGCCTGCTCTAGGTTGATCCAGAAAATGAAGGCTACCAATGTGAGGCCAGCTAGGTTATCTCAGCAGCCTGCACCCAGGCTGTGGGTTAAGACACCTCAAGTACACTGACACAGCGACCTGGGTTAAGCTGAGCTCCACATGGGGCAGATCTCCACCTGCTTCTTCTCCATTTTTGCTTTCCCTGTGAGGTGGTGTGACCGAGAGAGGCATTTCTGGCTGCCCACTTGCAGCTCCTTTTCACCTCCTGAACACCACAGAAGTGCCAGATCAGATTTGAGAATCTGGCTTATTATTTTTCTGGATTATTGTCCCAAGGATAGAAGAGTACCCTCTTCACTTGTCAGCAGCTAGTAGGTCACAAGTTGGCTGGTCTACCAAACACGAAAACAATTTGCCAACAGCAGGGACTTACACCCTAAAAGGAGAGAACATGTTTTTAGCTGGCAACCTCCTCACCACCCAGAACAAAGGAGAGATACCGCCTATCAGGAGCCGCTTTTAAGTTCTCCTGAGTGCTAACTTGTTTCTGATTTTTAGGCTGTCTGTCTTTTAAGTCTTGCTTGTCTATTGCTAACAACTGCTCAGTGAGCTAATACTTCTTAAGAGCTGCTATCAGTCACCCACACTGCCTGGCCTGGAAAACAGACATGAAGTTTTCCGTAGCTCAGTCCTTATCCCACTGCATCAGTGAGACCTTACCACTGATGATGAAAGGCAGAGGATTAAAACCAAGTTATTCTGCTGCCCTCTGACAGACTTCAGCGGTCTTAAATGTGCTGAAAGGGCCCAGAATTATTTGATTTCAAGGGACTGTAGTGCTGGCTGCATTTTATGTGAACATAAAGGCAAAACCTCCTTTGTCTCTAACAGCATCTTAGTATATTTTAATTGCATATTCTTCCTTCCCTTCCATACAGAAGCTACAGAACTGGAAAGAAATGCAACAAAGTGGCTTTGTAAATTATGCATTAGTGTGGAGGAGCAGAGAGCAGGCTTAGGATGGACAGGAGGGAATTGAACCCCCTTCCTCACGCTGCTCATTGCCGACACTTTCCAGCCTCACAGCTCTGCAGCCCTTCCCTTGGTTGCCCTGCTGCTTTGCATCGTTCCTCCACTAAAGAGATGCTTAAGATGGGAACTTGTAAGACACTGAAGTGCTGCCTTCAGCTGTGATTCATGCTGGGAACAGTCCTTGGCCCTCTCATATAGTGCATTTTGGCTGAGGAGCAGAGGTGGGGCTTAGCAGCCTGGAGTTATAACATGAGCACTTTATTCTTATTAAGGCAATGAGCTGAGTGTGGTTATTTAGGGTATTTGTGGGAAGATTCACCAGCCCTGATACAAGAACCTGCAAGTTAGGGAGTTCATTCAGCTGCCCATGCAGAGGTGGCTCGTGTGCTGTGCGGTGCCCTGGGATATCCCAGGCAGCTGCAACAGCACAAGTCACCACCTGCTGTGGTCTCCTCCCTCCTACCCCATACAGATGTCTCAGAGACTCCAGGGTATACCCAGTGGCACTAAAAAGCTCCCCGTGGGCAACTGTCTGGAGCCTTCAAGGGCTGAGACTAATATACTCTCTTTATTCTAGGAATGAATAGGCTTCTCTAGAGGACAATTAAGGATCTAAGAGAGGTCAGATGAATTACCCTCTGGAGGTTCATGTTTCACTTCTTTGGCCATGCCCAGGGACATTAGACATAAAAATTATCTTCCTATTTTTGTGCTTATCTCTCAAGTTCCCTTTTCAACAGCTGCCAAAAGGACAGCTACTGATATCACGCACTGTACCACGACTGCCTCCCAGTGCACAGCCTTCATCTCCCAGGTGTGATTCCAGGAGGTGAGGAGAGAGCAAGCGTTGGCGTGCGTGTGAGCACATGAGCATACGCTTTATAACAAAGCTGAGATGCTGGAAAGCAGTAGCTGCAACCTTAATCATATCATGGCAGTATTACCAGGAGACACCTCATAGCATGGCAGACACACGTCATTTGAGTCTCTTCACCCTCTGGAAGGTAGTGGGTGTGACAGCTTAGATCTCTTTCTTGCTCAGACATGAAGGACGAGCAGCCTAACAAGGTCACATTTATTAGAGGCATGCATATTTCCATCTGCTCAGGAGGATGGCAAACAAGTGCCTGGCACAAAGCGGGAGACTCTAAAAAGGAATTGTTTAAGAGGGAGTGTGTAGGCAAGGCTAGGAAGACGTGTGGTGGTTAGATACCATACATCAAGACAGGCACAGATACATCAAATCAAAGCCTCGTGTATTTATTAACCAAACCACCAAAGGATGGCTTTTCCAAATCCTCCCAGCTGTATTTCTTTCCAGGGCACTACTAGCAAAGCAGCAGAGGAGAAGCGTGAGCCTTAGCACTGGTGTCCCTCCAAAGATGAACATTCACTCTGCCACTTCTACTGTGGAACCTGTGCTGCAAAATGTTTGGTGGCTACTGCTGAGCCTTTGCTAGACTTGAACGAGCCCTGTTTTTTCTGGTGACCCTTCAATGTGAGATCCACAAAGACACAGTGATAGGTTAGGCTGCAGCCTGATTTTCTTTCATGGTGGATAAAGGCAGAACAGACTTCTCTGTCTTTAAGGTGAGAAGACACTGACTGAGAAAGCTCAACTCCAAACGTTACTGATGCTAAATCCCTCTCAGATGGAAACTATCACTCCACTTGTTTCATGTGCTGGACTCAAGGATCTCCAGAGAACAGAGGTTTCAAAGCCTTACCAGAACTGGTATCCTGCATCTACCATGATAGTTAAAATGAAGATGTCCGTTAGGATCAATGTTAAAAACCCTTTCTTTGCTTAAATATTATTTTGGCTAAACTTATTAAACAAGTGACTATTTGTGCATGCTTAGATAAGGCATGAGGGTTGCAAACGAACAGAGAACAACAGTGTGTCAAAAGAATAAAATTATTCTTTCAAATGTTTCTTTTCAGACTTCCAGAAACACTTAGTAATTAGTATGGGAAGGACATGAGAGTAAAGAATAAGGAAGGCACAGATGAAATTTTCATTTGAGGCATCACTAGGATGTGTTTTGTAGTTAAAGGCTCCCTCCTTTTGGTTTTACTTGGGTTTAAGGCAATGTCATTATCCTCTTGGCTCCTGAGAAAAGCAGCCCTTATCAGAATGCACACCAGAAATTTTAATCAACAGCCTTTTCCTTTCCATAGAATGCGTTCTGAAAGTTTTGCAGATTTAGAACTTTCCAAAAATGCCTCTGTCAGACATACACAGAGCTCGGCTAACACCCACTGAGACTGCGGGAGCTGTTCCTGCTTCTGAGGCCAAGATCCCTCTGCTCCCTGCCTGCCTTTGGTGTTGATGTCTTAGTGAAGAGGAACAGCACGGCCTGAAAAGAGATGCTTGACTTTTCTACGCTAGAGCAATGGTCAGTGGAGCCAGAAGGGAGCCCGCTGACCAAGCAGCAGAAAGCCAGAGAAAGCCAGGCCCTCTGCTAGCCTGGACGTGAGCAGGTGGAATATGTGGTGATGGCTCACTTGCAAAAAATGACTCGGCCACTCTTTAATTCCCAGGATGGATGGGCAGAGGCACTGGCACGTTAGCAGAGGTCTGAGTGAGACTCAGGCTGGTGAGTCCACGCAGTGCTAGCACTGCCACCCAGGTGTGGGCACCTATGTGTTTGGGGACTGGAGGCAATGGGTGAGGATCAGAGTAACAGCTGGGCTGGAAGGTGCTCATGTGGGCACCTGCAGGTGTCCAACCTGTTCCCAACGTGTGCCTGCAGCCTAGGGACCTCTGGGAACCATCACAGACACTGCAGCAGGGGTGAGGAGCAGTGACTGTGGGGGAAGCCCCACACCAGCCAAAGTATGCTGAAGAGCCAAGAAGATTGGCCAGCACCGACTCGATGCACTGTATCATCCTACTGAGGGGTTTCCTGGAAATCCTTTTCAGCATCCCAGATGATTCCCAGACAGCTTTAGTTGCCATCACTGGTGTAGACTGACAGTAGGCAGGCTGCTAAAAATTGAACACGGCATAAAATTTCAGCCATGCCAGAAGCAAGATGACATTCTCTAAAATTAAGAGCAAATACTGTTCAACACATAGAGCCAGAGAAAGTAAGACCTACTTAACTTGCTTTCTGCAGATGCTAGAGTATGGATATAGAGTAAGAGCAAACTCTTAATGTCTGGGAACGGCTCCTAAAGCCAATGTTTATCTTTTATGTAGCTTAATTAATAGCTAATGACAGATACATGATGGTGGATAAACACCACATGCCTTAATCAATGTCAGAGCCTTACACAGCTCCTCCTGGTTTGTTTGGCTCACTTGAAGAGGACTATCAGCAGTAATTCATCACCTCTGAAGAGGGGTGATAGGCAGCAGAGAGCATTCTCAGAAACTCAGCTCCTGGAGAGGAATGGCAAAGTTTGGCTCTTCGTGAGCAGCCCTGAGGTCAGCAGCAGTAGTCTGGAAGGCATTTCAGGGGCCAAAGTCCCCTGTTGTCGTCTTGAGGGAGCTGCCATAAGTTATGAGGGAATAGCATGGCAGAGTCTGTCTCAAGGATGAGCCCAGTGAAAAGGCACCACTTTAGTCTCCTGCTCTTTTGCATGGGATTTCTCCTGGTTTGAGTTAGAACAGACAAATGCTGATCAGTGATTTTACTTTTCAGCTCTAACTACCTGCATTTTCTGAAACTAATGGGAGATTTTCACAGGCAGTGTCTGCTTCTAGTAGTGACAGTTCCTTCTAGCAGGAAGGGAGACGGGTTAACAGAGACCGTCTGTTGCTTGTCTATTGGCTGGCCCAGCCTTACCCCTCGGCAGGCCCTTAGGGAGGGATTCACCTTTTATTTGTTTCACATTTAGCAACCAGAGATCTTGACTTTCTGACCCTTTGGAAGACTTCAAAAGACTCAGTCAGGAGAATAAGCAATAACCAGCTGTTCAGAGACCGTGATGGTTACCAGAAGAATAGGCTGGTGAATAGTGGTGAAGTCACCTGGACTGAACTGGTCAGGACATGAAAAGGTGATAGCAATCCCCTGATGCCAGAGGTCCTGAAGAGCAGAACCTGGCCTGCACAAAATGATCTCACAGTTTAATGGTAGCCCTCTACATATGCCAACGTATGAAAGTTAAATGCAAACTTATTCCGTGTTTTAAACTGGGGATTGCCATCCCTAGGTAGTAATCCTGTGCATGCATTAAGAAACAAAAAAGTCTTCTGTTACATACCCCCGCTAAAATTATGAGGGAAAGACTTAAGTGGAAAGAATTCTGTATTCTTTTCTGGGGTATATGGTGTCCTCCTTCCACACATACCTCCTGATTCTCTTCAGGAGAACAAACCAGAGCTTCGTCTGAAAGCTTGTCCACCGACTCCATTAACTGAGCAACCACTCTTCCAAACTGGGCTCAAAATAATATTGCTCCCCATGCACAGGATACTCCCAGTACTTTGTCCCCCTTAATCGTAAGGCTGAACTTCTCTTCTTGAGTATCTCAGGCAGATTACACGTCCTCTTATCAAGAGAAAGAAAAAGTGAAATAAGGATCCTGTTACAACCCAAATGTAGCAGGAGGCTTCTGTTGAGCTCTCCTGCTTATTTTAGTCATTTGGCCACCTTCCCACACTGGATAATGCTGATCTGAGGTATAAATTGTGGTCTCACTCTGGTGTTAGAGATGTGCTAAGGAAGAAACTCTTTTTGGGGGAAAAGGCCACAAATATGAGTCGTGCTCAGAATTCTGTCCACCTCTATTAACATGCTGTATTGTTTTCCCTTCTCATCTCTTGGGAGTGGATGACTGCAAACAGAGACTTAGCCTGCAACCTTCTGACCGTGGCAGTTTCCCACGGTGTAGGCAGCCTACTGTTATACCACAGGTTTTCTTTCTGCAGCCACTCCTGCTTGAAGATCCTCTGCCCACCTCCCTGCCTTCACCAGCAGTTCCCAATGCCGTGTTCCCACTTTACTTGCACTGCTGCCTTTGTGAGGGAATTGGCTGTGTTATGTGATTATTTGTTAGGAGTATTTTTAGGTGGTTCTTTCCTCTCAGTACAGGCACAGGTAGAGCTGGATCAGCCCAGCTGAGCCAGATGTGCTGTGTTGCAAGGGTGAGGGTGAGTGTTTGGGAGCTCGGGCAGAAGGAGAGATGGAGTGGGTGTTGCTGACACTGGCTTGGCCATGGGGAGAGTCATCTGTGGAAACAGACACCACACTGGAAGGATCGGGTAGATCTGCCACCTGTGAGTGTTGCTTTGTGAAGGGAAAAGAATCTGTGAGTGAGCCAGGGCTTAGAGTTAGTAAATTGGGAAAAGGCAAATTAATTAATTCACAAAAACCTCCTCAAAACTCTCCTTTTTGGTTAGTTGAGGTAATACCTAATAGGGGTGTCTGGGCTGGCACAAATGAGATAGAGGAGCCTTTGAGGTAGCAAGGGCTAGCAGAAGGTCTTCATGCAAGGGGAAGGTGTTATTATGCTTACATGAGCCTGCATACCTGTACTTGCTTAATCCAGCCAGCTTGTTACAGGGGAACCTGTGATGTAGAGTAACAGCTTCATCTAGAGCACATCCCTGGAGAAAATAAGTATTGGCAGTCCATCTAGCCTTCAGGCTACCTTGTACCTACACTGCTTATCTCTACGTGAGACAGGCTGAGCCGACAAATGCCACAACCACACCTTCACTGCATATTTTTAATGACAATTTAACCCATCTCTTTTTCTTTATTTGATAGTCATGGAAAGTGATTGATCCCTCAGTGACCTGGTCCCTGGGAGTGCTCAAGGCTGTGTTTCTGGATGCAGATGTCAGAGCAAGTGAGGCAGCCAGAGAGTATGACAGATCACTGTAGACTAACTAGGTTACAGCTGCCACCTTAAGAGGCACTACCTGTTGGCCCAAAATAAGACAAATGTATCCTGACAGGTTAGACTGGGGTCGCACAGCTTCCCGCAAGCTCTTTCATTTGCCTGTGAAGTTGCTCTATCATAACTTTAAAATGTCATTTGTGACCTGTTATATGTCTCAGGTCTCCTCACACTCTTGCTCCCTGTCATGTGCCTGTAGCTAGAACTTCAGTTTTAAAGTGCCAAAGAGCTGTAACAGGCATTCCTGTGACTCATACATGTGTTAAAAAGCCTGGGCCCCCAAGATGTTTATTTATAGGCTACTAGACATGCTTGGCTCCTATTTCTGAAACAGGCACTTCCCCATCACATTTGTGACCATCATGACCCATGCTCAGCTCATGCAGCTTAGGTTTTCTGCTCTCTTGTGCCACTCCTTAATAGAAGACCAAAGCTGGTGGAACCAAGATGAGCTTCCCCAGCAGCGAGAACTGTGAGCAGAGGGTTAGCTGTCATGCAGGAGAGAGACCTGTAGGACAGGGACTCAGCCATCAGCAGTAGGTGACTGACCCTAAATGTCTAGACTTAAGACCTAGGAAAGAAGGGGCCTTAGCAGACAAGACCAGATCTGCACAGTGAACAGAAAATAAGTAGACCAAGGACAAGTATGTAAGGCAGGCCCTGAGCAGAGGCTCTGGGTTGGGTTTTTTTGATTGCTGTTTTATATGCACACCAAGTTTCTGGATTTAAAGGGACTGAAAACAAATCCAGCTCCAAACTTCCATCAGGTACTTCAGTATTCTCAGTTAATTTCTGTGAAATAAAGAAAAAAGGTAAAAGTAAGATACAGAGAGCTGAAACAGAGCCCATATAATTCCCCAGACGCAGACTGCCTCACAGCTGAAGTTCCCCAAGCTGACCTCTGTTTCACTAGCAAACAAACAAGTGGGGAGCAGCAGCTCTTTGCAGGTATGTGGGTGGAAATCCTGTTGCTTCTTCTCTCTCTGTCTAGCAGACTGGGCAGTGTGATCATCGTGTGAACACCCGAGGCACTTCACCCAGACCTGGCAAGTACAGCCCAACCATAACACTTGTTCTCTGACTGCACGGGGTTGCAGAGAAGAGGGGAGCAGGCTTGACACCCTGCCGTGCTCTTATAAAATGGTTTCCCAGCTCTTTCCCACAGGTCTGTGGCCAAACATGAACATCTCAGTGGTTCCCCTCAATTGCATCTTTCAGACCACTCCAAACTTGTACCTGAAAGTCCTTGTCGGGCTGACTATCAGTAACCCAAGTGGAGCAAGGGACCAAGTTGTGCTGGGAAGCAGTTTCCAGATTATGAAACCCATTTCTCTGGAACTGATCCCTAAACTCTGAGGATGTGATCCCTGGATCAGGAAAACATTTCAACATGTTCAGATGTCCATCCCACCTGAGACACGGCACAAGCCTGTAGAGTTCTTGGAGCTGAGCTCAGGTTTAGGTCTCTTCCTGAGGTTGTGGGGTCATGGGCTTGAAAGACAGGGTTGGGAGCTGATCCCAGAGGGGCAGTGGGGTGGGAATGGATGAAGGTACCAAGAATACCGTGGACCCCTTAACCTGCAAACTGAAGACATTTTCCCCTACCTCCCTCACACCTCTGGGCCAACCCCTGGCAACTCTTGCCCACTGCAGCAGGGGAAAGATGCAGGTTTAATGCCAGAGAGAGTGTGGAGAAGGAATACCCATGGCAGCAGTGGCCTCTGGGGGGAAACGTCTGTCCCCAGTGCAGTCTTTCTATCTAACAGCTACATTGCTATTTACCAAACCCTCACTGCATGTGGCTGGATTACACAAAACCCAGCTCCAGCTCAAGGGAGAGGAGCTGGAGAAGAGGACAGCACCCAACATAGCCTCACCAGGACTCCTGTTGGTGATGCACCTGCCTTCCATTCAGACCTGGCTTTGAGAGCTGCCCTCCCCAGAGGCAGGGCCTTCTCCTGCCCTAGAGATCATACTCAGCCACACTTGCAGAAGGAGAAAACGTGGGAGAGCTGCAGGGCACCTGGCTGGGGCTGGGCGAGCCCTATGTGGGGAAAGAGGCCACCTCTGTCTGCAGGGACAGCAGTGACGTGGATGCAGAAGGAGGGCGTCCTTACAGGGAGCCTTGCCTGCCTGCCTGGCAAGCTTGTGGCAGCTTTTTCCTCTTAAATCCCTATTAACTCAGCCTTAAAGGCTCAGCCCAGGCAAGTGTGTGATACAGAAGGACTCCTCACGGCAGCACAGGTAACCTGTATGCTTTATAACCTCCGCTTTTAGTGTCTTGCTTTAAGAGTCTGTTAACTTAGCGCATAAATCGCATCTTTTAATATGGGAAAGTGAGATAGAGTTGAATTAAAAATGCCTGGAAATTCAAGTTTTAATTACTATTCTTCCTCAGTACTTCAAATTAAGAGTGGGCTATTAATGGCAACATGGAAATTATTGAGTAATGCAGTTTAAGCTGAATGCTTTCAACCATTTAAACATAAAGGACCAAATTCTCCATTATACAAAGGCCTTAAAATGATAGAAAATAATATTTAAATCCTCTTTCAGACCTAAATATTTTCATTAAGAGTAATTTTTACAGTATGTCTAATCCAATCTAATCTTGAAAAAGATGGTTTAGTATAAAGTATTTACATGATAACAGATAAAGTGAATGCATAATTTTGCCAGCTATTAAAAAATACTTAATAAATCCAGTTGGAGCACTCAGCTGGAAGAGCTGCTTTCCATTTCAGTGAACTTTCTGCTACAGAGAGGAAAGAAATGATTCCTCCACATGGCTGAGCATCAGGTTTCTTTGAGCATGAAAGCAGGCTTGTAAACGGTTGGTGTTTATGGTTGCTTGTCTCCATCAGGAATGTTTTCTGACATGCAAATAACCTGCCATCCTCCAGCAGGCTTGAAGCAGTCCCACTTTAAAACCTTCTTCTGCAAGCCTGTGTCAGCCCAGCCTGTGTGGTGCTCCAGTGTGCACACAGATTCGCTTCCTTCTAGGAAGACAACCTCTGCTAACTCAGAAGAATACCAGGGGTTGATTTCCAGATGAAGGTTGACTTGGAGCAAATTTCTCTGAGCTCATCTTCACAGCTAATAGCTGGGGTCTTTGTCTTGTTTTGTTTTAGCAGTGTTTAAACAAGTGAGGATGTCCTCCTGGATAACCTGAATGGTTCTCCCGAGCTCCACAGGCTGTGCATGGTGCCTGAGGTGACTCACTCAGATGTGGCTGTTTAAGCTGTGGCATTTGCATGCCCTCATGCCTTGCTGCTATATATGTGTGCACCTGACTTTATACCCCCCCACTGCACTGCACAAACAAGGTTACACCATGAAAAATGCACTTCAGTGTCTGGCAGCTCGAGAATAACCTCATGCTGAAGCCAGAGACTGCCTCTGTATTTCAAATTCTTAGGGACTATGCTGCTTTTACACTCAGCAGAGAGGGGTGGGTTAAGGCTCCCCTCAGCCCATTACATTGCTGACCAGGGCAATGCAAAAGAAGTCACTTTAATTGACCCTACTGGGGGAGGTGGTTTGTGGGTAAGAATGAGCAGCCAAGACCAAGACAAGGCACTACTCATCTAAGCCATCTGATAATAGTAAAAGAAAAGGTGCCTGGCAAATGACACATTAATACTGGCCAAACTATCCTGGAGTGAAGGGAGAGGGGGAGAGAAAGGCCTTTTGGGCAGGAAGGAGAGGACTTGTACCCATCTGCAGTTTCACCCTGGATGGAGCAGGATGGCTGAGACCTCGTTTCTTGGGCAGCTACACATGTCCCTGCTCCGTGGAGGCTCTGCAGTAAAAAAAGACTGACTTTGTGGAGCACAGGGAGCAACCCCCAAAGCCAGTCCTGTCACACCTGCACAACAAGTAGGACTTCTGCCATGTCACTATTCATCTAGGGAAAACCAACCCGAGGGACTGGTTTGGGTGACAGCTAATGGCACGGTACCTTTCTGAAAGGCAATCTACCCCTGGCAGCGTTGTGGAGCTGGACACCAGGCTCCCAGAAATAATGAGTAATGGAAATCTTCGCCCTGACTTTCATCCTTGTCACAGTGGCTGGAATGCACCTCAGCACCATCTGTGATCCTAATTCACGCATCACTAAAGCCACAAGGTATGCTTTTCACATGCCTAGTGGTTGTCCCTCCACCCACCAGCACTGCCTGTAAATCTCCTTTTTTTTTTCCCAAAGGTGCTAGGACCAACTGGTAAAATCTGAAGACTTGCCAAGTATTTGCTTGAAATATTAATATACTGTTACGAGAGGAGCTCTCCACAGAAGATGTATCTAATGTTTCCAAGGAGTGTTTGGTAAGCTAGAGTATCTGGAAAGTGTCTGTTCTGAGGCCAGTGGCAGAAGTGGCTCAGAATAATCTTTTGCAGCAGGAAGCAGTTTCAGCAAGGCCCTTGCTTCACTCAGAGAGGGAGATGATGATAGAAGCTAAGCTAAACCAGCTGCAGTGTTTCTTGCCATTGTTAGCAGTTTTGATAACAATAGCAATAACAATGGCAATAATAATAGTGGCAATTAATCAGTGCAGGATGTGCTGTCCGCATCAGACTCCTGTCCCACAGCCTTATCTGCTTGCTTACTGTGCTGTACAGTCTGGGATCCCAAAAAGTGACAGCATATTCCAGTAAAATAAAACTCTCAACGCTGTATTTTTAAGATCCACTGCAAAGTCTGTGCAGGCTAGGAAAACACGTAGAGTCTAAGCAGTAAAATAATAATAGCTGAAAAAACATCAACCCCTCAGACAATCCAAACCAAGAGCCTTTCCTTGAATACAAGGCAGTGATCCTAAACAAAGCCAGGGACACTACTTAGGGCAGAGGCCTTTTGTGCCATGGCTCTATGGAAAAGCAGACCTTTCCCACAGGGATCAACACCGTTTCCAGTGTATCTTGCTTGTCTCAGTACACTCACAGAATGGCAAAATGGTTTTATTCTGAAGGTGGTTTAGGCACCAAAAATTAATTGACATTATGAAATAATTAGCTCAGCGTGGTCCTGACAGCAGTGCTGAGAGCTTGTTGGGAAATGATAGCATCTTTGCTTTGGAAATAATTGTATTTCACCACTGTCACAATGATGCAGGTGTAGGTAACACATCCACAAAGAATTCATGACTACTTCATCTGAGATGTCTGGCATTAATGCCATAGTGAGAAAAGGACAATGATTCTTCTGCCTTAAGGTGTGGAGGTCACAACAGCCCAGACTCTGATAGCAGGGAAGAGAAAATGTAAGGTGACTGAGGACTAGCCCTAGATCAGACTCATTTTCTTGTGTGCTGTGGTGCACGTAGCATAGTAACAGGTGCCAAGAAACTGCACCAGACAGAGCTCCATGGCCACTGTGTCTTTATCCTTCACCTTGGCTGTTGGCAAAGTAAGGACTGAGAAGCAGAGCTGGTGAAACTCATAGAAATTTGAATGAATCAGAGAGTTTAATACAGTTCTTGTCATCTCAGCCTCTACCACTCTGTTCACATGCAGGTCTGTTTTTATGGCCACATCCTCATCTGGCCTCTTTAAAAGCCTTGGTGCAAGGACTGATTTTTACTTAATAAAGCCTTTTTACTTAATAAAGCCTTTTTACTTAATAAAGCCCTGCTTTCGGATCTGACCTTGGAACTGACATCACATAAGTGATCAACCTTACAAACAAAACCAGTTTTCACACCTTGCTGCTTTTAAGATAAAAATCCTTTTAATGGCTTTTCTACTAATTAGCTGCCTTAACTTCCTAATCTCTTGGCACGATCCCTTTTTAATGTATGTCAATAAAACCAGCAAGCACTATGGTGTTTTATTCAATGATATCAATAAGGGATAAGCAAGCACAATGCTGTTACTTTCTCCCCACTAATTTTTAAAATTTGATATAAAAATGTAAGTTAAATATACATATTATAAAGCTATAATATTTATCTATAATAGATATATAATAAAAACATAAGAGTAAAAATATATTTATCTTCATCTGAATAATAAGAATATAAATAAAAGCCTCCTTAGCTGTGCTTAGTCACGAAGCATCTCTGTGATCTAGATGTTGCCAAGAGTAAGTCCAGCTCTTGAGCTATTCCTCTTACAAATGGCTTTCCTCAAGCAGTATCACGTGCTTGCTGGGTTAGTATCAATAGTGGGTATTAAAGGAATACACACAGTCACACTAGAGAGTAATACATGATCTGGAACATGTTCTTGAATGCTCATTTTAAAATAAACAGTTACAGTCTTGGTTCTTTGGCAGTCTGCAGCAGGACCAGCCTAAGGCCATAATCTCAGGATGGCACTGAACATTGGTCTTCCCTGTTTTACACTGTAAACTGCCTCTTTATTCCTAGCTAACACAATTATTTGTGCTCATATTTTCCACACAGTCTCGGTACAACACTGAGACATTTTAAATGGATAGTTTAAGTTATGGAATCAGGGGTTATTTCAGTTCCAGGAGCACCTGAGGTAGAGATGCTAGGATAAACCTGGCACTTGTGCTTTCAGGGAAAGGGATAGAGTCTCTTCTGTGTGAAGATGAAGCTTGCAGAGGACTGCATTTCATTAGCATCTGAATCCCCTAGAAATCATGCTCCTTTCATGCATTTCAAGTTGGATGCTCCAGCACGGAAGCCATTAAGATCACTTGTGGAAACTTTGCCTTATGCATGCGGGAGAGCTAGAGATCCAGCTGTTCCTCCGTGTTGAAGAAGTACCTTTTCTGTTTAGATCTATGCATGCCAAGACAGCACGTCTCCCAGTGGGTAGCTCTGCTTGACCTTTACTTTTACTAGCCACCCAAAGAGCAACGTTAGGTTTCTATGTGTTTTGTGACCTAATGGGCAACCACAGCAAGCAGTAAGACCAGCAAGGATGGATGACAGGGGCAGAGTAGTGACCTGAGCAGTGAAAATAGGGCCCACTGAATTGGCAACTCCCTATGACCATCAAAAGAGAAGGACTAGACCATCACACTGTGTGAAACACCCCACGAAGGGACAGCCCAATGGATCAGCCAAACATGCACAGGAGAGGGAGATGCTGCCGAACAGGGTTCAGGGCTTAGCATGGTATGCACAGGAAGGAGAAGTTGAGGATTGTGTAAAATTTCTTCCAGGAGTTTTTCAGGACACTGTGAGAATGTGTGGGTCTTAGTAAGGGCTGATAAAGAGAAGGACCAGAGGTGGGAAAATGGAGGCACAAGATGAAATGGGTGGATAACAAACATGAGGAAAGGAGATAAAAGGGCTCAGCCTAGTGCAGACTTACTTGACCGAGTCCTGTGCTTCATCGCCACCACCTAGGCTGCATTCTAGCCAAATTCTAGTTCTAAATGGCTTCTGTGAAGGTGCACTCCCTGTCCTGAGTCATTTTGTGTGAGTGCTACCAAGCTTCTGTCCAGACTAGTAGATTAGAGAGTATCAGCACCCAGAGGAGGACCACAACCGTCTGGGCTCCTAAGTCAAATTGCCAGCAGTCGGAGGAGACCAGAAGCTAGGTGACAACTAGAGGACAGAGCATCTGTGACCATCCCCTGAAGTGACCCCTATATTGCCTGTATATGCCAGCAGTGGACTTCGAGGGGGAAGAGGACTGGGTTATGTGCTGGCGGTGCTGGTGTGGGTGCTGGCTGTGCTGATAAAGGCACTGATTCCATTTTGCTCTTGTCTGCATGACCGCCGATGTGCACGTCACGTGTGTGTTTGCCTGTGGGGAATACACGCTCAGTCTCACCACAGGCTGGATCCTAAATGTGGAGCTGCAGTAGCCTTGACCTACATCCCAAAGCGCTCCAGATTCAGGCACCCCTGGCACCATGAACTTGCTGGAGACTCTGTACTGAGGCACTTTCTTAGCTTTCCAGAGATAGATGCTGTCCGAGTAAGACTTCCCTTCCAAGACTTATTATCAGCTTTCAGAACGCCCCATGCAGCTTAGGGAGAAGCATCTGTCTCCCTCTGGCTTTGCATCTGTCCTTGGAGAACGGTCCAGCACCCCCATTTACTGGATCTTTGCTTCTTTGAGAATGGAATGACAGTGGTTTGCCAGTTAACCTTAAATCACTCCTACCACCAGACAGTCTTGGAGATAAAGTAAGGAATTAATTTATTCAGGAATCCAAAGATCAGCAGTATGACCTCCTTATTTAGAGGCAGCTGTGCAGAAACAAAAGAAAACTTTCAGCTGTAGACAGATTTTTCTAACTGTTGTCTGTTTTATCCAGCAAAAAAATCTCTCCTCACACTTACATACCTTTCAGATGGAAACTTATCTTTAAGCAAGACCAGGTCCAGACCACATATTTCACCAAAGGCTTGTTGATTCAGGGGTATGTATGTCCTTGCATATCTCTCCTCTCCCCCCAAGATGTTTTGGGTCCCCCTCACACCTCTCCCATTCATGCCATCACCTGACCTGCGAAGTGACCTGCTGGATAGGGGGGGGATTTTGCCCCGTCCTGGTGTTTACCTTAACCTGTGCTGATTGTGAAGGAAAGCTTCTCCTTGAAGGCAAAGCAGCATTCAAGCTTCCTTGCATTAATTTTTATGCACTCAAAACACCAGCTCATATACATGCATAAGCTAATAATCATAGCAGATATAAACATATAAACAGTGGTAATGCAGGTAGTTAATTAGATCTCGGATGCATCAAGACAAGAATTAATGGCAACCAAATTATTTCAGGCTGACAATGCCATGAACATGCTTGGCATGGAGAATGCCCCTGTGATACCCCGTGAGGACAGTTTCTCCCGTTGAAAGTGTGGATGTACTAGATGAGAGATTTTTGGAAAACATTAAAACCAAAAGTCATTTATCATATTCCCACTCCCAAATTCAGGATCCATGTCAGCCAACACTCGGCATCAAGCAGTCCCTGTGCTTAGATCTTGTATGTGGCACTTGTGTCCATCCTCATTAACATCAGGAGGAATGATCTTGACTTGTCTGACATTAACCTGATCTCACTCCTGTGAAGAATGATCTTGACCTACAGATTCTTTTGCTTTGTACAAACACTGCTGGCCACCCTGGAAACATCCCGCAGCTTTGTAGAGGAGTAAGCACCTTCTGTGCTGCTTTGGTACCCAGCTGTAGAGTAAGAGGGAGATTCACACCTCTTCTGCAGCACTCATTTTTCTTCTTTTTTTTGTTTTTAAAGATATAACCTCCCTCAACCTATTAGATTCTATTAATGAAATTATTATATTTCTACTCAATTCAGTATTTTTTTTTAATAAAAATTTGTTCTCTAGAATACAAAGCTGTCTCCAGAGCCCTTCCTGTATACAAGGATAGATCAGGACCAAAGCAGGCTCAGGATGAAAGCAGGCTCAGAATCAGTGATCCCACAGGATCTGGCATCATTTTAGGATTTCTTGTGATGCTGCACAGAGTCAAATCCCCTGAAAGCATCTCAGCATGCAAGGCAGAGATAACAACTCCTCTTTATTTCTACTTGTTCACCTCTCTCTGTTCTAAGCTCTTCAATTCCAGGGGCATTTCTTTGGAAACTCTTTTAGGTCTGGCAACTGTTGAACCTCTTCAGACCCAAACTCAATTGCAAACTATGGGTGATGCCCAAGGCTTGTACAGGGAATCAGAAAACCTCCTTCTTCTCTGTATGCTCTTGAAGAGAAGCACATACTTCCTAAAAGACAGAAAGAAGAACTGCTGCCTGCTGAGCAGGAGCCAAGTTTTGTGCAATCACAGATCAAAGAGAGGTGTGAACCGCTCGCCTGGAAGATGCTCTCCAGAATATTAATATTTCTGCCCCAAAATGAAACAGCAGATTTGTTTACACCAGAGTTTTCCAAGAGATGCTTGGGTTACGCTCGGCAGCTGCCCTTGCGGCTGGTGCTGGGCATACCTCGTGTGCCGGGGTGATTTATTGATTGGAACTGCTTCCTGCAAGGCTCTTGCTTGTGAGGCAGGGGCGTGCTCCAGCATAGTGGAGGAACTGTAAAATAACAGCTGCAACAGATGGCTTCAGCTTTCAGCTCTCAACTCAGCTCGGCAGGCCCTGCCAAAATGGTGCCAGACGTTCGCGCTTGTGCCGGGTTTGCTGTGTAAGGACTGACACGAGAACATTTGTCAGCTGCAGACGAAGAGGAATAATGTGCTGTAGGGAGATAAAGCTCAACGGGGAGATGGAGGGAATGAGATGAAGGTGGAAAACTGCAAGTGTTTTGAGGAAACACCTGTTAATCCTCCAGGGGAAAGAAGTGGTGGCGAGGATGGTACGGAGGCAGAGATTGAGAGGATTAGCTTGTGGATTTCGTGGCTTGAGTGGAGAGGGAAGGTTAGTAGACCCCACTGCTGACACTGCAGGTACCCAGGGCAGAAAGGAAGCAGGGGAGAGATGTGGCATGTCAGCCGTAACAGCCAAGAGGAGAAGAGATGGTGGAACATGGAAAGAAACACTAAAAGAATCGTGGTAATGCTAAGGTGCTCTAGTCTTACATTGGACGGTGACTTTATGAGGCACACAGGTGGCAGTTAGGAAAAGATGAGCAAATTCATAGTCAAGATATGTGCAAAACCAGAATGCATGTTTTGCATGATAAAGACTAATCTCACTATCTGTCAGTTATGTTGTATGTAGGGGTATCTGTTTAAAGCATGAAAAGGCACAGTGGACTTTTTCCCAACAATATGCAGATCCGAGAGCGCTTCGTGTAGTTTGATCAGTGTGCAACTATCAATTTAGCAAGTCTCAGCTGACGAGACACACACAGCAAAGATATGTCCCTTTCTCATTCTGCATGTTTTGGATGGGGTTTCTGCACTCTGACAACTTAATGGCTAAACATGTCTCTCAAGACTTTCGAATGAATGCCTGGACATAGAACTGATTATTTGTCTTTGAATCATTTCTGAAAAATCTGAGCAGCTTTCTTGATGATAGAAGTAGCTCTGCTGTTTAACCAAGGGACCATAAAGAGCTGTCCTGCTGATAAATGTCATGTTCTCTGTCAAACTGGGCCATAAAATTAAGGTGCCAGTTTTAATACACATAGCTTCTTTCAGCCAGCGGGAAAATCACTGTCAGCCTTCACAAAAGGCATCACTGAAACACATAAAGTATTCACACAGTCAGCTGAAGACTTTTATGTTATGGATGAGAAAAGGGTGATTCAATGCGGAGGGAAAACAAGCATTTGAGGCTCATAATAGTCACGCACAGGATCTCAGGAAGGGGAAATGGTAGGTGTCAGGACTGATATTAATTTTGGCACTTGCATCCAGGCTTCTCCAGGCTCTGTAGTGAGATTTTTCTGATCCTGCTAAATGGCAGCCTGGGCTGCATTTCTATCAGCAACACAACAAACCACTAGCAAAGACTGAGTTACCAGTGACTCAGCTGGCTATGTCTCCAGGGGAAGGATATACACTATAACACCAACAGTTGCTCTGTATAAACATAACTTTTTAACCTCGCTGGGCTTCTTTCAGATTGTAGAGGATGGCCTTCAGTGGGCTAACCTGAGCTATGACACTTAACATCACAGCACTGCAAAAAGGGGGCCAGTGCCCCATTCCACTGTGTGCAGAGGTCACAGAATCACAGAATCTGAGGGGTTGGAAGGGACCTCAAAGATCATCGAGTCCAACCCCCCTGCCAGAGCAGGATCACCTAGAGCAGGTCACACGGGAACGTGCTGAGCTGGGGTTTGAATGTCTCCAGAGAAGGAGACTCCACAACCCCCCTGGGCAGCCTGTTCCAATGCTCTGCCACCCTCACCATAAAAAAGCTTTTGCTTATGTTTACATGGAACCTTCTATGTTCCAGTTTGCACCTGTAGCCCCTTGTCCTGTCAGTGGACATCACAGAGCAGAGCCTGGCTCCATCCTCCTGACGCTTGCCCTTTACATCTTTATAAACATTAATGGAGTCACCTCTCGGTCTCCTCCAAGCTAAAGAGCCCCAGCTCCCTCAGCCTTTCCTCATAAGGGAGCTGTTCCACTCAACAGATGATAGAAGGCTTTAACATTGTGTGCAAGATTTTAGATTTATCACCACTGCCAGGTGCGTTATCCTCGTTTCTATTTCTGCACTCTTCGGGGAAGTGACTTTGAAGGTAGTATAATGTCACACTGCTTTTACAACTGAAGTCCTACTTAATATGTCCTAAGAACAGCCTATTGACTGTGATGTAGTGCATGCAGACAGGATGACTTTGGGGTGCTGGAGTAGCTCTTCTTGATACCACATGCTCCCTGCCCACCATGAACCCCGAGACAGCAGTTGTACAGAAAGGGCTATAACAGTCAGTCATGGGGCTTTAAAGACTGAGGGGACCTGGGAAGTTCTTACTCTGACAGGGGTTGGGATTCTTTTATGATCTCAGTGTATTTTTCAGATCTCATTCTCTGCAGTGGTCTCTCTCACAGTTTCCCCTGCAAGTGGGAAACCTGAGCCCTGTGGAGCTTACTTTTATTTATTTATTTATTCGTTTGTTAAGTGCTTGGCACTTGCAGAACCTCTGTCCTTCAGCAGGACTTGCATGTGCTTGCCAGGTTTGATAATGTGGATGTGAGTGTCATGTCCAAGGTCACAAGATGAATTAATGCCAGAGCTGGGGTTATTATTACGGGTGGGCTGGCGATTACACCTATCCTTAAGGCAATCTACAGCTTCTGTTATGAAAGTCTGCTTTAGTATCTTATGTCTGCCAAAATAAACCCGCTTATGCTGAAATTCCTTACCCATACAAGCACCTCTGCACTTGGGGGCAGGCGAAGCAGACTCAGTTCTTTCTCGCTTAATTTTGCTAGTGGCAATTCCTGACCCTTGCCTCTGGGGTTGCAGCGTGGTCCTTCTGTCAGGTAACATCTATCTTGTGAGGAAATTCTTTTCTTCTGAAAGGAGTCCTGAAAGTTTCTTTTGCTCATGGGCTCACCCTCACTGTCAGAGTTCAGTACTGTGGGGTAAAGTGTGCAAAGGGGGCACTGTTGCTGGGATTGCTGCTCTCATCTGCTTTGAACTCAGGCAGTCACTTGGATCACTTTGTCACTGTGACACAGAAATAGTTATATCTCAGCTTGTTGTTAAATGAAGCCTGATCAGCTTTATGAGGACTTAGTTCGGTGATTATAAGGGTAGATATAGTTCTGGACTGAAGAAGTCTTAGCATGATCCAGAAACAGCAGCTACAGGAGAGTGAGCAAATACTTCAGCCAAAGTCAGAAAAGGCAGAGGTGGGGCCACGAAACTGCTGCTAAGAGCAGTGGCCTTTTGTGAGCTGTAATGTTTGCCAGGCAGATAAATGGAGGAGTGAAGAAGAAATGAATCCTGCTTTTCCAACCTTGTCTGCACTCTAAACATGTATCCAGAGCTCCCTCTGTCCAGAAAGGCACCATCCAGTCCTCTCTTTACTTAGGGCATTTGTCAGTGTCACTACATTTTCAAGGTGAACCCTGAGATATGGGGCCATTAAGTAGGGGCAGAAAGGGGGGTGTGGGCTGCAGAGACTGGGCGTGGGACAGGCCAAACACCCTGAGTGTTTGGGCTCAGAAGCAGCTGGAGAAATTCAGGGATAGAAAAGGAAAAAAAAAAACAAAAAAAAAGATCCATCAAGGTCATTAAATGCAGTTTTCTTCTGTCTCAGAGAGTCCCCAGACCAAAACCTGTGGGAATTCAAAACACTGTTCTGGGGACTATACATTCCCCAAGCATGAACTACTGGCCATTGCTGAAGGCAACAAAAATGGGCTAGCCTAACCTACATCAAGCCCAGCGCAGGTATTTAGTGGCACACTACACACAGCAAGGGCATCTCATGCTGAGTGAGGCACATTTCACAGAACTTCAGTCACCAGCAGCTGTCTGGTGCGAGTCATCTCCTCTTCCCCTGCAGTGAGCAGTGGGAGACAAGCACCTCCACTCTCTACAGCAAGCAGCTTACACCAGATGCCAGCTTTTGATGGCAAAAAGTAGGTGAGGTGAACTGCTGATGACAGCACCATGGAAAACACAGAGGTCACAGCATTTCAGCCTGCCCTCAAGCCTGCCCGTAGCTCTGCAGTGATGACATCTTCTTGGAGCCTTGGCTTGAAACACAGGGCAGGAAGAGAAGCCAAGTGGGGACAAGGCCCTTGGAAATCACACATGCTTTGCTGCTTCATATGAAGCCATCTCCATCTAATCCATGTTCCAGAGCCTGGAACACCTGGACACCACCTGGACACGGTGGTGGCAGTTGAGGGCAGCTGCCCACTGAGAGGCAGCTAGGGCTGGGGTCCTCCAGGTTGCCCTCAGCACGCCTGGATGTCACTGACATCCCTGAGGCCACCACTTCTGGAGCCCAAATGCTGCCTGCCACAAGCATGTTCTCAGGCAGAGGAAGGCCTGAAGATGTGCAGTGCTCCAGATACCCCTTGTGCCTCCTGGCAGAAGGCTGTGTGCCCAGGGGTCAGAATTTGCTCCTGCTCTTCCTCCAGCTGCAGGAGGGCTGGTTTGGGGATTTACGTGCACACGTCTTATTTGGAAGGAGTGACCTGAGGCTGTGAGGGGTGAGAGGAAGCAGGCAGACTGATGGCTTGCTAGCACAGCTGAATTCTCAGTTCCCAGCAGCAAATGCTAATCCCATCTTCCTCACCGCAAGGGCCTGAGTGTGAAGTGTTGTAAAATGTTGACTACCAGCAAAATCTCCATAGGCTCCCTCTTCCCCCCTGCCTCTGCTGCTAAGTCTCTGGCAGTCAATATCATATGTACAGAACTTGCCTCCAAATCCCCCCAAATTAGATTAAAGGCTCAACAACATCATAACACGGTTATAATCCCTGCGCTACCTACCATGAGCACAGATGTCAGGACAGCAAGGTCAGATTCCCATGACTATCTGTCAGTAGAGCTCTTCCTTTAGAAAAGGCAGCACTGGTGGAAGCTGATGAGATTTTGCTGGTTTAAGCTATCCTGAAGACTTACCTCTTCCTTGGATGGATGTCCACCCTCTGGCATCTTCTGTAACCCGCAGAGAATGGTGAGGTGAATCCCAGCTGTGGGGCATCAGTGTAGCTGATGGGTAACAGGCCCTTGGTACAGTTTCTACAGGAGTCTGTGTTTCATGCTTGTAGCTTTGCCTTTGCTTTTCAAAAGCACAGTTGGGCTCAGTGATCTTAAAGATCTCCTCCAACCTAAACAGTTCTGTGATTCTAAAGCAGTTCTTCTAGCACACACACCTCCCATCACCTGGGAGTGGAGAACTGGCTGAAATTCTTGCTTTTCTTCCTAACAGTGCCTTAACTGTGGGAGCAGCAGAGCTGGCTCCAGTGCTGCAGACCCATGGCAAAGGGGCTGGCCATGCCATGCCATGCCATGCCACCGCTGCGTTGAGCCAGAGCACTTCAGCCCCCATCCTGCTGTTTAAAGGGCTAAATTCCAATGCTGCTATAAAGCTGAGAAGCCTGGAGATGTCTCTGCTGCTGATCCACAGGAATACCCTTCCTCCACTGGTAGCCTACCACCCTTCTGTATCTCAGAAGTGCTACCACCCTGAGCACGGGAGCATTTTGCTGCCTATCTCAGGGGAGCAGCTCAGCTCTTTCCTGCTGCAGGGAGCAGAGGATCAGGCCCAGGACTTGTCGGCGATGCTTTAGCCTTCTGATGGCATCCTTTTTCAAGGAGCCTTCCTTTCCCTGGTGAGGCTCATCAGGAGTAAAGCAACACCCAAAATGAAACTGGGACACCTTAAAGAGAGGGAGAGTGAGGAGCAGCCAGCTGTACAGGACATTTGCATTTTTCAGAGAAGAGCAGTAATACTGTTGTTAGCATCTGTAATCCACCTCGAGTCGTTAGGTGAAGTGTGCTGCCCCAGGCTGGTCCCCAGTTGCTCAGTGTTTACACCAGATCCAAATGTGCTCTGTAATTGGGGTGACACATGGGGATTAAACAGGTCGTTAGTGTCCAGAACATCCTGGCCAGGCACTGGGGATGACCATCTTTTATCCCTGTTGTTTGTACAACATCACCCAGACCTTTGAATCATGCAAACAAAAAAATTGGCTAACGTGAAAAGGTTGAGGTTTTCCAGACCTGTCCAATCTTTAGTCCTAACTACCACATTTTTGCTGCTTATACAGCTTTTCATAACTATTTATTTTTCTGGGAAATGAGAAAGGGCTGTTTACACGGTAGCTAAAGGAACATGTGGCAGAGGGCCACTAGCTCTAGGATGAACAATTTTTTCATCAGGAATCTGTGAGATATTCCTCTTATCTCCCTAACCTAAGCCATGTCCTTCATCCACAGTGCTTGGAAGCTGGGCCTTTCTGCATAGAAAAAAGGAGATGTATGAAAGTAATTTGTTCCAAGAGACCTTACTCAGGCTGTCAAACCATGTCTCTTGACAGGGGCCAAGGACTCGCTATTATGAGCTTCTTTTTATGTTAGGATGAACCCTTCAGATGCCAACTTTTTGTTGGTTTGGAGTTAAAACCATAAAACCTGACTGGGCTCCATGTCAAACCATAAATCAGTTTGTCATGTTAGAAAGCCTGGCACACAGTTTGTGTTAGTATCCAGTCTCCACAGCTTGACTCACGCTTGCTATCCAAACAAACTGCTCAGAGACAAGCTGGGAGGTGACACTATTTACTGAAGACTAGTGCTTGACCAGCACTCTGAAGAGAAGAGAGAGAAGAGGGAGATGAAGGGAATGGGAGATTCTTCATGACCATGAAAGTAATAAATAAATGAAGCAAAGAAATCGAATTTGTTGGCAAATTCTCCTGCTTCAGTCAGGAGCAGGAACAACAGGCAGTCTCAGTTTGAGAGCACAGTGCTTCAGAGAAGTACACTGCTGAGTAAAGGAGACACTTACCTGCATGTGGAGGCTGCCCAATGTTATTTCTTCACTTCCCTGTCTTAAAGAGAGGTTTTCCTTTGCCTCCTCTTAAAAAATACACCTTAAAATAGTTCAACTTCATATCAAGGACCACGTCTCTGCTGCAGCTTCTCCTGCAGAAGTACACTGAGATGCAGAGCTGGACCAGCACTGGCAAGAAGGAAGGCAGGGTGAAACCCCACTTCTGCACTGAACTTTGGTCAGGCAGGTTTTCCTCTGGAGCCAGTGAGATGCTGCCCAAGAGAGCTACTGGCAGAGCTTTTCTCTACCTCTAGTCTCCTCTCTCCTTCCATGGAAGTGTCTCCTTCACCCAGCATCACACTTGTGTTGCGGTGGGAAGGGAGCCCTGAGCAGAAAGCTCACTCCTGACCTAGAGACCTGCTGTCCACATGGTGTTATCTCATGTCCCCAGTCTCATCTCTAAGTCACTGTCCTTGGCTGTGAAACGGTAGCACTTGATACTACCTTGCCCCACGTGAGGTGATGAGGGTGTAAAATGAGGCAGGACACGAGGCACAGACTCCCCTGAACTAAAGCTGCATACCTGGGATGGACAGATAGATGAATGACGGGCAGTTGGAGTTTGTCACAGCCACAAAGCAGTCGGCATTTCCCAAGGCTGCTCCTGCTAATCCCGGAGCCCTGGCAGTTAAACTGATTGAGAAATCAGAATTGCTTACAGCCAAAATATCACACCCTGAAATAACGCCATCTCCTTGGGGTCCCTGGCAGGGGACTTCCCTATGGCAGGTGAGTGGATTTGAAGAGCAGGCGCTTCAAATGGAAGAGGGCAAAGGGCTGGGATGGCTCAGGAGCACAGCAACCTTTTCCATCGGGGGCCTCAGGCCACTCTCACTGTGATGCCTTAAAAGGCACAGAGATGCTGAGGTCCTTATCGCCTGCCGATGGCTGGAACTTGGGAGATATTATATTTATAGCTCGCCCGAAGCACGAATGCCTGACTGTCTGACTACTGAACGCATAGTGCAGGCAATCCAGTAAAGCAGTAGGTCTGTCCCTGTCCTCTGGTGTTCACAGACTCACAAGCAGAGGCAGCACCGAGCTGCAGCAAGGTAAGACAGCTCCTTGTTCTGGTTTTCGCTGTTCTTTGGGCCCTCTTCTCCTTCCCACCTTCCCTGGGGGATGATTTCTCAGGGCTCTATGTAGGCATTGTGAGGGAAGTGCCACTTTCTTAGGGGAAGAGTGGATTTTAAGATGTTTGTTCCTTTCTTGGTTCCAGGGCAGACACAAAAGGTCTCTCTTTGTATTTCCAGTCTGCTGGTGGGAACCAGGTGCTAACTAACAGCTGCTCTTTCGTTTTCCCACTAATAATATGCTGTCAAGTTTTCATGTTCTCAAGGAACACAACCGTGTCTAACTATAGACACTTCCCTGGTTTGAATCGCAAATGGAATGACTTCAGGCAGAAAGCTTTTGATTAGGGTGGGCTTTTTTCCTCGATCAGCATTTTCTTTTTTTTCATGACAAATATTTGGAAAATGAACAGATAGTGGAAGGAAAAAGAGGACAGAAGGAACTTTTTACTTTCCCCCCCTCTTTCAGACCATCTCCTCATAGCCATAAAAGAAAGAAAGGTAAATTACAGACGATGATTGCTGATTTCATGTTTAAACAATCGCTGCTTATGGATTACAGCAGCTGTGTGAAAGGGGAAAAGAAAGCAAAGCACTGAAACATAACTCAGTGTCCAAGAAGGAATTCGTCATAACTAGACTGTAAAACAGCATTAGCAATAACTACCAAATGCCAATTATCAGCCTATTGTGACATTAAATTACTTTTAACCTCACCTCATGAGAGTATTAATTTTCAACTGAAGCCAGTAAAAGAAGACGTCTTTGGAAAAATAAGAGTGTTTGTGAGTGTGTGTGCATTTCCTTGGATGCATTTACACATGCCCTTTTAAGATAAGCATTCTTATAATGAAGAGCTTTTTAACCCAAGGATCACAAAACATGACACAAAGGTAAGAAATATTGATTTACTTTTAGCCCAAGAACAAAAACTAGCACATTTTTCACCAGAATTTGTTTACTATTTCATTATTTAGACATTTAAATGAAAGAAGCCCTTTTTTTTTTCAAGATGGTGAGTGACAGTTTCTCCACAGTCTTTGACTGGATCATGGGTCCCTGGCATCCCCAGGGAGCAGGTCTTCCTAGAACTGACCCAAAGTCAAGGCTCCTAGGAAAGCTCAGCCTGCTTCAAAGTGTTTGGGATTAGGGGCTCTGTCCCCAAGTGAGGATTTCAAAGGAAAAGGGTAGGCCTTTAGCGGGCACAAAGCTGCTGGAGATCACTGACTTTAGCTGAGAGGTGGATTTTTAGATCAGGTGCTGACTGGGCTGGTGGACATGGAAAAGATGGATTTGGTCCCGGGGATATTTGCTCTGCCATGATATTGCGTGCAAGACACCCTATCGTGCTCCCACTGGATATGTGGCCCTGGGGCCATTACACACTCACGGCCTCTGAAACTAAGTGTCCACATCCACAATGTGTTCTAGGGTCAGGATTTGCTCCCAGGTCATGCCCAGTTTGGAGAGCCCTAGATGGCACCTGGACAACTGACCAGCGCTGTTGTTTGAGGCTCAATGCCTGGAAGCATCCTGTGGTCCTGTTTGATTTATGAGTACAGACACAGCCTTGGAGCGTGCCCTCACGTGTCCATCCTCACCCACAATGAGGACCCACTGCCATGGTGGATGTCCTCGGTTAATACGTCTTGTCTGGTTGAGATCTCCAGGTTTGTGCTGCTGAGGGCTGTGACAGCACACTTAGGAACAATCTCGCTCCACCTTTCATGTGAAGAACAGCACATATTGGAAGAAAAAAAGGAATGGAAAATACTAAATTGTCTGTGCACACAACTATCTTATCCTGAGGCTTACTGTCCCTGCACGGATGCCTTGGAAGGCTTAATGTCTTCAGACGCCGCAGGCAGCACCTCCACATGTCTCTCTGTTCTCTAGCAGCAACAGCCTCACCTCTAGACCACGGTCTGCTCTCTTCAGATCTGCACAGAGCTCTGCTCTTCTGCTCGCCAGCACCGGTGCGATGAGTTCTGTGAGCCCAAGGGTAGCACGTCCCACCCGAGAGCACAGTGTTGACTCTTAGAGGGCCACCAGCAGGAGCTGGCAGCTCTCTTAACTGGGTCCACTGCTCCACTTGGTCTGGTTTGTTCAAGAACTTGCTACCAAGCTGAGCTGATCTCCTTCCACAGTAAATGGTGCAATAAAGAAATCATGCAAAAAAAGCTAATATATTTTTATAGAGTAGCCTCACTTCTCCCATACTAGAAATCTTCTCATAGCTGTACATTCTTTGTCCATGAGCCAAGCCTCAGGCTAAAACAATAAAAATAACAAAATTGTTCTGTTTGGGCAATTAAAGGGTCTCCACTTGTGTATTGACAGTATTTCCCTCTTAAAAACAAGAAGCAGGAGCAGCATTCCAATTACGCACAGCAAACCATGAAGGGTTTTTTGTTGTTTGGGTTTTTTTTTCAATATGTTGGCCAAAGTTCTTTAGCTTGAAAAAATGCAGGAATGCACATACTAATGCAGCTATTTTTCAATGGATTTGAATTTAAAATTGAAAGAAAAAATCCGATGGAAAGCTTGTTCCCAAAGAGAACCCATTCCGAAGGCAGTCTTCCCAACAATAATACTTTGTTCTCACCTAGCATTTGAAAATATGATTAATGGATGAATAACTTTACTTTTCCCTTCAAACAGCAAGCCATCAGAACAAGGCAGACCTTTGACTGCAGCTGGTGGGAGGCTGGGAGGGGGCAGACCCATTCAAGTAGTCCTTTAATACAGAAAATGTAAGAGGCTATTTTACAAGGAAGAAACTCAGAGAAAGAAGGGAGTGTGAATGCTGAGTCAGGGGGGAAATCCTGGCCCCAGAGAAATCAGCAGAAGTTTTCTCGGAAACATCCACTGATTTTAGCAAAGCTCAGAGCTCCTCCTAATTTTGATAGTGCCAGACCTGTGTAGACTTGCACCACCAAAGAGCATTTTCACATTTTTTCCTCACCAGTATTCCTTTTTTGTAGCTGTGTGTTGTGTAACTGGAGCACAGGCACTCTGACACGGTTGTTTTTCAGTGAGATGCATGATTACTGCCTGTGATATTTTATCTCTGGCTTTATATCACGGTAAGTACAGTTTCATTGCTCATAAATCTCAGGCTGTTTCAGGAATGTTCATCATCTAACACTGATTAGCTTTGAGAAGCAGAGGTCGTATTACACAGAGTCCTAGTTTCTCTGAAAGCCTTTGGAGCAATTCTGCCTGGTTTCACTCAGCTCACCCTGACACAAACATGGAAGGAGCATATTGTAAAGGGATCCATCAGCTTCATAAAACTCAGAATCCTTCTGCTGCAGGTTGATTTACCAGCTACCATTAACACATGCCACCACGAAGTAGGGAAACTGAAAGAGCCAGACAAAAATATTATTTTCCCCCAGTTTCACTTTATATTTTCTGCAACATTTCATGTGAAACCAGTTGTACATGTTCTCTTTTGTAATATGTTTTTCCTGCTCTCTCTGTGAAACTTCTATATCACAATTAATGAGAGGAAAATTCTCCTTTAAAAAAGGAAAATAAGTACACTATCAAACTATCTTGTCATGGGAGCTTCATGGGCATAGGCACGGGGACAGGAATTGTTTCACACACTTCATAAACAAAGCCAGTGGGCTTTCAGATCAGCATATTCCCTGTCGAGCTTAAAGAATTTTCACCGAAGTCTCAGGAGAAATCTGCATGCTTTTTGTTGGAGGGAAGCAGGTAACAGCGACCAGCACTCCTTTTTGGTAGTGTGCAGCTAGGGGAGCAAAGCCCCGTGTGCCTAGAGATTATCCTGTGAAAACAAGAATACCTGCACTCCACAGATGCCACCACACAGAAGCCCATTATTCTCTTATTTATCCCATTTTTTAAATGCAGCAGGACACTCAGGGGGTCAGGACACCGCTTATAACACAAGAAAGATGTGCTAACACCCTATATATAGCAGAGCATTCCAGGTACAGAACAGTAAACGAGAGAATAATCTCTGCTTGTTGTAGTTTTCAGCTTCTGGGTATAAGCCCCAGCTCAGGAATTCACATGGGCACAGGTTAAACACCCTGTGAGTTACATACTCAAGTGGCTCGCATTTCATACCATTGAGTATTTCTTCTCTCACCATCCTTTTAGGGGAGAAAAGTAGCACTTTTTCCTAATTCAGAAAGGAGAAGTGAGGGTCAGATCTGAGGGCAGACTCAAGTGCTGAAGGGCGATGAGGACTGGCAGGCTGTGAGCCTTAGCTCAAGGCTGCAGTGACCCAGGGCTCCAAGAAATAAGTTGTGGAAAGAGACTCTCTCCTCTCTTCCTTTCATCTGCCTTTAGATCCTCTAACCAACATGTGGGATGCTGTCTCCAGCTCTGCTTAATTAAGCAGAGGGGAATATAGAGCCTGAATTCAGGAGTGTGAATTCTGACTGGACTTACCTGCTGCACTTTAGCTGTCCAAGGTCAGGTGTCTGAACTAGTCAGCTGGATTCCCTCTAGACTCAATGTGGAATGATGGAAGAACATCTATAGGGAAGTTCATGTCATCCTCAACCGGTGTCTAGCAAATGACCTTTTGCAAGCACCTCTCCCTCCAGCCACAGTAGTGGGATCATGGATGGCTTTTTTTGGGTCAGCTAACATTTGTTCAGTTAAGATGAGGTGGGATGGACGACACTATAGGTTATTTTCCCGGATTACACTAAATATTTTATTGATCAAGGGACAGACTTTGTTACCACAAGTCCCTGACTACTTCTGGCAAACTCTCCCCTCCTGCCTACCTTTATGAACCAGGGTGCTTTGGTAATGTAGACTCTGTAATAAGAAGGGATTGTGCTTACCTCTCATCTTTCTTCTTGGACATTTTTACTTCTTGTATTGGTTTTCCTGTACGTTGATGTGGTCTGGGCCATTCTCTGTGGATTCATGAGGTGAAACAAGGCTATTCTGGTGCTGTAGGAACACAGAGCATGAAAAGAGCATGTCAGATAAATAGGAATTGCTTCTGGTGAAAAGAAAAACCCACGTAGGAAGTGGAAATATTTTGTTAGGAATTTTTTCTCGCTTGGTGGAGATGCAAAAGAGAACAATAGTCTTCAGAAATCACTTTGCCTCTCAAAACATAGAAACATAGAAACATAGAACTGTCTGGGTTGGAAGGGACCTCTGGAGGTCATCTGGTCCAACCCCCCTGCTGAGAGCAGGGACAGCCTCAACTAGAGCAGGGTGCTCAGAGCTCTGTCAGCCCCACCTTGAATGTCTCCAGGGATGAGGCCTCAACCACCTCCTTGGCCAACCTGTTTCACTGCTCCACCATTCTAGTGGTAAAGAACTTCCTCTTTATTTCCAATCTAATTCCACTCCTTTATAATTTAAACCCATTGCCCCTCGTCCTTTCACTCCAGACCTTTGTAAACAGACCCTCTCCAGTCTGTTTGTCAGCTCCCTCCAGGTACTGGAAGGTGGCTGTTGGGTCTGCCCAGAGCCTTCTCTTCTACAGGTTGAACAACCCCACCTCCCTCAACCTGTCATCGTAGGAGAGGTGATCCAGGCCGTGATCATCCTTGTGGCCTCCTCTGGCCCCGCTCCATCAGGTCCATGTCCTTCCTGTGCTGAGGGCTCCAGAGCTGGACACAGCGCTCCAGGTGAGGTCTGACCAGAGCAGAGTAGAGCATTAGGATCTCCTCTCTCCATCTGCTGGCCACACTTCTTTTGCTGCAGAAAACAAAAGGGTGTGAAAGAGTTTATTCAGGAGTGAGGGGTTACAAAAGTGTAGGAACTTAGGAGGAGTCACTGAACGGTGGTGGTTTTCTAGACAATCCATTCTCATCTTCAGGGAGAAACTGGCACAAACCTATTTGAAAATATGTAATAGCAATAGCCTTTTCAGCCAACATCACCTGAAAATTTTCAATCCAACAGACGTTTTTGTGCAAAGTTGAAGGTCTCTGAAAACCTGGAGACTGCGGTTGGAACATTAATAGCCTTTTGTAGAAATCTTGAATGGAGAGAAGAGCTTTTGCATGAGATTGGTACTTTCCTATCCAATGCTATGAGTTGGACTTGTATTCCCAATTACCTCTACTGAACTGCTTACAAAAAACACCAGTGTGAGGGTGGTAGCAATGACAATCAGCCAGCTAGGACACTGGTTATATCTCATTTTGGACTGATCATTTAAGAGAAAGAACAGAAACTTTCCTAACAGTGGAAGGTGCTTTTGTGAGTTTGTTGGTTAGGCAATTGATGGGAAAATACTCCACCATTGTAAGCAACCTCTTATAAAAGACAGTTGGAACATCTTATTAGGGCTGATAAGGTCATACATTTGTAAACTGTTTCAGCCTCTGTCTCATCAAACTCACTGAGAGGTTTACTCCGAGGCCTCCAAGATTGGCTGCACAAACATTTCTGAGCGTCACAGTAACAATGTTCACACTTCTTTGTAGACCAGAACCTCAAAAAAACCCATGGTGTTTGTAGTATCATCTTACCTAAGTCTTGCAGTTCAACAGCTTGTACATTTACAACCTGTGCCTCCTTTTTGTCCTTAATACTGCTCGTGTCAGGCTGATCTGCAGCCCACTAAAGGAAACAGCAAACAGCTTTAGGTCTGAGGCTTGCTCACATAGAAAGCCAGCAGGAGAAGCAGAGTGAGCATGGCTGTAGAAGAGCTGTGGGCACCCAAGCAGAGTATCCTGCCTTCCTCCCAGGTCTTCCTCTGCTCCCTCCCGAGAGTGAATTTTCTGCTGCCTGCCAGTGCTGTGTCCGCTGCCAGAAAAACCAGACCCTTCCCCACATTTTTTTTCCTGGACATCCAAGTGTTAGGAACTCTTTCTTGCAAGTGAGGGGTCTGGATTCCTGGAAATCCTACTGGATATAAGAGGCAGCATCACCGTGGACCAGGTGCTCATCAGAGAGCAGACAGCCAGGCGGTCAGTGCTCAGTTGTGTACGGCATATGTACTGCAGCCACTCAGCAAGGACTCGTTGGACTTTGTGGGTAGCCATTAGAGTAAATGAAAGGACTAGTGCTGCTTCATAATGTGATTTCTGGCTCCTCTCTAAGGATTCAAAAAAATTGACTTATCTTCCACCATAACACACATTATCTTCAAGACAAGCCATTGTTACAAGCCTTTATTTCGTTTTACTGACAACATTTGAATTTCATTGACATTAAGGCAGCAACTCCACTAGACAGCCATGTGAATATAAACTTGTCAGGGACAAACACAATCCATATGTCTGTCAAGCTGACAACGGATGGTATATTTTTTCAGCTCTGTGTGAATTGTTAGACATGAAATTCACATCAGCAACTAAAAGATTGCTTTAATCCTATTATTTAAAGGGCCTGAGCACTTACAGAATTCAAAGTAAGCACAGGCCTAAGAAGATCAACAGCAAGGACTCCACTTCAAAGCGCTCAATCTAAGCTCATATTTTTAATCATAATACATGTCTGAGCCTATGACTGAGACCCACTCAGTTTATATGTAGCACATACAAACTGTGGTCGACAGAAAAACAACTGTTGCCAGACAGAAGGATATTTCTGCAAAACAGGATGGCCAGTCATATTCAGATCAGAGCGAGCAACTATTTCTGCTTACATCAAAATATTAGAGTCTGAAGTAATCTGGGAAGTGATTTACAACTATATACATCTTCTGAATTCAAGGCAAGTTGAATGATTTGGGGAACTATAGGGCCAAACATAACCAAGGAGTCCTCAGGGAAGAGATAGCTGTAACAGAAAAAAAAAAAATAAATTTATTTTTATCTCCTGTGTTCACTGTGAGGAACTTGAAGAGCTTCCTGCAGCAGAACACTTCCTTATGGGGATCCTCAGAGGATCTGTTTCACGCCGAAGTGTCTGCAGAAGTGGTATGGAACAATTAAACCAAATGAATAGGAAGAAAATGCTAGAACCAGATGGTGTTCACCCATAAGATCCAAGGGACTCAAGGATGAATTAGCTGACATAATGAGTGCATGGCCTCTTATTCAAAAAAAGGCTTAGAACCAAGTAGGTAATGAAAGTAGCTAATGCAGTGCCAGACTTCTGTAATTGTTGCAAGAGAAACTGGGGAAGTTAGAGACTGGAAAGTCTGATAAATTTAGTAGAAATTACTGTGCAGGGTAGAGAAGATGCACAAATATGATACATTGGGAGAAACTCGATACAGCTTTGTAAAGGGAAATTATGCTCTACAAATCCATGGTGTTCCTGTAAGATGATAAGAATGCAGACACGGGAGATCCTTGGTTGGCAGCATTTGCTTATTTGTACTTTTCCATGTAGTCAACAATGTTCCTTACCAAACAACATTAAAAAACAAACGTAAGCAGCCACGGGATAAGAGGGAAGACATTGCATGGATTGCATAAAATCAGTTGAAAGATAAACAAGCAGTTCTTGCAGTAAAGAGAGATTAATAGGAGATTAATAGCAGAAATTCTGCTAAAGCTGAGAAACAAAAGGGTCTTAGGCAACAGAATGAGTAGGCACTGGAAGAGCATCTTCAACTGAATGTAGATAAGCATAAAGCAGTGCACACGGGGAAAAATGTAATGTAGCTATAAAGCAGTGGTTCTGAGCTGGTCACCACTGGTGTGGAAATGGAGAGTTACACAGGTTTACAAACAAAAACAAAACCATCAACAAACAACACAGCTCTGCTCCATGCTCAGAAGCAGCCAAAAAGCATATTAAATGTTAAAGTTCTGGCCACTGTATCTGAAAAAGTAAATTGTCATATTGGAAAAAGTTTAGGGAAGAATGATAAATGATAATGCATAAAATCAGGCAGCACTTCTGCACTAGTTAGGCTGGGACTCTCCAGCCTAGGAGAGAGATGGAAGAGGGGAGATGTGATGAAGATTGACAAAGGCCTGAGCAGCATATAAAATGTGAAGAAAGAGCAGTTGCTCATTATCTCTACAAGTATAAGACCTCGGAGGCATCAGATGAAGTCAGTGGATAACATGTTCCAGACAAACACAAGGAGATGGTTCTTCAGTGGCACAGAGATACCTGTTACAGGAAACTGTGACTTCAGTTCATGGAAGTGATATTCAGTATGGATACTGCCTCCAGGCTGAGAAATCCCAGGCTGAGCCAAAAGTCGTTGAAAGCTGGGAGAGTATTATAAGGAGGCAGCATTACAGGCTATTTTCATTTTTTTCTCAAGTCACTTCTTCATCCCCAAGAATAGGATAACGAGTTGGTTGAACCCCTCTGCTCAACAATGCTCATACTTCCATGGCATGATCTGAATACCTAGACATTATAGGCAGTCCCAAATACCAGTCATCATTTACAGGCACTCATGTTAGACTGAAAAGTCTAGCCTGAATGTCATCTTCTTTCTATCTGCTGTCTGTGTTGGATTGATAAAACTTATGCTCGTTTGACTTCGGATATTATGGAGTCTTAATTAAAGCCTTAAGGGTAGTTAATAGTTGATACCTGAGCTATTTTGTACAGAACTGCATGTTTCTTGTGTTATCAAAAACACAGAGCAATTAGTTTTTTGGAACAATCACAGTGTGCTTGTTTCATGTGTCTGAAACAGGGAAACCTAAATCAGGATTATACTGAAGTGAATAAATCCTAAATGAAGGGGTGCTGTTTGCCAATTCAGAAGACCAACAGTACTGCAAAGTCGGTAGTAGTCTGACATTCCAGGTTCCACCCACAAGGGTAGGAAAGGCAAAAGCCTCTTCCCATCTGTCATACCCAGGGCCCCACATGGCAATCAAGCTGAACCCAGAGGAAAGGAAAGAAGAACAGGTCTCTGCACTGTCATCATTTAGAGTCACTCTTTCTAAAGACCACTCGCCTCCCATCAGAGGTTGTGTCCAAAGAACTTCCAAAGATCTGCCAGCAGGCTCCCTATTCATCTTTACAGGTGAACAAACTACAGAGCCAAGGGATGTAAAGAATGCTTAGAGTCCAAAGAGGTGTGACAATGGCACAGATGAAAATGTTTCTCTTCAGTTTCCTTAAAAGTGGAAGGACTATCTGTTCTCTAGTGAGATGAAAGAAAGAGAAAGAATGGTTGGGAAAGTAGGGAAGGAGAAGACTATACTCAACAAGAAGAACTGTTGCTTCCCCCACACTTCTTACAATTCTTCACAATTTCTTCTTCACTTGATCAGCAGCCTGGTGAGGGCTCTCCAGGGTGTCTGGCCAACGTTACACAGACACCTGCTGCTTGGAGAAATGTTTGACACGCTTCCTTTATCCTGTGATGGCTTTTATTGCTTCTTTTAATCCATGAGGACCTGGGATGTCTCTTCTGACGATGCTGCTTGCCCAATGAAGGACCTGTGATGTCCTGCAATGTGGTACTTCAGCTTTCCAAGCTGCTGAAAACTCAACCATCACAAAGAGGGATTTTCTTTAGCAGATACCAGTTCCTTAAAACCACAGCTTGCTTCTTGAAGGTTCTTTTGATGTGCTGTGTGCCCCTCTTTCCTCAAGCACCACTAGTCTGCTGCCCTCTGACCCCTCAGTTCATGCCTTTTTGTGTGTGTGTGAGTGAGATTATATTGGAATTTCCAAAACACTAAGTTTTTCATGCTGATTTATGCCATACATTCTCCCAAAAATAGAATCCAAAGCAGATGGGCTTTCATTTCATGTAGAGTTCCCTATCTGCCTTGGCTGCAGGGGTCTTAATGGATTGTCCAAAGGTATCCATCATTTCTTCATCAAAGTCTGTGAAACGGATACTTCTTTGGTGTGGAGTATTTCTACTTAAGGATCTAGTCACCTGGGGGAAGAAAAGATCAGAATGTTGCAAAAAGCCTTGAGACTGGGAGACAGAATGAGGGGAGAAAATAGACATGATAAAAAAGTCTGTTCAGCCTCTGCATATCCTTCATACACTTGGGGAAAACTGCCTATCTGAGGACATCTTATGAGAATGGAATTTCAGAAAAAATGGGTGCCTGGCTGTTATTTTAAGTTTAATTAACTAAAATGCAAAGTCTGCATGAGTCTATACTACTTCCTAAGCAGCTGTGTCAAAAATAGAAGTTCTAAAGGCAGCCTCTCGTGCTCCATGGAAGCTTTTGTTATACAGGTCCCAGCATCAGAAAGGGATTTGCTGAATTCTGATAAAGTAACTTAATGGTTTCCAGGATAAAATAGTGGTGGCATCAGTCAGTAGATTAGCCATTTTCAAACCTTCAAATGCAGCTTTCCAGCTCCCCTTCCCACTCAGAGATATTAAATCTTTCTGTGACTCAAACTTGGGGAAATAGAAATATTTCACTTCCACCCATCTTTTTCCATTCATTTGCTTTGTTCATTCTTTTCAGCCTGAAAAGGAGATCAGTGCTGAACTGGCAATTATTCCAACACTATCCCGGTAGCTGTAGTGAGATTTCTAAAGGATTAGTAAAATCATTAAGAAGTCCTGTTATGAAAATGATACTTCCTCCGCCTTGTCTCCCATATGTGAGCTACAGACTTCCCCACATAAGAATTAAATCTGTTAAAGCACACAGGCCACTGAAGAACGAGCAACATATGGTATAAAAATGATAAATAGATGAGAAATATATAAGCCATAGGGTATGTTTCTCAATCATAGGATGGCACTGAATGGTACTTGTGTTTTCAACCTTACCTGTAGGCACTCTGTTAGAAACATTGCTCCCTGATTCATTGCATTGTCTCCTCTGAAGCCTTGAAGGTGGCTGATCTCTGCTGGGTTAATCAGAGAACAAATAAAGTAAAAAAAAAAATTAAAAAAAAATCACTTTGGATCACTTAAACATTACATTTGCCAGTGATAAGCCCCTATTTTTTCATCCCCATCTCCCTTTCCTTAATCATCATTTAGGAAAACGGTTTTGCTTCCCCTTGGTGGATTTGACACTGGTGGAAAGGAGCCGGGGGAAGGGGGTTGTGTGTGCAGTTGGTGACAAACATTCACTTGTCAGACAAAATGGTGAAGTGAGCTGGGGTGAGCCGACTGAAAGAGGATAAGAGGCCAGAAGCTGCCCCTGCTGTTCCTAGTAGTGTTTGATGTGGTGCACACAGCACATCGTGGGATGAGGGAAGGAGCTGCCTGGTAACTCCCCTTCATCCCTTTCGCGTCTCCAAGCAGTCTTGATGGGGCTGCTGAGCCTCAGGTCCCATGGGGAGCCCTTAGGTCATTGGGTTTTAAATTAGCAGAGGCTCTTCTGCCTTCGAGGATTCAGAGATATTAGATTAAATCAGACAAAAATGATCCTACCTTCCTAAAGCCAACCTGCAACTATTAACATAAACCCTGCCAGCTGAAACCAGTATATAGTTTAACTTGCAATTGTGGAAAACACTTGCAATGTATTCCAGCAGGTCATGTCAAAAAATCTCTGGCAGAGTTGCTGCAGTGGCAGTCAATGGACAGATACGGAAATGAAAATATTATGGAAAATGAGAAAAAAAAAATCGAATAACATGTTCAGAATATTTCATTTGTTTTAGAAAGGTTTGCAAATAAACTGACTCAAATAGCCCCAATATAATCACTTTTTTCTACTTTACATGCACTTCCAAATCAGAACTGAGGTAAGAACTCTAAGGTGGAAAATAATTATCATTGTTGCCACTATGCAATAGTTTAATCTAAAAGAAATAATAATAATTATTATTATTATTTGTGAACTAGTCCTTTCTAAATATGTGAACAACTCCCACAAGAGTTTGGCTGTCCTGAGCTCTGTATTTATGGACAGGGAAAATGAAAACTAGAAAGATGCAATGTCTTTTCCAAAGACATCCAGCAAGCGAGTGACAGGGTGGGAAACCCGACTGGCAGCTCCGTGGTAGCTCAAGGGTTCAGTGAAAATTGCTCACTGTCTGGTTTAACTCATCTTCCAGTGCTAGTGCAAAATCAAGGGAGGAGCCAGGGACATGTGTCTGGGGAGTGCACAAGAGGACGGTCAGCAAGTACAGTTTAGGGTTCTGTCATAAGTTTTCTTTGCAGGAGAAACCCTTTGCCAACCCCTGCACAACCTGCACCACCACCCAAACACCACCACCTAGTGTCCACTGGAGAAGGACTCTACCTTGCATCATCTGGATGCAAAACAGCAACAACCGGCTTGGGGTAATGGGCTTGACATTTTTATCCTACTGATTTCTCTTAAGGTTGAAAGAATTCAGATTAAAGCACCTCCACTTGGCAAGTCATTACTGAGGTATTACCCTGAATTGCCTCCCCACTCTACCCCTCGATAGCAGAGAGCAGACATCTCCCGTCTGCTTCTGATCCAAATCCTTCCCTCTGGGAGGTTTCCCAGGACCCTTGCTGTTTTGATTAACAGAATGTGTTTCTGCTAGGATGGTTGATAAATGAAATTGGATTTTGTAGCAGAAAAATTAGTTCCTGTTATAGGAGGATTAATGGTTCCCCCTCTCTTTAACATGTGCCCACTGGCAGGGTTCTCCGCTGGGTCCTGAGCATTTGCCGAGACAATCTGGTCCTTTGGCTTTCTCTCCCACAAGGGATTTTTTTATTTTTATTTTTCCTTTCATTAATTTCCCTTGGTTTTCTTCTTTTTCCTCCTCACTATGGGGGAACTTTAAAAGAAAGAAGGGTGGAGAGAAACTAGAACGGGCTCTGAGCACTCGTAAAGAAACGCCTGCACACTTGCTCCTCCGTATGTGCACCTCTCCACGAAGGAGAAGACAGACAGCTTGTTTCACTCTTCCCTGGGCAAGACACTAAGTCACAGCAGACAGAACAGCCAAAGCAAATAAAACCTCATACTGAGTTTAACCAAATGCTTTCTTCTCTCGGGCAGGTGAGGAGCTTTACAAACATTTGGGTTGGAGTTGCTGCAAAACCTTCCCTCCCGCAAAGTGCGATCCCTTGGCTTTAGCAAAGCTGCGTTTTTAGCAAGCGTCAGGGGTTTAGAGAAACAAAGGCTGGAGGAGGGGAGGGGGAGCCCTTTTTTTAGGAAAGGGGCCAAGAAAGACAAGATGTTTAGGAGGGGGAAGTATCGACACCCTTGGAATAGAGAAAGTGTCGAATGCCAGCTGCAGAGCGCCTAAAAGAATGAGTGTCTCCGATGCTTTTGTCTCCTTATATGGTAAAATGATAGAGAGGGGTTTCACTAGGCTGGGGAAGGCAGCAGCCTCTTTCCACACAACACTGACTGCAGAGCTGAAATCGGAAGAGCTGCTCTTCACAGGCAGTAGAAAGCCCCAGCTAGCTCTACAGCTCGCCTCTGCAAGCAGGCCGGTGTGATCTTGACACATTTGTTAATGGATGGGACCCCCTGTCCCTGGTCCAGGAGGTGACATTAACTGCCCGCTACTGCTCTGTAAGTAAATATCCCTTTTCTCCCCTCCTTCCCCACTGCTCACAGGTTATATGTCTGAAGGTGTCGCTTGAAACAAAGGGTGCGGAGAGGAGGAGAGGGTTGTTTAATGCCCCGGTGGGTTGTTGGGTAAGGATGCGAGGAGAGATGTTGCTGGTCCCCCTTTCTCCTGCACACACAGCAAGGGGTGTGAGGAGGAGAGAAAAATTCCTTATCGGAGCAATTACCGCTTCATGTCCATCCGTAAAGTGACACATCGGTGTGCTGATGAGGCGCTGGGCCGTTTGATGTGCAACTATTTTTAATGACTGTATTGTGCCGTGTCTGTAATCCACTGGAGAGCTGACAAAAAGGAGAAGCTGGAGTCGTAGATTCCTTACACCTCTCTGCACACTCCTGCTGCCGAGCTCAACAAAGGAGCATTTTTGCACTGTAGCGAGAGCAGATGCACATGAAACAAAGGTGGCCTTTCCTCTTTGCAGGCAAACACTCTGGACAGACTGTGGACGGGAAAAATGGGGAGCCATCAGCATCCTATTTCTTCATTTTGTGTGGAGAGAATAAATTAGAATGCAAATGCCAATTAACAGCTCTGAAATCCTTCTTTTCATGCTTCTCTCTGTGTGCATGTGAGTGCAGCCACAATAACCCAGGTCCTTAGTGTGTGCTGTCTAACGTGGGTTTCTCAGTGCACATAACAGAGGGAATACTAACTTCCATTGTCTGCATTAATGGCTGTTCTAAACTTTCTACTCCCCGACAGGGATACAGCTTTTATTTAGTTCACCAGATACCTGGTATTTCAGCTTTGCCGTGTACAGAGATACACATGTAGTCACAAGTAAGCAAACCTCATAAAATCTATCTACCAGCAGCAGTCAGTCAGTCTGTCCTTGTTACTCCCCTGGCTCCTCTCTAGAGGTATATTAACTGGGATTGCTGATTGACACTGAGATTGCCACAGTCAGTAGCCATAACATTTCTCGTGGGCTATCCATAGGTTTACACTGTCTTAAATAGGAATTGTCCTAGAAGGGAAGGCTGTGTGTTACTGGATACATGCATCCGAAGGTGAAGGAATGCTCTAAGGTTGCCATTCAGCTTCTCCTACGAGCACTGTTGTCATCAGTTCATAAATTCGTGGGACTTCTCGCTTGCTGGCTAAAATCTCACCTGCCTTTTATCAGCCAGATGGTGAACTTTGAAAATGATTGCCTGAGGCATTTGGATTTGGAAGGCAGAAAAACAGACTACTTTTTGAATTTAATAAGAATTTCTGTCTGTTTTTCACCCCTGTACGTGTTAACTGGGAAAGGATGTGCTCTAAGGGCTGCTCTTCCAATATACCCTCTGTATATTCTTGACCACATCTGGAGAAAATAAAGAAAAAAAAAAAGGACATGAGGTACCCTTTTTATTGAAAACACCGCTCCTAACACTGCCTTAATGGCACTGCTGTGTCCAAAACATGACCAGAGCACCAGCAAAACTCTTTCACCTTTGCCATAACATCGATAAAGATCTTTGGCTTCCAAGTCAACACAAGGTTGAAGTGAGCAGGGCAGCTGAAAGGACACAAGATGCTGTCGCTGAGAAATCCTATCTGTGAAAGGTACCTGCAGTTCCCACCTGACATCTTCACCTGGCTGGCAGGCCTGAGGCTGGGGGGTGGGCTAGTTCTTGAGGTCTTTTGAGAAGAACCCCAGATGACAGAAGCGTTGGCGTAGAACATATTTATTTTGGGATCTCACCACTCTGGCGAGTGGGCTCCCACGGGAATCAGTGGGGCTAGGTGTGCAAGCACCAGGTTGTCGTGCTGGGTGGTTGGGTTTTGTAACAAAGATGAATAATTTTTGCCAGATCACTGTTCCCACACAGGAGAGGCGAAACCGTGTCAGATACTGTCTGTATGTGCAAAGCTCCTACCATGAAGTGCACATTATGGAGATCCCCAGCTAAATTACTCTGGTACAGATAAGGCTCTGTTTCCTACCTACCACTATACAGTTTCTTAAGAAAATCTAGGGAATTCCTTCCCTTGAAATCACATCTTTCCTGTCCATACAGACATCAGCAGTCCCAACTAGCACACTGCATTAGAAACAACAAAAAAAATTCACACAGCTCCTTCACTCACACACAACACAGCCTCCCACAGTCCCACCGTGCCTTAAACATCATGCGAAACCAGAAAAACTCAGTGACAAAGCACAAGTCCTGCAATTGTAAGGCCGGCCACACTTTCTGCTGCCTTGCACTGCAAATTCAAGCTTCCACCCCAAAAGAAAGGGATCAGGAGGGCTGTAAAAGCTTGTATTCACCAAAGCGACTTTGAGCCCTGAGCCTAAGAGCCAAGTCTTGCCTGCTGGTGTCCTCACCTCCTTGCCTCGCCTCACAGGGATCAGGACATTCCGAATTAAGGGAGGGTCAAATAAATGTTAACACCACCAGCTACATGACATGGCTTCTCCACCGAAACCCGGCCAAAACCTGAAGCAATGCCTGTTGCCACTGGCCAGCACGCTGCCACTCACTCAAGGTCCACACAGACGAGCCACAGGCTGGGGAAAGGCTGGATAAATCAATCCTGAGCATCCTCAGAGAGACTCAGGATGGTGTAGTGTTGTAGGCAGTCACCTTCCCCCACTTGGGTACTGCTTCAGAGATTAGGGATCTCATCATTTGCATTTTTAGACTGATTAATTCTAATTGTTTAATTTTAATGGTTCATTTACATATGCAGAGTTATTTGTGATGCAGATTTACCCGGAGTGATGGTGTGAAATGGCAGGGTAATGACAGGTTTAATGGAAATAAATCTTAGGTACATTGACAGCCACTGAAGCATTAACATTTCAACAATACTAATTAGCTATATATAGAAAGAAACAGATTAAAAATCACTGGAGGCTTCTTACAAGGCTGAACATCAAAATACTCAGGCCAGGTGAAAAAGTTACTGTCCTAGTTTTGTTCTTTTTCACACACCCTTCTGTATTCTATTGGGTCATGTTAACCAGGAGGATAAATAGCTCCTGTACATACAGAGTAAAAGGAAGGTAGGTGAGTGTAACGCTGACATAAGAATATTCATCTCTCCTTTTCACGGCAAGTTTTCAACTTTGAAGTTGCAAATACATCAATCACAGCAGAGCAAGGCCTAAGGTTGCACTCTTGGTGGTGGGAGGTAGTTCTAGACTCTTGGCAAGTAGGGGCAGGAAGGCTCAAAACCCAACGCTCTTTACTTCATCCTGTGTAGTAAATGTAGCAAGTTGCATATAACCATAAAATACCTGTAAGCATTGACCTAGCTCTATTTTATCATTCCTCTGAAGCACTCCTGAGATTTAGAGCAGAAGTATCACAGAGATGAGGACCTCACCACCGATGAATTCCCCCATTCCATACTACACTGTACATCTCTCTATGGTGGACCCAACATCTTTATCCTTCAGTTAAAAAGGATCTCACCCTCAGAAATATTGCTGATGTCCATGTCCCCGGGCTCTCTGATTCTTTCTGTGCTTGCTCCTGCATCTCTCAGGAGCACCTGCAAAATACCCCAGCTACTTTGACTCAACATAAAGAGCTGCTCTCTTGGCTCGTGTGTCCAGTCTCTAGCCTCAAGCCCCAGCGACCAAACTGGTTTCACCCAGGTGTAGTCCACCTATTTTGCTAAGATGTGCCCATCTGAGCAAAGCCTCTAAGGTTTACGTAGCTTCCATTGCCATGTTTTCAAAAGCAAATGGCACAGCAGCTGAGCAGAGAAGCATGGATGCCTCGCAGCCACCAGGCATTCACTGCTACAGCAGTTTAACAGGGTAGCTGAAAGATGTCCATCAACTGACCCTCCAAATCACCATGCAGGTCAGTTACCTTGGACAGAAAGGGGCTTTGTGGGCTTGCCTCTGTAAACAGATCCAGGCAGGGAGACCCAGAGCTGTTCTGCTAGAGGCTGGGACAAATAACAAAACATTCTTTTTCCATAGTCCCCCCAGTTTTGCTTCTATTCTTTCTAGAAAGAAGGAAATATAGAATATTTGAGGCATTGTTCTGCTTTTGTGCCCTGGATTGTATTATGTGGGATTTCAAAGATATAGGGGAGTTCAGAAATGTCACTGCATGGTAGATTGTGGCAATTTCTGGATATTTTTATTTTAGGGTCTAATTTCTCTGGGATTAGCAGCGTTCCTGTCAATAAGAGAAAATTCTTTTGGGGAAAATCAAATCTCCACTGGAGTTTAGTGTCTGCAGTCATTTAGTTTATACATTATTTCTGTAGGGTCAGGCCAGAGATAACAATTGGCTTTATTAACCTCATGCTATTTTTCTCCTCTGTCATTCTCTGTGATCTGCTTAAATGCTCTTATTTGAAATACAAATTACTATGCTGAAGCAATATCAGGTATTTGATCTTCCTCTTTGAGTAACTCTTTGATTATTCTGGAAGAGAAAGAAGGAAGGCAGCAGTTTCAAAGGCTTTAATATAGAAAATAAGAGCAAGCCTTTCCTCTTGAACTGTGCTCTTCCTTGCTGTGGTAGATTTAAGAGTCATGCTCTGTGCTAGTACAATAAGCTCCTTTTGTAATTGAAATATATGCAGGAATGCTGGTAAGACCATACACCCTCCAGTCAGTTCAACATCAGCATCAGATAATCATAGTATGAATTTTGTGGGGTACACTTTCACAGTGTCAGGGCTCAGTTCTTCTGTGGCTTCTGTAGTTGGTACCACTGGTGTTTGCTCTACCACTGCTGGAGTGGCTCTAAACTGGAGCAGATCCTCACTGACTGCCAAGCACAACAAACCACACAGAAACCACAGCTGGAGTGTTCCCTCTCCACTACTATAGCTGGGATTGTTTTAGCCAGGCACATGAAGATCTTTACCACATTAGCAACATTTCTTTTTTTAAATAATTAATATTAAGGAAAAGGATCTTAAATAGCAGACTATCCACTTTCCACTGCACGATAGGCTGACTGTGCCATCCAGACAGGAGCCAGGTATGCTTTGGCTATCTGCACATGCTAATGCTGTCTGTCTGCTCAGAAAATTGCTCTAAAGTACTGAAAAAGAGACATTGGAATGTTATAGTGTAGGCAAAATAAGCCAGCCATGTACAGGGAAGCCGAGTCGCTGGGAAAACCTAACTGATTCTGAAGAATGTTTTAAGGAAACTTTAAAAAGTCAATTAAAAAGTAAACTTTTTTTTATTAATAGCTTTTAATATTTGGCATGTCTGTAGAAAGGCCTGAGTGGGATATTTAGGAAGAGGCTTCTTGGGTTCGATTTTTACTTGTATTTTTGTTATTATTACTATGTTCAAATATCAAACCAAGTTTTCCTGGATTTTGTTGGGGAGCTTCTAAGAGATCTGTGAATATCTGCTCTGAGCTTACAGCCTTCAGAGGCAGCAATGAACAGCTCTGCAATTAGATACATCTAATGTCCTAACCGTAACACGGACACTGGTAAAGCAGTTTGGGCTTACTGACAGGGCAGATCTGAGACAGCAATGACATAAGGCCTTGATTACTTGAAGACAGGGTGCCAAATTCTTGGTCTTACTACAGGATTGTTCTTCTAAAGCATCAGCAAGAGAAAAAGGCTTCCAGTTTCTTCTCAGCTTAAAATAATTAGAGAGTGCAGCCACGTCTGTCGAACCATCCTTGGTTTATTTACTTATTTTAAACCCCAAATCATGGGATACCAAAAACTTGCTCCCTACTATAATCATGACTCCCCTTTTTGAGGACCTACACAAGGACAATGGTATGAACAACAGTCAGAGTAATAACCTTCAGTGTCCCAATAACCTTACAAAAGTATTTTCCTTTTCTTCCCTTTGAACAAGAAATGCACCTCCCTGCAGCAGTAACCCAGCAGCCACTGGCAAGGACAGAGTGCCTGTGGAAGAAGTGTGGCTGGCTGAAGTTCCCACAGGACGAGCTGTGCAGCACTTGCCTTTCAGCACCAAGTTAGCTTTTGCATTGGAAGCAAATGTCCTTCTGTAGCCCATGGAGGGTGGTGTGGCTGTACTGCATGTTTTAGTAAATCTAAACACACAGGGTGGATGTTTTGTGTGTTGGTGGTGCACATCTACTCCAGCTAACATCTGAAGGTCAGGTGGACTCTGTCTGTTGCTTCTTTTTTCTTCTTATCAGTGCCACTGGCAAATGGTCATTTCTTCTTTTCCTAAAGTAAATTAAAAATAAAGTGGCTTCCCCCCACCCTGCCCTTTCATGGCATTATGGCCGGGTTTGGAAAAATGATTAGGTCATAGATGAGTGGCTTGCAGTTACTGCAACAAGATGATAGATAATGAACGTGGCAATAGCTGCTAAGTTATAGGAAAATAATCGCCTCTTGCCAGAAAGACCAGCACAGTTTGAACTGCTAGTTCATAGTTGCAAAGGATACCATAAATCTTTGCATTTTAGCCTTTGGAAGATTAACAGAAATTGTTTCCAAATGCTCTAGACTTGCATGGCTTATGTCACTCGAGTTGCCAGACACAAATCTTCCTTTCTCAGGGGAAGGAAAATAAACAGACAGAAATTTGTCTATGCTCTTCTGGAAAAAAAGGTCTGGTTGGAGAAAGGCGTGCACATCTTGGAGGAAGATGGGAGACTCCAAAGACTTATTTCCTGTGCAGGTGGCTAAAAGAACACCCTGCTCCAGGGGCACAGGCAGAGCCCAACGAGAGATCAGAGCTGCTCTTCACTGAATAAACTCAATGTCTCCTACAATGTTTAGTTTCCTTTGGCTTCTTGCTCTCTCTTGTGCATCTGTCCATCTCAGTGTTTAACATCCCCAAAGAGGGGCTGAAATAGAAGATGCGCAGAACATCTCTTATTAGGCTTGAAGACACAAGTGACAAAAAACAGGCAAGGTCTGGGGCAGCTCATCCTCTTTTCCAGTAGTCAATAGTGTCATGGGATGGGAGAACACTGGATGATTTCTCAATGACATTATGAGCCCTAATTTTTATGAGGTACTACAATATCAGTTACTGCACACGGGAAGAAGAGGAAAGAAGCACAGTTTTTAATCAGCCTACTAACATTTTGTTAATTTTTATGCCAGTTCTTACTTCCTGGAAGACACAGTGTGGGTAGTGCTAACATTTGGCATAATCTTCTCTTCTGAGCATGCAATGGAAAGCCTCTTTTACTTTTGGATATGAACTTGTTATGTCTAATGTCACAGAAAGGAGAGGGTATGGCAGAAAAAATCTATTTCTCCTTTGTGATAATGTTCAGAGCAATCTGAAAAAGCACAGGTATAAAATGGCTACTGCAATAAAGGTCCAAACATCTTGCTGTACAGCAAAGAGATGTAATAAAGGTGAGCTCCTAGCCCACAAAGTTTTACAGTCAACAAGTATCAAGCACAAGAGAAATAATCGATGGCAAGGAAGTTGAACTGCAATGTGTGTCCATTTGTCTTATTTTTTTTCTCAAAGCCCAAAGCAGCTCATAAAATCTACACTAAGCTAAGCACGATTTTTGTATATGACAAGAACAATGTAGAGGACCCTGTGCACCAAGTGACATTGCTTGATACGATTCTGCATTTCTTGTAAGACACCAGTGAAATGATTTGTTTGGCCTTCCTGTTAATTCTTCAGTAGATAGATCCCACGAGTACTTTACATTGTTTTCTTCTCTGGAGAGAAGAAATTGAAACTGGTAAATATCCTCAAAATATAGCTTGGGAGATGAATCAGATCCAATCCAAAGCCTAGCCTTCGGGAAGCTTCACCCTGAATTCCAGCTTTCTGAATGAAATCATGTGATTCTGAATTCCTAACTTAGGGAGATACTGGATCTGAAATTAGTGTCAGCTCCAATAAAAGACTCATGCAACTAAAGACAAAATGCAGAAACTTTCCTGTCTTGTCTTTTAATATCTCAGATATCGAGTTGTGCCTCAACCCCATTCAGAGCTGCCCCTTTGGTGTGTTTACAGAGCAGAGACCACCCCTAAATCTGTTTGAGACATAGAAATCAGGTCTCAAGTCTCTCTCGGTGTGAAGGGGGCGATTCACTGTGTTAATTTTAGAGCCCATTTAACAAAGCTAGACCCATTTCAGAATAGCTAGGAAAATGCCCAAGTGTTTTCTGAAATAGTGGCAGTGATTACTCTCTTAAATAATGCCTGCCTCTGCTCCTGGGAAAAGTACAGCACTCAGGAAGAAACCTCCTGTGAGCACAAGACAGGAACATCCACCTCTGAGAGAATGGTTCTTCCAGTCACAAACCACTTCTGTATTTTGCAGTTAGCAGCTTGGGATGAAGGACAGAAATGGTATAATCCTGTATAGGCATCATGCTTTATGTTTGCTGCTTTTACACAGCATGACTGCAGAGAAATTTTTCACTCTTCAATATCACACAGCTAATTCAGGGCTAGAAAGAACAAATTCTGAAGAAAGGTGAAAAATGCAAGTTCATAAATGGTTCCCAGTCACACTTCAACTTAGCAACAACACAAATTAACTGTGCAATCAAATCCTATCATTTGAAAAAAAAATAAATCTAATATAGTCTGGTAAAAAGTACAGATTTCTGTCCTACACTGACCATTGGGACAAAGCTGTCGCTCGTCTCAGGCTCAGTCGTACACACATGTACAGTTTATATGGGTCTGACTCAATTCATTTTGCCTAAATTACTCTTAGAAGGTCAATAAGTCCTCATTAGTCCTTTCATGGGAAGTATAAATGTATTATGTAGGCTGATGCTATAAACAGGCTCAAAATGGAGGGGTAAATAAATGCACCATCACCTTTTAAATGTAGTGAGGACTGCACCACTGCTTCAAGAGGAGACTGCTTTGCCAAAGCAGTTACTAAGGAAAGGTCACCCTGTAGTAGCCCTGTTCTCCTCCCTTGCACTTCCAGTGCTAGCCACTGCTGTTGGAAACAGGCTGCAGAGGAACTGCTGGGTAGTCCCTGCACTCCTCTCTCCAGCACAAATCTCCTTACTTTCCATCTTTTTGTTATCACTCCCTATGATTCTCTCTACTCCTTAAGGACCATGAGCACCTAACCAACTCCTAGCTCCCCTTTGGGACAAGAAAGTTAATTAGTTCTTAGACCATCTCTAGGGTCACAACAGCTGGACTGCTACTCCTTCTGTGTTCTCCATAGCACAGAAGACCACCCGTCAAGATTTTTCTTCCAAGCACATTTTGGGTTTTGGTGGTTTGTCTCTCTTCTGGAGCAGAACTTGGGAATCTAGATTGCCTTAAAGGTGACTCCCACCACCAGAAAGAGAGGGCAAACTCCACAACTGAGCAATCTGTGCCAAGAATATGAAGCTAGTGACAACTTTTTGTTTAAAACTGAGTTGGCAAAAGCACTGCAGCTGCTGTAAATGTCACTTGTCCGTGAAAGACAGAGGTGGCCACTTCAGCCATTAGTACCCAGACCATTTAAGGCTTTATAGATCAAATGTGGCTTAAAGAGAAGACCAGGCCTGGCAGGCAGTGAAGATCATGCAGTCCAGGTGGAATGTACTTTCAGCCTGGGAAATTCCCCTTCCTAAACAGACAGCTATGCCCTGCTTCAGCTGAGACCTTATTGATGTCTATAAACATCTAAAGGCTGGGTGCAAGGAGGATGGAGCCAGACTCCTTTCAGTGGTGCCCAGTGACAGGGCAAGGGGCAATAGGCACAAGCTGGAACACAGGAGGTACTATCTAAATATGAGGAAAAACTTTATTGTGAAGGTGATGGAGCCTGGAACAGGCTGCCCAGGGAGGCTGTGGAGTCTCCTTCTCTGGAGACTTTCAAACCCCACCTGGATGTGATCCTGGGCACTGTGCTCTGGGCAATACTGCTCTGGGAGGGGCTGGACTAGATGATCTCCAGAGGGCCCTTCCACCTCCAACAATTTAGTGATTCTCTGATTCTGTAACCTCCACATAGATTTCAGGTGTAACATATGCTCCAAGCCTTGGCTTAAAAAAGAAGCTGATGACTCCACCAAAGCCCAAAATAAATCATCCCAGGCAATAATGAGCATTCATAGGAGTAACCAAAGGCTTTTGTGACCTCATTGCTTGTGTGTGCATCACAGGAAACGCTGAAGACAGAACAAGACCTGGGGAGCAAACCCCAGTTGTCCCTAACTGGGACAAGTTGATACATCACTTGCAGTCCCTTCTACTTGCTTCTCCCCACCTGTAATCATTGTTTGACCTTTGCCTGATTCAGTGTCACTAGCTCTTGTTTGTGCCCCAGTACCCCACAGCTGCTGGGTAACTCATTCAGCTGCATCAGGGAAGAGTCAGCTATACAATCACTAACCCCTTGTCTCCTGCTGCTAACAGTGCCCATAGACCCATGCATGAGCAGAAGGTTGGTGTCTCACTGCAGGGAAAGACTGCCAGGTATTGGCTCCGTGTGAATGTAGAGAAGGAAGGAGCAGAAGCAGGTAGCAGTGATGCCTGATAGCCTGCGCAGGACTCAAGCCTACCAGCAATGCAGACCTTTGTCTTCAAGAAGAGTACTTGGCTTAACCTGTTAATGTACTTGGCTCTCTCCATCCCCTACAGAGAGAGCTTCTCGATTTGGACCTATTGGTCAAATTCCATTCACAAATCCCACGTGAATTCTTCAAACTCAGGATTTTCTCCTCTCTCTCATCTTTACCACTATGTCCGGTCAAAGACAAGTCTAAGTAAACAAGCTACTGTCATTACCCAGCACTGCAAAATCTATAGTCCAGTTTCTTCCTGTTGTGTTGACTTATCTGACTGAAAGTCGAAATAAAATGCAGGTTCAGTCTGGTAAACCAGACCTGATAAACCTTTCTGTCAGGATGGGGTCAAGTGTCTGACATGTGCCTGTTTCTGTCTTCATGACAGGCTAGCCAGACTCCAGACGACACCAGCATGACTGAACGCTTTGACTGCCACCACTGCAAAGAGTCCCTGTTTGGAAAGAAGTACATCCTGAAGGAGGACAGCCCCTACTGCGTGAAATGCTACGAAAACCTGTATTCCAACACCTGCGAGGAGTGCAGAAAACCCATTGGTGCTGACTGCAAGGTATGCAGGATTTGTGCCTTGTTCACAGAAATCTTGACAGAGTAGCCTGGATACATACCTCTAAGACATGGTGTTAGCCCCTGGAAGGATCCAGCTGGCTAGGAGTTTCTGTTGAGGGAGATCATGCTTTCACCTGTATCTGCTTTTCACCACTTCACTTGGCAAACCCTTCTTTACCAGGCATGTTGATAGAAATGGAAGTGCACTTCTTTCTTACCAGAAGGCATAGGATGATCTCATTTCAGAAAGTATCTCTAACTCATTAGTGGAGTCTGACTGTCCTTGGGGACAGCTGGGATCTGATTTTGACTACCTTCAGGTCAAGTAATAGCCCAGTTAGAAATGAGTTGGAATAATTAGCCTTTTAAATAAAGAATGATGATAGTGGAGTCTAACNCCATCCCTGGAGACATTGAAGGTGAGGCTGACAGAGCTCTGAGCACCCTGCTCTAGTTGAGGCTGTCCCTGCTCTCAGCAGGGGGGTTGGACCAGATGACCTCCAGAGGTCCCTTCCAACCCAGGCAGTTCTGTTTCTAACCAAAGATTGGAAAGGACAGAGCAGAGGTCTTGCTTGCTTGAGCTATGCAGTGCTGCACCACAGGGAAACACCCACCTCGTACAAATAAGGGGGACCCACCTGCACTTCTTTTAAATTAACCCAAAGAGTTCATGCCGGTTTTACTCTGCCTGAATGAAGACAGATGATATCTGAGCCATCAGGCAAAGTGTCTGCTGGACTGCTGCAGGCAGACTTCATTCAGAATACATCACATTGAACAAAATTGACCCATTTGAGGTTGGCCAAGAGCTTCACTGACAGAGCTGAAGTTGCACTAGAGCAGCAACTTTATTGTGTAGCCACAGGATTCTCAACTGGTAGGAGAAGGTGTGAGGTTTGATTTCCTACCTGGCTGATCCATGCCTCTAGAGGGACCAACTAGTCCCTGTAACTTGCACCACCACTCTATCAGAGATATAACAATATATGCTTACTCAGACTGGGAAAAATAAATGTCTCAAACTGATCCATCCCACTCTATTGGCAAATCAGCAGGAAAACCTCTTTCAGAAGCCTTTTGGAAAAGGTGAAAATGTTTCGCCATCATGACAGGGAACTGGCAGTAGTCTGCAAGAGGGTATAAAACTGCCAGCTTCCATACAGCCCATAAATATTCAGATTAGAGAAGAGATACAGCTGGCCTGACCTGAAAAAGCTAAATATTTCTGCCCCATTCCAGAATGTGCTTTTCTTTTAAGGTCTCTTTCTAATCCCTCGAGAAGATATTTCCATGTGTTGATATTCAAGAATTTAAAAACTTGGACAGGTTTCAACAAATCTCAAACAAAGTATTCAGGAATTAATCAGGCTGAACTTTTCAACCCAGATTTATGGGTTTAGGGAGTGTGGGTGTTATCTGATATACTGTTCTTTTGTACTTTTAAGCAAGACACATTCTAATAGCAGATAGAAAAAAAAAAGCCCCCCATTGTTTGCAAGATAAGAATATTTTATATATGTGAAAAACCAGCAGCATATGTGGAAAGCACGCCTATAAGAGAGTAAATATAAACTTCTTGGAGAGTTATGAAGTGTACCTGAAACAAATGCACCCTTTTTTCTTTCTGTGACAGTTGTTTGTGCCCATCCATGCTTTATGCTGCAGCTTTTAAACCTGCTGATCAATTTTAAGCCAATTCTGATAGATGGATAAAGTTGCAAACTGAAATTCCCGCAAGTTTTCTGAAAAAAAATGTGGTTAGGTAGAAAAAAGTAGGTTTTTAATGACAGCCATGGTGCTAGGGAATACATCTGAGAGAGCCCTTGTGAGTGCCTCGGCCACAAGATAAGTTTCAGTCCAAGCCTGTGGACTGTCTGAGACTCAAAGCCACAAGAAAATCACACTTCTGCTCATTAAACTGTCTATATACCTAGGTATATATAAGCACTCAGGAAATATACACAAGAGTTATATGCATGTATTTTTATAGGTGCCTTTTTACAGATTGCATTTTCATTTTTCCTGAACAAAGAAAGAGCTGAACTGAGAACCCTTGTTTTCAGCGGGTGTTTAGCTAAGGCACAAAAAGCCCATCCCAAAAAGAAACTTGCACTGAATCCAAATCAGCAGAGAATTTTCTTCACTATCTTTCTGTGGTAATTGATGGGTAACAGTCAATGTAAATAATTTGTTCTTTATTTTAAACGTGGGTTTTTTTCCCCCACCAGAAAACCCCCAAATGACACCACATGTCTGAATGACACCTTTGGACTTAGGCCATTTTGTCAGCTGTAAAAGGTTCTAGCTGATGCTTGCAAAACTTTCCCGGCCAGATTAAAGGCTTCGCATACCGAGCGGTAGGACGCAGTGGCAGGCGGTAGGAAAACGTGATGAGCTTCAACAAGACCAAGTATCAGGTCCTGTGCTTGGAGCACAATAACCCCAGGCAATGCTCCAGGCTTGGGGGAGTGTGGCTGGAAAGAGGAGGCTGAGGGGAGACCTCGTCACTCTCTACAACTCCCTGAAAGGACATTGTAGAGAGGTTGGTGCTGGTCTCTTCTCACAGGTAATTAGTGACAGAACCAGAGGGGATGGATTCCAGCTGCACCAGGGTAGGCTTAGACTGGACAGTAGGAAAAAAATTTTCCCAGCAAGAGTAGTCAGGCACTGGAACAGGCTGCCCAGGGAGGGGTTGAGTCCCCTTCCCTGGCTGTTTAGATGTGGTGTTGAGGGACATGGTTTAGGGGTGGACTGTGTAGAGCAGGGTTAATGGTTGCACCAGATGATCCCAAGGGTCTTTTCCAGCCTGAAAGATTCTGTGATGCCATTTCTCTCACAGCTATTGCACATTATCCATATGCCAACAGGCTCTAAGAGATATTCACTCATTCTAAAAGGAATTGGGGTATTTCGTCGTCTGTGTCCTCAGTGAACACTCATCACATCTACAGTTTCACACTTCTCTCTGGAAATCTATCCAGTATGTTCTCATTTGCCTAACTCCTGAAGCACAACTTCTGGTCAATTTTGGCTTTTTTAATAGTTTCCTTGCAGACCCCATGGCACAGAAACCATCCTAAATATGGGAAATACCTACAGCAATCCTGAGTTTAGTGCAGTCCACAAGTCAGCCTTGGCAGGCAGGAGGGGGCGAAAATTCTTTCTGCAAAATGTGAGAATGAAATTAAACGTGGATTGTGAGAAAAAGCTACCGTGTCACCATGCAGGCCAAAAATGAATCAAAAGGGCTGGTCTTGTGCATAAACTAAAAAAAAACCCATAAGGTCTCTGGTAATGTGGGTCAGAAAAGGGAGAAAACACTTGGTTTTCTAATTTTTAATGTTTCAGCTCCGTGTCCCGAGTTGCGACACTTCCTCAGTGCATTACTCGGTGTCAGACTGATTGTTGTGAAGTGGAATGGTAAAAGAGGCAGACACCTTCTTGTCCCCTCATATCCCCAGTGGCTGGGCTCCCCACAATATCTCTTGTTTTTCCCTTTCCTAAGTGTGCTTTCGATGCCTGTGTCAGTCTAACGCACGTAAGCGTTTCACTACGGGGTGTGTGTGGCTAAAACCCCTATGGAATTTTGTTGGAATACTTCATTTCCTCTGCTCAGCCTTCTGAAAAGAGGGGAAAAAAAAGTCTGATGTAATCTTTATTCACGAAAAAACATATATGGTTACTCTCCTGGTAATAAGCTCTTTAATCTCCTTCTTCCTGTTGGGTCCTTCTTGAAAGCCAGTGCAGGGAAAAGGTAATAAATACATAATGGCTTAAGGCTTCTTAGACTTATAAAGCCAGAGTAGAAGAAAATAGAGTTGCAGGATATGAGCTGTCTCATGCTTAACCCAATTACTTGGTAATGCTAATCTTGGAGTTTTTCTAGTTAAAAAAACCAACCAGACAAACAAAAGACAAACCAACCAACCAAAACCAAACCAAACCAACCAAATAAAACCCCCAAGCCAAAAAACTAAACAATAACAACAAAAAACAAGCTAAAAAGAAAAAAAAACCACAAAAACCCTCAAAACACCACAACAACAAACCCCAACTTTTCTAGCTTAAAAAAAAAAGTCACCTGCAGTCCCATTCTGGAGACCAAACAAACCATGCTGGTTCCAAACTACACAGAACAATGGAGCAGCTGTAGGACGTGATCTTCCCAGTGTTGGAAACTGTTATCTTGGCAAAATTTTCTTTGGGGGTGACATTGTGAAAATAAGTGAAAATAAAATTGCTTGAAAAAAGCACAAAATGGCTTCTCAAAACCATAAATTTCAAGCCTATTTTGCATGGGATGACTCTAAAAGATTTGGGGTACAAATAGGACCTGCATTAAGCTTTGCTTGCACTTTCTTCTTACAATCATCTGAGTGTGTACAAAGGACCCCCAGCTGGCCCACATTCGGACATCTGCTTGAGCAACACCCATCACTGGTGTCCAGAAAGATGCTGAACTGAAATTTTCATCCGAGGCAAATTTTCAGACCAGGCAGAGAAAAGCACCTGTTCAAATTTGAGTAGTTTCAGGGATTGCTAATTTGGTTACTTTATTATCTTCAAATGAAACCAGATAGGGGAATGATTATTTTCCACATTCATCAGAAAAGTAAGGAATTTACTCACTCAGCAGGACTGACCGTGTCCATAAGCATCTGTGTGCACACACCTCTCCAGACATAGGCACCGTTCCACTCCTCAAATGGGAGTCTTTAGTAGCTCTGCACTCTTCTGTCTCTGCTTTATTTAACAAGTCTCTGTGCTTCAGTGTGTTTTACCTGGCAGGAGCATGAGGCTGTCCATTTTCATAGACAGATGTGCAGATTGATGGCAAAAAGAGCAGTTCCCCATGGTTTTTTTAGACAATATAGGAGGCTGCATTAAAAGCTACAGTTAAAATAGGTAGCACCAGGGACTCCTCTCCCTCGAGCTGCTTAAAGTGGCTAAGAAGTCATGCTCATCAATATCTTAAGGATACACCCCAATTTTGAGTCCAAAATAGAACTCTTTTTTATTAGTTCTTCCTGGAAATGGATGCAATAAACAGAAATTTGTTGTATATCACTCCTAGCTTCTGCTGGAACAGAACCAGCTGGAGTAACCTAGAGCTCACGTGCCTACAGCAAACCTAACGCTCTCTCAACGGCTGACAGGCAGGCAAGCTTGAAAACAGATTGCACATCCAGCTTCTCCAGTTCCAGCCACAAGCTGAAGGCTCCAGTTAGATGTGCAACACACTGAGGGAGGCCAAGCCTGACTTCTGATGAATTTATTCCACTGACCTAGGACCAACCACAAAGCAGGAGTGGTTTCATCAGTACTTTGGACTTGCTTTGGGTGTGACAGACTCAGGGAGAGAAAGCAATATCCATATTTCATCAGGCCAATACTCTTCTGCAAGCATGACAGACACAGTAGATGCTCTACATTCAAGACAATATCTGTTAGAATCATCCAAGGTATCTAAAGGTTATTCAAGTCAGCCTGTATCTCAGGTACTTTGGGTTGTAGCTGCGTTTCATTGCCTTGCTGTGATGAAATACCTGCTATACTTTCACCTACCTCTCCAGTGTCTGTACAAGCTGCCATCATAACTGACTCAAGGATCACAACCCTTCCTCATTACACCAAACCCTTGTCTTCATTACTTCTCATCTAAAAGGCACACACCTTCTCCAGGCTCTGATTTTATTGAGAAAATAAGGCAGGAAAAAAGCAGTCGTCAGCACATCCATTTTGGAGACAAAAAAATAGCTTGAAGAATACTGTAAAAAAGAGGAGAAAGGCAGCAAGTGGGGAAAGAATAAAAATAACACAACCTGTTACAAGAGAAAGAAAAGCAGATTTCTCATCATTCTACTCTCTGGCAGGCAAATTTCACCCTTTGGAAAACTGTTTGCTCTGTGATGTATTTTTCTGTTGAAAATATTGTCCCCCTCTGAGATCACACTGAGGCTATCCAACTTAATTTAAAGAGGAAAAAGAAATGTAAATAACTTCCAAACAAGAAGGGTTTTTTCATTTTGCTCTTAGAAAAGATTAAAATGTTACAGTCAGAAAAGCAGGTTGTTTCAAAAGGAGTTGGTTGAAAGGAGTAGACAAGGGGAAGAAGCAACAGTCTGATAGCTGTAAAGTAGGATGCTTGGATACTCTACTACAGAGTGTAACCTCTGAGATAAAAGACACAGCGGGGACCAATTGTTACTCAGTGTTTGAAGAAATTTAGGTGAGTAGCACAGATGTCCAAACAAAAAGTACTTATTGAATGGTTGAATTCTGACTGAAGCTATTAAAGAAGCTACCAGGCATCAGCCGAGCTCAGCCAGCCTATTGCAGTGTTTCCTGTCAGCTATCTGTGAGAACAAGGCTCCTGCAGATACAGCATGGGGTTAGTTTAGGGTTATCTAAACCCACAGCATCTTTTGTTTGCTCTGGGCTAAGCCTGCCCTCTCACAGTTACCTGTGCCTGTATGGACTGACATGGAGCACCTCAGGCCAGATTATGTGTGAATAATTCACAATGCTTCTGTTTACACATTAAAAACTCTGATGTTCTACAACTCATTCTTTTCATAGAATAGCATGGGTTGGTCTCTAGAGGTCATCCAGTCCAACCCCCTGCTGAGAGCAGGGACAGCCTCAACTAGAGCAGGGTGCTCAGCGCTCTGTCAAGCTCAACCTTGAATGTCTCCAGGGATGGGGCCTCCACCACCTCCCTGGGCAACCTGTTCCAGTGCTCCACCACTCTCCTGGTAAAGAACTTGTTTCTAACATCCTATCTAAATCTACCCTGCTCTAGGTTAAAACCATTTGCCCTCACCCTGTCACCACATGCCCTTGGAAACAGCCCCTCCCCAGCTTTCCTGCAGGCCTCCTTCAGGTACTGCAAGGCTGAAATAAGGTCTCCCTGGAGCCTTCTCTTCTCCAGGCTGAACAGCCCCAGCTCCCTCAGCCTGTCCTCACAGGAGAGGTGCTCCAGCCCCCTGAGCATTTTCGTGGCCTCCTCTGGCCCCGCTCCATCAGGTCCATGTCCTTCCTTCTTGTGTTGATGGCTCCAGAGCTGGACACAGTACTCCATGTGAGGTCTCACTTTTCCTCCACTTAATTGGATTAGTTCAGTGCTTACAATTAATACATAGTGGATCCTGAGCTAGAACACGAGAAGCTCTTTCTGCTCAATTTTTATATTCTCCATTCCTGGCAATACCAACTCCTCATAGTCCCACCCTCAACCCAAAGCCTATCTAATTTGGGGTAAACACCCTTTCTTGTAATGACCTAAGCTCCATTTTGCTGAAGTCCAAAGACACTGTTGGAGTGCTACATGATTAGGCCATCTTGATTTAAATTTGACCTTTTTAGGTCACAATTTTAAGAAGGATCATTCTTTAAAATAATAAAAGTACCACCATGGAGAGTGTTTGAAATACTCAGGTGTCCATGCTGTTCCCTTGGCCAGAGTGTTGTTCTGGATCACCATCTGCAGGCACGACATGGGGCTCTCATTTTCAGCCTGAACCACATTTGAAACACAGGTAAACCAAACCACAAGTCAGCTAAAATTAGCTGCAGTGGAAAAAAAAAAAAGGAGGAAAGATCAGCCCAAACTCTACCCCTGGTGCAAATCTGTTGAACAGAATAAATACCAGAAAGTAATTGGGAAAAGGAGTGAACAGCTGTGGAATGACCCAGAAATCAGCAATAGCTGAGAAAAACAGCAGCAGCCTATTATACCTGTAAGGTTAACAAGTTTTAATCTGACTCACACCCAGGACTTTATTCTGAAAGGAAATACCTGACCAAAACTCATCGTTCCTCTGACACACACAAAACATGCAGCTTACCTCGAACCGAAAAAGGGTCAGCGATCGTCACGAGCGGTTCTTGGTTATCACAGTAAAATAAGTTTCTCTTCATCACAACATTTTGTTTTCTTGAGCTGTGCAATTCAGCCTCAGGTCCTGGCTGTGGTTCAGCTTTGGATGTGTTTGCATTCTCTGAGCTTCCAGTTGGGTAAACTATTCCTTCTGCTTACTCTGTGGCTTTGGATTTACGCAGGATCTGTCTTACAAGGACCGCCACTGGCACGAAGCCTGCTTCCACTGCTTCCAGTGCAAGAATTCCTTGGTGGACAAACCTTTTGCTGCAAAGGAGGAACATCTACTCTGTACTGACTGCTACTCCAACGAATACTCTTCCAAATGTAACGAGTGCAAGAAGACTATTATGCCAGGTTAGGATGCTCCCTTTTTGGACTAAGAAAATATTAGGCTAAGTATCAAGCCCAAACTCAGCAATATTTGTGCCATATTTTCCCTTGACTGGCTCTGCTGAGTCACGGTGAACTTAGAATGCACCATCAGCTGTGCTGTACAAAGTCACTTCCATGACCAGAACACGTAACTTTCACGATGGCTGGTGATGGAACTCACGTGAAACAGATTACTCCTGAAAATTAGTCTTTATCTCATTTAGCTTTTTGTTAATGGGATTGATAATGTTCTACAGCACTATTCATTAAAAGGCTTTTGATGGCTGGACAGCTAAAATTGATCTCTCTCTCCAATCACAACTTTGCTCTCTGACTTGATTGGCTTCCACTGCTGCAGAAGCAGCTTGCAAATTTAATAGCTTCCTTAATTCACTGCTTAGCTTTGTATGTAATTACTCTAAATTTAGCTTCTCCCATAAAAATGAAAAATTGGGCAAAGTGCCTCTCAGGTCTTTCTTGAGCACAAAGAAATATGAGGAAACAGGAAAGAGCTATTTTCTTTTTCCCCATGAAATACGGGGTTATAGTAACAGATTGCTAAAACCTCTCCTGCTCGTAGCAATGCTATAGCACTCTGTGATGATTTGAGGCCTTAAAAGTGGAAGGAGTATTGGTCCAGAAATGAAATATTAAAGGGTACATTGAGGAATCCATGTACATGCTCCATTACAATCACTAGTTAATTTTTTCAGCAAATTTTTCCATTGAAAAAATGAAATGAAATGAACTTTGAGGAAAATTTAGAACCACCAACTAGCTTTAGCTGCTTTCTCCAGTTGGTCCTGACGTCACCACATTCAGAGTGCAGCACACCCAGCAGGCATTTTCTACTTCCACAGCACATCATGTTAGTACAGGAGCTACACCAGAGCACTGTGATCACCAGCTGAAGCATAATTCATTTTGAGAGAACCAGCAAGTGGTTGGATACCCTTTATGGAGGCTTTTAATGCTACACTTGCCCTTTGCTTTGCTCCACTAAGTGTACAATCTAGATTTAATAAAGCATTATCATGACATGCCCATTAAATACTAAAGTCATTACAAGCTTTAGTCCTTCTGCAAACTGAACTCCCCCTGATCTCATTCCAGCAGCCAACAAACAGGGCTCCCCCTGCCTCGACTTTCAGTGCCAACACCATCACAAAAAGAAAACACCGAAAAATGTGACAATACATTTCTAGAATATTAAAAAAAATAATTCAATGATCTGCATCTCCTTCCTGCAGAACATCATTCCTTCAAGGACTGATTAACTTGCAACTTGGTATGATATAGAAAGTCACCAGCACAGAGAGAGCATAATTCTTAAAGGGTGTCCATCAATAAAATGGATCAGAAATATTCATGCATGTAAGCAGTAGGCAAGGAGAAAATTAACAGTTCACTTACTAAACTCCTACAAGTCCATTTTTTTTTAAATTAAAAAAATAAATCTTGAAGTATGCCTCTGGGCAGAATTTAATGAGACCAAAAATGGACAAGAAGGAAAACATGCAACTATTAAATGGCGAGAAATTAATGCTTGAGAAGGGAAAAATGGTTAAAACTTTACCCTGCAGTAATGGGGGTGGGGAGAGTTGGTATCAAAGGAGGTAGTGTGGTTCTTCATCAGTAGCCAACGTGATCAGCTTGTCAGTCCTCCAAACACTTGACATCATGTTTGCTGCTCTAGGCTTCAAGAGCAATGCAGAACTGCAGGGCTATCATTTGTTTTCCCTTCTGGCCAGTATCAAATATTCCAACTCAGACTGGAACATAGGAAATTATGTAGCATGCAAAGATATTTGTGTAATAGGGCATGTTCAATTTCCTGGAAGGGCTCCAAGGCCACCTGTCATACAGGGGACAGAATCTGCAAAGTGCAGCATCTGTACCCTGAAAACTTTATTCTAGACAAGTACATTCAGCTTCTAACTGCCACACCACTTTTCTGCTTTTCAGCATCATTCTGCTTCAAGATTTTTCTTCCCTTCACGTTTTCACTATGGTTTAAATACAACTGAAGACAGGAGAGGAAGCTTCTTTCTTCCTGAAAGTTTCAAGAGGCAGAAAAACATCTGGGATAGGTACTGCAGAGCTGGAGACCATTGCAAATGTGTAGTGGACCTCCCTGAGGACAGGAACAAGGCCCCAGAGTGGATATAAAATAATCCTGTGTCTCTGACAGTGACTTTATTGGGAAAGGGAGGCAAGAAGCTTGCCAGGAATTAGCCAGGTATCTTGCAGCTGTCTGAAAAAGGAGAGAAAAGAAAGGGTCTTGGAATGAATGGAGTCAAACTTGAATGAGGAAAGGCCTTACCTTCAGTCAACAGCTTTTCTTGGCATCTCACCAATTCCCCAGAATCTTCCCGTGCATTAGAATGCATTATTAACTCCAGTAATGCCACTAAAAGGTGTCCTAAGCCTGCAAGAGTGGCAATTGATGTTTCTTTTCTTTATAGGAGGAGAAGAACCACCCACCCACCCACTCACTTACCAAAGGCTTTAAATGGTACTCAATGCCACGCAAAGTCGGTAGGAACACGAAACAGCCTCTGGCTCTTAGAGACAGCTGTGTTGGCAGACAAGAGGTACAAATCGTGTCCCTCTCAGCCAGGAGGAGGTTGGTTGATGCTCTGGTCTCGTTACAGGTACTCGGAAGATGGAATACAAGGGCAACAGCTGGCACGAGACCTGCTTTACCTGCTACCGCTGCCAACAGCCTATTGGGACAAAGAGTTTCATCCCTAAGGACAATCAAAACTTTTGCGTACCCTGCTATGAAAAGCAGTTTGCCATGCAGTGTGTCCAGTGCAAGAAGGTAGTGCTCTTATTTTACTTCCCTAAAAACTAAAGGATTGCAGTCCAAGTAGGTATTCTAATGAAGTTCAAGACAGGGGGATCAGGCTTACACAGAGCACATGCTGTTCCTGAAATAACCACTAGAATAAACACCAGCAAACTCAGGAGCAGGACCTTCTAGGCCAAGCACATTGTATTTGTGAATTTCCCAAGTTCCCAAGGAATTCTTTCCTAAAAAGAATTGTCTCATCACTTAAGGAACAAATCCCAGTTTCATATAGATCTATGCACAGGCAAAGACAATAAAAACTACAGCTCCAGGAAATTCCCCTTCCTGCTGCCACTCCATTCACCCTCTGCACAGTCCCAGCTGCCACCTGCACCCAGCCTTTCTGCCACCTCTGCTGCCTGCATATTTGCCCTCTCAGCCAAGCAAAGCTGCAGCCTGATCAGATATATTAGCTGGCCAGAAATGACTGCATCTTGGCTGCTGCACAGGCAGGTAAAAGCTAGGTACCTTTTTCAGCCTTTGACATAAAGTTTACTTAATTTCCTTCACTACCTCCCATTTCTCCTTCCTATTTCTGAAGCTTCTTGGAGTTTCATATCCTAAAAAACTCTGTCTAGTGTCCAATTTTAACTGTGTTTGAGCAATGGCTAAAATCCAGTCAGGAAACCAGAAAAGACATGGATAAAGACACTTATTATACAGCATGGTCATGCACACACCTGAGTGGCAGGAATCTCTCTTTGGGGAGGAAAGGGGAACGAAGGGCAAAGGGCAACAGAGAAAAGAAAGATTAAACTGTCCAATTTTACAGCTGTCTTAGGAATTCTCAAAGGATCCAAAAAAAAAAGTTCAGTTCATTGGGGGAGCTGTTTTTGTGGGCAACTTTTTATAAGAGAAAACCCCCAGACAAAGTCCAGAGAAGCAAAAAGCAAAGACTTCAGCTAAAATCCAAAATAAATCAGTCTTTGCCAAGGAAGGGAACAGGGAAGCTGCAGCACTTTGGGTGTTTCTTCCCCATGAAGAAGGTGAAGGAACAGAGGCGAGACAAATCCTAGCACATGCACATGAGAAGCAGCATGTGAGGACTAGTTATAAAAGCAAAGGGAGCAACTGAGAGTGAGATTATAAAATATATTGAGACTAAAGCCCTTTCAGTATGGGCTTTCTCTGTCTAGATTAGGAAATGGTAATAAATCACTTCCATGATTTCCTCCAGGCCAGCTCCAGCCCAAATGATGATTTTGCTGCCATTTCCTTTCCATCCCTCCTCCCACCACAAAAACCTCATCACCTTTCCTCTCTACCACATCAAGGCACAAACCCACCACCCTCAGGAGAACACATTCTGTCCCACTTGCCATCCACAGGCTATCACTACAGGAGGTGTCACTTACCGGGAGCAGCCGTGGCACAAGGAGTGCTTTGTTTGTACTGGATGCAAGAAGCAGTTGTCTGGACAACGCTTTACCTCCAGGGATGACTTTGCCTATTGCCTGAGCTGCTTCTGCAACCTCTACGCCAAAAAGTGCGCTGGATGCACAAACCCCATCAGTGGTAAGTCTCTCGTGGGCAGTGCTGTTAAGATTTTGTATTTGTGTTTGTTAGTGAACTGCTTCTGAGATCAAAAAGGGTTCAGTAATTCATTCTGAGTAAGCTGAGAGACTCAAGACACTATGCAATTCAAGATGTGTGAAATTAAATACTTAGGCTGCCTTTCGAGGGCCTGACCAAAAGAGATGGCAGAGGTCCTTAAGCTGAAGTCTCCCCCTTTTCACTGGATTTTCATGGAAAATGGTGGACACACCGTGGGATTTGCACCTTGTGTATGTGATTCCACTTGCAATCACTGACCTCAGCAACAACAGCCCCTTCACCAGCAGTTGATTTTTTTCTTCCCCAAAAATGTTGCTAATAAAGTCAAAACAAAACCAACCCCCCCTCAGGTAAGAGACGTGGCCAACTAAACCTCTTCACTGACTTCCAGCTAGTCACATTGTATTCAGACTGCTTGTAATCTCACAGGTTAAGCAAAGGATAATTACTACTGAGAGACATTTGTCCCCTTTCCCTTTTTCCTGTACAGTTTCAAAAACCCTTTTGGGAACCTCCATAACCTCAAACTTTTGGTTTTTGCAGTTTCCTAACCTGCTTCTTTTCCTGAGGCACTCCTCCCGTGGAGTTCTAAATCCACAACCTCTCACAGACTTCTTTTTTAATGAACTAAATGCATTTTTACAAAATAAAAGTAATTTAACTTGGACTCCATAAATCATTCTGCAAAAAAACTATCAGACTTCTGCTCAGGAGCAGTTGCTTTCCTCTCCTGGTGCTGTAAGTCATGCTGTGTTCCCTGGAAAGTTCATTTCTGCCACTATCAGCAGTGAAAATGGTCTAGTTGACCAAATCAGCTGAAAACAACAAGCTATTTGAGGATGAAAACAGTACTTGCTCCAGAATAAGGGTGGCAAAACGAGTACAGCAGCAAGTAAGATTTGCCAATGGCATTCTTTTCACTGCTGTATGTCAGATGTCCATAGCAATCCGTGAGGGGAGCCTGCACTGGCATCACCTGATGGCTGATGTGCTCATCTTGTCTTGTGACAGAGTACTTTTGGTTTTCCAACAGGACTCGGAGGGACCAAGTACATCTCCTTTGAAGAGCGGCAGTGGCACAACGACTGCTTTAACTGCAAGAAGTGCTCACTCTCCTTAGTGGGTCGTGGCTTCCTCACGGAAAGGGATGACATCCTCTGTCCTGAATGTGGGAAGGATATTTAAAGCTCAAAATAAGAGGTGGGGAGAAGGGAGAAAAGCTGTGCTTGCAACACATAGTCTGAAATACACGGATGTTTGGAGCTAGCTTTGCCACTCGGTGTTTTGCTGTACTATTAATTTTACTTCATGTTTTTCTCCAAACTCTCCAAGTCTGGAGGAAACACAACTTCCAAATCTCTATAGCAGTGTTGGTGTTGAGGATTTTTACAGCTAACCACAACTAATGCAAAACCATTTGGGTGTTAGCGACCTAACATACTCTTTTTGGTTGGTTTGTTGTTTGGGTTTTTTTCCTTCCACTAAATATTCCAGTTAGAAGCAAGTGCTCTAGTCCGAGGATTCCAATGGCCAAAGGGAATGCATTCACAGATGGATAACCAGGTGAATCCCTCAGCCCACTCACATCAGTGGCAAAAGCCATTCCATTTCCATAAGGCCACGGTCTCGCCTCGGTGCTCTTGAGCTACGTGACTAGTGCGTGCTGTCAGCCTGTAGAAAGACTGTGAATGTAGAGGGTGTTTCAGTGTACAAGGATTTGTGCTGTGCCATAAAGAGATCCCAACAAAAGAGCTGAAGTGGGAGTGCTTCGTTAACAGGTACATATTTTACTGCATGACTAGCTGATCATTGTGTGAAGTGCAAGTTCTGATCGACGGTGTCCGTACTGCAGTCAGTCAACATTACCCTGCACATTGTATTTTCCAAAATAAAATCATTTAAAACAAATTTGTGATGGTGGGTTCACTGTATTTATATACTAGATGTTCACAAATAAAATGCTTTCGCAGCCTGAAGAAACACAACCAAAGAGCCATACAGACCCAGCCCTTTTTGCACCCAAGCATTACGAAGCTGGGGAGTTCAGACACTCCTCAGATGAGCCCTGCTGGAACAACCCAAGTCTTCTACTAACTGAAACCAGTGGGAAAATGACCAGCAAAATTCAACAGCTGTGGGAAAACACCAGATCAGCTGCAGCTGATAAAAATGTGTTCATAGGCTTTAAACTCTAAACCCAAATACTGTTCTTGTCAACAAGCAAGGCAGTCCAGACAACCCAAAGATACTTATCTTTGCATAAGTCAGAAGTTTAACTTCCATCCTAGGGCATGCTTTCATTTTTCCCAGGAGTATGCAATACCCTTTGCTCTACCATTATTTCTGCTACCTCTCTGCTGCAAAGGCAGCTGTCAGGGCAATAAATTCAAGAGGAAACAAGACAACTCTCTTCTCAAAGCAAACACAGAGCCATGTTATGCAATGTACCATCCTGGTACACCTTCCAGACAGAGCTCACCTCTGTCCAGCAAAGGGAGGAAGCTAACGTGTCACACTTCCAACAGGAATCTACAGATGGGGAAACAAGAATAAGGAATAGTGTTGTCCTGTATGTAACTGGGTAGGGAAAGTTTGCTTCTAGCCATCACTCTTGAATTTGTCTCCTTTTGTACCCAGTGTAAGGTGCTCCCAGGCCACTCCTCTCTCATTAGTTCAAGATTTGAAATAGATGCATCCTATCAGATTTGGGTTACTGGACACCAGCTGAAGAACGTGGCCATCTGACCCATCTGAAGTGCACACTGTGCTAATCTGACCTCGGTGAAGGACTAAATTCTATCCTTTGGTGGCTTCATTCTAGGATGAAGGCTGTAATGAAGAACAGCCATAAAAATCCCTCTTGCATCCCCTCCTCCCCAAAGGAGGGCAAGCACCTGACACTCTGCTCTGGCCTGGCAGTGCCCCGGCTCAGCGCAGCTCTGCTCTAGCACACTGCTGAAGGTTTAATATTAGCTAAGGGGGCAGCAGGCAGTAGTAAGGGAAGCCTGGCTTGCACCTTGCCCCCTGCATCAGATGGCCAAAAGGCCCCAGCTCTGGAGAAAGGCAGATGAAACGTAGCAGGGCTGGAAACATCCTGGCCTGAAAACAAGACTGTAACCATGCAGTAGCAGCACCATGCTGTTATTCCAGTGCAGTTCTGCTCATCGCTCCGTAAGGCACACGTGCTCCTAGCAACTGGAACCACAACAAAACACAGCCTGGGCTCCAAACGGCTGCCAAGAAGCCAGCCACAGGACAGAACTCCTACCAGACTGTCACACTCGTGCAAGGAGCAGCGCTCCCCGTGATACTCACTGCTGCTAAAACTCCAAGCAGCTCCTGAGCCTTTTATGCTCTAAGTTCTGATGGCTTCAAGTGCGCTGAAATGTAACCACAGGAAACAAACAAGCTTGATTACATCACAAAAGCAAGTCAACTACTTTGTTTGCTTTGAATTGGATTTATTTAAATAGGATAAGGCTACTTAAAAGACAACTCTTTACATACAAAATGTACGTTACGTTAAAGTTGGCTGTACTCAAGTACAAAAACTGCACAAGTGTTTAGTAAAAGGGAAACAGCTCACAATATTTCAAAACACACATTCTTACCATTTTACAGCATTCAAGAAGTGCCTTTTATGTTGTAACAGTGAAAGGAGAGCTTCTGTCAGTACCGAATTAAGCTACAGGATTTGGTTCTGCTATTAAGCAATATTAAAAACATAAACGAGCTTTCAGATCACTACTGACAGCTTCTTTTAGCAGGTTAACTAAGTGGATTCAGAAGTTGAATCTTTTTGTTCTACTAAATCTGGGGGTGCTATTACTATTATTTCCCACCCATATAGGAAATGAATCTAAACTGGCTTCACTCTGAGCCACTGAGACTTATTAAAAATGTTTCCATCAACTTAACTGGATTTCTGGCTTGTGAGGCACTACTGATAATCCAGATGAAAACCAACACCCATCTTAAACTACTGAGGGAAGGGAAAACAGGTTGGGGGGCTTTTCTAGAGTGCAATTACATAAGGAATAGTCTCAAGGTACTTCTTTGTCTTCCTATCCCCATCTCTCTCCCATTGTTAGTAAGTTGAGAAAGCACTGGCCTGCATTCCACAGGTTTCCCCTGTATTTTAAGCATGAGTGTAACCAGGAAAACAAGCAAATCTGCTAGATGGGCACATTTTTACACTTGAGGCATGTAAAAAATATGCCTGTGTGTTTATGGAAACATGGCACTAATCCATTCACTACTTCCTCTCAAAGATTCATATCAAACAGTCTAATAGCATACTTCCATCTGTGCATTTCTTATTTCATACGTCAATAAGAGAAACTTCAATTTGAAGCAATGCTGTTAAAATAGTTCATCTCTTATTACCCAGCTGACTTGCACTGTCAATTCCACACTCCTCTTCTGTGCAACAAAAAAGGGAAAAAAAATCTCTCAGACTACTCAGCAGAATGGTCAGTTTTCTCTTTGAAATGAATTTCAAAAGATAGTTTAAAAGCCAGGGAGGCGTTCAGGGTCTCAGAATCTCCACAGCTATTTTAACTATTTAACCAAAAGTGGAACACAACCAAATGTTATCAAAACAAAACAGAACTTAATACACGTGTGTGAATCGTAGTGACATGCAGGAGATGAACTATCATAATCCTGAAAACTAAAAGGGGGGGTGGGGTTAGTACATTGTAATATTACCACCTTTCAAAGAAGTAATGAACTACCTGGTGTACAAGAGCAGACACTCTTAAGGTAACTGGTGATAATGACTCCAGATTTACAACAGGGAACTCTTAAACTTGTTAAAGCTTCGCAGCAATCTGAATCCCTGTGGGGTTTAAAAAGAGTTGTACTTCAACTGTTTAAATATGACTTATCTGTTTGAAAATACAGAAGTTACATTTATGTTTCCAGCACCATTAGCTACTTCATGGCCATGTAACATGTTGGATTTTCTTCTTTGCTTCCGTAGGCTTTAGATCATTCTGCAATACAAGAAAAATATATTAAGTATTTTTAGATATGTGGCAGAAGTAGAACTCAGGAATCAACCTGAAATCCAGTACCGACCCTTGCTGTGCTCAGCTACAGGCCACTACAACAGCCTTCTACTGCCATCCTGTGGGGAAAGCCCAGTATCACAGACCTTCTCTAGAGAAGGAAAAATAAAGCCCATGAGTTCAACCACCTGCAAATCGAGTAGGTCTCTTCTCCCTTCTTAATCCTGCAATTAGTTATGCAAAAGTATCCCTCGGTTATATGCAGCTTAGGAATGGGTACATATCTGAGTTTCAAAAAGTACTTCTGAAGTTATTTCAGGCTGCCTTCTTAAAATACTGGCTGAAATGGGATTGTGTAGGAATAAAACAAATATACAGCGAGGAGAACAATTTATTTTTATCAAATAGTAAGAACAATTAAAAAAAAAAAGAGTAGGGGAAAAAAAGAGGAGGAAAAGTTGGTCTTGGTTTGTAATGACATGTGTAAATAGGTGAAATAATTGCCAAAGTCTCAGATGAACTCAGCTTTCAAGGCCTGCCCCAAGAGACCAGAAAAAAATCAAGTAAGTCCAGCTTAAAACAATGGAAGCTTGAGTGAAATAATTCCTTCCACCATCTCTAAACAAGGAAAAAAAAATAATCTGAGAAATTTGAGCTTTAATTCACACAAGCACAGTAAAGAAGCAGAGTAAAGACAACATTCTGCAACATGCTGGTTTGGAGAGCACAATCTGGAGATCCCTCTTCTCCTTGAAAGTGGCACTCTTAGTTTACTTACAGTGATCCTGTGGATTGCAACCACTGAAAGATTTAAAGGAATTAGACCCAAAGATCACAGTCATATTCTGCACTATTCAGCAAGCAGAAAAACTTCAGTTTTCCTCAAAAGTCAAAGAACAGCCACATGCTTGAAAAGGCAATGGTCATGACAGCAAAAATGTACCAGGCTTTACACTCCACTGCCATCTGCCAAGTACACTGCTTCTTCAGTGGCTGCATCCCTTATTGTTCAACACCACCTCCTTTAATTTCAGACAGTAAACTAACATCCAGACAACACACCTGCCTAACTTCAAATGTGTCTGACCCACATTAACCAAGGCACAGCTGAACCAGTATTAATTTGAACGACGTAAGCTGTGGTTAAGGTAGAAAGTCAAGTGTCAGGGGTCATAGCTTTTGAGTATCAGTTACACAGAGTCACTGAAAAGAGTTCTTCATTGTGTCTACATTACATTTACATTAAAGAAGCTGTGAGATGTATACTAAACAAGTTTCAAAAGCTTTGTAGGTTCAGATCTGACTAACTTGGTCCCGGGAGAGTTCTAAGGAGTAGAGTTGGTAATAGGGGTAGTAGGAAGCACACTTCTTCAGCATGAACCTGAATCAGGGCCTCAGCCACAATTCTTGTAGAAGTTGTGAAAACAGCTACATGTTTAGGTGCTCACGTTTAACAGAAGCCTGATGGAACCTACCAACCCACACAGCAAGAACATTTCCTGCTTTCTCTCCCGGCAGGATTGTTTGAGATTAACAGGAAGCAATGCTGAGGAAACAGGAGGTAGGTCTGGTGCCCTGGGAAGAATGTAACCCATGTAATTGCACACTGTGTATCTAAAGCTCTCCCTGTCACCCAGCAGAACAGCTATTTCCATTTCCTCCTTTGGAGGCCACACTTATTCCAGATATTCCCATATTCCAGTGGAAACGTGAAAATCCCTTCATTTGTGTCATGAAGGAATACAACACAAATGTAAGGCTTATCACTACCTCACAGCATGCTTTAAAAAGGAGATGGACCTTTGCTTCTTGCTCCCTGGCAAGCCCTTGAAAACTAATCACACCTCTGTCAGAAAAGCCACTGTTTTCTCCCCAGTGGCAGCTACATTCAGCACCATCACCTGCACTGTCAAAGCTATGCCCTGCTAAATTCACCTATCCCACCTTAGCTGTTCTCTCATTGCTTCAGCTCATCAGCCTTATTCCTCCCCCTTCTGTAGCTCAGTTTCCTTCTCCACAGAGAATCTGTTGCTGAATCTTACCTGCAGTAAGCAGGTAACTATTTCCCTTTAGCAGGTAACTATTTCCCTTTCAGTCATCAGCCTTCTATTTGAGAACAGCACCCTTCTCTTCAAGATCTCAGCATGTCTCTCTCATCATCTTACAGAGGCCCAGGTACCTGGTTAAGATCACCATGGCTCAAAATGAGCACTCAACCCCTGGCCTCTCACTCCAGCTAGCATGGCTTCTTGTTGTGGATTCTCATTCAGACCCACGCTCCAGGCAGCTCTCCAGATTGTCACATCCAGTTCCTTCCTCTAGCTTGTCAGTTCCTGTGAGAGATGTAGAACAGATGGTGATCTCCCCCTACGGATATATTCTACAGCTCTCAGTATCTCACTTCAGTTCCTGTATCACCTCTTCCTTCACTTTGACAAAGGAAAGCTTGTCCTACTCAGTCATTCAATTGTGATTGTTACAAATGTTATCATTCTTATTTTTTTTTCCTTCCCAACTACAGAAAAAGACTATATGGCTGTTCAAGTTGTTCTGCAATCCCTCTGACCTACCAGTGGGTTTATTTATATATGTTTGCTTTGACTACTACCAGCACCACCTTAAGTATTTCCTACTCACTCATTTTAAAATTATATGCATGCCTTCTACAAAGCTGCCTCTCTCACGCAGAAGTTTCCCATGGACCAGTACAAATCACAGAATTGTTAGGGTTGGAAGGGAGCTCTAGGATCACTGAGTCCAACCTTCAACCCAACATCTCTCTGTCCACTAGGCCAGAGCCCCAACTGCTCCATCTGCTTGGTTTTTAAAGCCCTCCAGGGATGGTGACTCCACCACCACTCTGGGCAGCCTGTTCCAGTGCCCAACCACCCTCTCAGTGAAGCATTTCTTCCTAATATCCAATCTAACCCTCCCCTGACGCAACTTGAGGCCATTTCCCCTCGTTTTATCCTTAGTAATATGGGAGAAGATACCAACACCAGCCTCACTACAGCCTCTTTTCAGGGAGTTGTAGAGAGCAATAAGGCCTCCTCTCAGTCTCCTCTAGACTACACAACCCCAGTTCCCTCAGCCTTTATTTCTTTCCTTCTAATCTTTCCCAAACCTTTTGCCTGCTTCTGAATGAAGATCCTACTATCACTGTAGAATAAATCATGAAAACTCACACAAGAGTTTAGCTTTGGCTCCTGTAAGTGAACAAGAGCTGCAAAGCAAGACAGGGAGCGTACGTACCGGTAAATCAGATTCTTCTCTTGGACCAGCTCTCTTTAACTTCACAACAGTAGTCCCAGCTACTGGAGACAAAGGGTACACCTTCAGACTAGCCAACACACTGCTGTCAGTCTTTGGAACATTGTTCTGCTTAGTCTCATTACTCCTTGCTCCTAGCTTAGCGTCCTCGGATAAGCTGGAGGCCGAAATGTATGCGGAGGCATTGGAAGGAGCTGACAATCTTCTCACGGTGTTGGTGGTGCTCCCAGCAGGAGGAGGTTTCAGGCGGTCGGCAGCTCCGTTCTCCGTCTTCTTCACCTTGATGCTTGTACTTGTTGAGTGGCCATCGAACACGATCAACGGCCGCTTCCTCAAACCCTCCACCGCTGCAACACTGAAACACGAGTGGTAAACGTCTCAAGAGCGCAAGCCAAGAGATCCAAATACAGCACAGCCCAGGCATGAGTAGTGAAAATTAATTTAGTTCTGCCTGAAGTATAAATAGATCACAAAATACTAACCCTAAACTCTTACCTGCTCCAAACTTTGGCAAGGGAAATGGCTTCCTAAATACAGGTGACATTCAAAGAGAAAGACTTTGGGAAAGTTCCCAAAGAAATGTGGATGCTGTACTGCTGAGAACTCTCACATCTAATGTTTAGACACATGGCACACACAGGAACACAGAACCAAACCAGGCTGGCAATCACCTGTCCTGTGAATGTCTGAAACTGGTCAGAAGTACCATGTTTTATACCAAACTCAACATTATCAGCACATTGGCAGTACTCAGGGGGTGCTGAGGTGGCCTCTTGCGTGACTAAGGAGAAATTATGAGCTCTACCAGGGCCATGGCTGTGAGCATGCACAGCCACAATCATCCTGGAGACCAAGAGTTGGCAGGGCAGAGTCTTCAGATGCAATGGCACTTCAGAAACTACATATAGAGATTCACACCATCCTGCTTCTTCCAGCAGGCAAGATAACCCTGCAGTTCTACAAAATTAAACTGTCCATGAACTCAAAAACTTTCTGAAATGTTTGAAGTTGCACAGACTGCATTTCACAGAATGGTTTGGGTTGGAAGGCACCTTAAAAATCATCTGGTTCCAACCCCACTGCCATGGCAGGGTCACCTCCCACTAGACCAAGTTGCTCAAGGCCCCATCACTTTATAGAATTTATTTAACTCTTCCCAGTTAGAAACTTCAGTAAAGCTGAAACAGATTCATGAAGTCACCAAGCAAAACTATGAGTATTTCCATCCACTTTTCCCTAGGATTTAGTGCTGAAGCTAGATCAGAACACTGCCTGTGCACACTGCACATCAGAGTCAAAGTCTTGGGCGAAGGGGAGGTCAGAAGAAGAGATCCAGTAAAATAAACTTTTGAGGAAGATTTTCTTTCTAATCAAATACAAACAGAAAGATTTTGAAAACAAGTCAGAATCTTTCAGAAAGTAGGTATTAGTTTTGGACACAGAAAAAAATGCTGCAGGTTACAGTTCTGACTCAAGAATAGACCAACCCTGCCCAGGAAGCAAGCACCATTCAACAGCTTCTGGTGCTTTTCCTCAACACTGTAAACAGGATCACTATTCACTGTAAATTGGATCATTAAATGACCTTTCTCAAGTAATATGGTGAAACAAACTTTTTTCTTTCTTACAAAGTACCTTCATAGGTACCAATAACACGGTATCAGTCCAGGCTGGGGGTGGAAAGAGCAGCCCTGCAGAGAAGGACTTGGGGTGCTGGTGGATGAGAAGCTGGACATGAGCTGGCAGCGTGCACTCACAGCCCAGAGAGCCAACAGCATCCCGGGCTGCACCAAACCAAGGGTGGCCAGTGAGGAAGGTGACCCTGCCCTTCTGCTCTGCTGAGACTGCTCCTGGAGAACTGCATCCAGAGGAGGACCATGAAGATGATCAGGGGGCTGGAGCACCAATAAAAAGCTAAATTACCTTTTATTCTCACTTTTCAACTCGTTTTGCTGCCTTTTCTTTTCCATCATTTTGCCCCATCTACTCTTGGGTAAGTCACGCTGGGGCAGGGGAATGGCGTGTTGGATGTAGAGATCAGTGAGACCATCTTTGTCCATCCTCACATCACTTTCCACTCGGATATTTTTCTGTGGGGAACGGAAAGTTGTTATTATGACAAATTCTAAGCACAAGCATCTCAGTGGCATAATCTCCTTTGGCCAGAATGGAGGGGCCTTGAACGATCCCATGTAAACGATAGACAGGGCTCCTGTCTTCCTACTGTCAACCTCCCTTCTTTCCCATGTGGATTACACTCGGTCCTTCCCATCAGAGACAGCAGGATATGCAGGATGTTTGGGTCAGTGTCTCATGGTTTCCTTTTCACTACCTCCAAGGGTGTATCTTCACTCATCTCCTCTTGTGCCTCTTCCTGTGCCTCCTTTTGTGTCTCTTTGCCCCGGTGGCTGCTGCTCTTTGTTCCATGCACTTGAGCACAGTTGCTCATGAGCATCTCTGCTTGAAATTCTGGGGTGGGATGGGCTGTTCTCATCAGTGTCCCAGACAGCTGGATCCAGCTGCAACCACTACCGGGCTGCTCATCACCTCTGCCCACACAGGTCACCTCTGCAGCCCCTCTCTACCAAAAACATTTCTAGCAATTATAACACAGCCCCTGTTTTCTTTCTAATCACGTACAGGGTTGAGAAAAAGTGTCTTGGTATCTGCTGACAAATTTATTAAAAGAGAAAAAAACCTCCACTATCTTCCTCCAAAGCAGAGGCCACTGAACGTGGGTCAAGTCTCTGCCACTACTTGTTTTGGCAGCATTTCATGAGGGTCTAAAACCTGCACATTTTTGTCTACACAAACTAAACAGATAAGAGCATGCAAAAATTCACCAAGTTCATACAAAAAAAAAAAAGCCCCTAGAAGTCTAATTACTGTTGTTTTGTGCACTTACAATTTTCAGGCAATGCAGTATCAACTATTGCAAACCACAGCACCTGAAGCCTCATACCCTCTAAAACTGTTTATAACTCCAGACTTTTTTTTTCAATTATGCATACTTAAACATCAGCTTGACTGATTACATAGGATGCACTTTCTTAATTCATGAGGTAGCAACTTTAATTCACGTGGCAACTTTAACAAAGACATCCCTCCAGGGGGAATTTGCTGTGTGCAAATGTTTCAGAGATACGCTGGATTCCTCAGCGGCAACAGAGTTCAAACACAGCCCCTTTACAAACACGGAGCGATGTCTCACGCTAGAGGCCTCCCCTAAGCAAGCACTTGGCCTGCAGAGGACCCTCTTGGCTTGGTTTTGGGTTTTTGTTTCCTGAGCGCTTTTTGCACGCCCGCTACGGGCAGTACAAAGGCTGGAAGCCGCAGGGGGACTGGGAGAGAACTCCCCGTGTAGCTGATGAGAGGTCGGACTTNCCGGGGGCTGGCGAGGGAAGTGACGTAGGCACGTAACGTGAGGGCGGCACGAGGCGGGCGGGCTTTCCTTGTTCTTCCTCCCCGCCCATCGGTGAATTGCGTCACGGAG